>VZTB01000957.1:0-52344 GCA_013397245.1 Thryothorus ludovicianus
TCTTTTTTTTTTTAATTGTTTACAAAGGATCAAGTTAATTAACCCTTTAACAGTCAAACCACAGGGCTGAAAATCAATAGGGAAATAAGTAATAAAATGGACTTAATTTAACCACTGGCATAGCACACATAGCCATATCTGTGAACAGGAGAAATAATAAAATAAGCTAGATTACTCTTATTTCTTGTTCATAGCTGATAAAATACCAACTAGCTAGCATGCTAGTCTACTTGAAACTTTTATCAGACTTCTCTTTATTGATTTTCCAAAACACTTTTGAAATCACCCACATATTCAATAAAAACTCAGATTACTAACACTGAGAAAAAGCATACACTCTTATCCACTCTTTTACAGCAGATCATGATAATCAAAACAAATAGAAAGCTTTGTAGAAAGACATTTTTGAAATACAAGGCTCTATCTCCCAGAGTCTGCCCACATATTAACTCTAGTAATGAAATATTGGATTTTTCCTTTACCTTTTGTCACTTTGTCACTTGGTTGCCATTACATTTCACAAAGGGGATTTTCAAGATCTCCACAGGAAGCAGATTAAAAACCAATAAGGATTTAAGCTGTGCACCTCCAAATGAGAGATACAGACTCTGTGATAGTTCTCTTGCCCTTCTAGCAAGAGGAATATGCATATCACACAAGAAATAAGAATTTTCTAGCTTAGTTATGGATATGGAGAAGCTACATGATGTTAACAATGTCATGCACACATTTTCCATTGCATATTTTGATGTATTTGTGCCTGAAGGCAAAAGGCAATTGCTTTTTTCTTTTCCACAGGATGCTTAATTACACTTAAAAAAAACTCCTTAATGGTTAAAAAAAGTCTGAATAGTATCTACCCCTTTCAGACTCACTGCACACACAGCAAAGGAAAACTGAAGAAAAAGTGATGACTGGAATTTTTAAAGAGGTAACTATAGCAATTATCATACTTCAAAGGTAAAACATCAGTCCCTGCCATTCTGAAACGAAGATTTCCGAGGAACAAAAGGAAGAAATGTGCTGTAACCTCAGTGGATATGCATCTTCTGCCAAAGAAAGGAACAGACCCCAGAAAGGCTGATGTCATCTACACCTGATGATGATGATGATGAATCCAGCTTTAGGTGGGTCTGGCAGCACAGCTCATGACTTTGGCATTGCAGGGTGAACAATAAGGTTGGTGCCAAAATTAGGGCCCAGACTCTAGGTGTCGTTCCCAGTGGGATAAGGACTGGGTCAGATTTTACTAACAGCTTACTTGAATATTTCCAACATAATTATGGTGAGCAGCCTTCGTAGGTGAGGTCATATTTCATAAGTGAGGTTATATTTCATAACATAATCTCCTTTATGTACACACATTAATATGGTAAATGGCTTAAACAATTTCATAATTGTTTTTAAAATAAAAACCAAACTGAAATCCACTTGGCATTAAAACTTGCAGCGTTAATTAAAGTTTCATTCTACAAACTCTGCTCTATAGCTATGATTACATTAATTTAGTGTGAAAAATGTGGATAGAGAAAGCACAGAAATGCCAACCTGTCAATCAGATCAATCAGAAAGAATATCACCATTGCCTCCATTTAGAAGGCAGAAAATTCTATACAATTAGCATGAAAAACAGTCATGTCCTCCTTCTGTAAAACCTCCATATATGTTCTGACTGATAGAAAATATACTTTTCTATACTATAACATTTTAAAATTAATTTTTCATTTTTTCTTCCTTTATATTTGTTTTTTCTTTCTATTTCTTTCATTTTCTTCTTTTCCTCACACATTTCCTATAAACGGGATTTCCACAAGCAGATTATTTCATTGAGCAAGGAATAATTTTTCACTACATCAGAAAATAAAACCCAAACCAAAACGCCCCTGTTTTGACCTAAATGACCCTATTTTGAGTAGGCTATTTCAAATCCAAAGAAATTTCCAGGCCATCATAGAGAACTAAAGCTGTGTTTCAGACACTAAAGTCAGAGCAGGATTTGAAAAGCTTCCTTATTGAGTAGAACACATTGTAGTGTTTCTAAGCATACTCAGCCATTACAAATATATGTATCATTTTTTCTTAATCCTTAAAAATCAGAATAGATATCAACACAACATAGACTAATTTTAAATGGGCAAAATGTAATATTTTGCAATCCTTAAAAAACCCCAGGCTTTTCTGGTTTTGTCTGCATTTTGTCTACAAAATATCTCACAGAGTTTTTTGTTATCAATCAATATATAACAAAGAAGAGGTTTTCATCTTAGGTTCAAGGTATGTATTTTATTTTATTTTATACTGATTAACTGACAAAAGTTGTCCCAGGGACCTACAGAGTTTTGTAACTTACAATGCAATAACTACAACCATTTGTACATCGAAGTTGGTTTGTTTCTAGTTCTCTCACATTTCCAACAATTACATTTTATTACATATAAAAAAATGTAAATTGAAAACTTAGAAATGAAAAATTTAAAACTTAAGAGAATAAAAAAATTTATTTCTATAAAACAGGGCCACAACTTCCATACCACTGAATGTTCTTTCATAACTCTTGATCCACATGGACATGCATATGTTTCTAAACTGTCTTGATACCTTTTTTTTTCCCCCAATAAATTTGTCTCTATATAGAAAGGAAATATATTTCACTGAACTACTGCTTAACTAAAGTTTAGGAAAATGCCTTTGATTCGGATATGAAAATAGGAAAAACTATTCCAAGTGCAGTCAGTAGTAACTGTATTCAAAGTGCTATGCAAATTCCTTCTCCTATTAACAATATACAGCAGCTGTCTCTGTTGGACACAGATATTCACACACCACGGTCAGGAATCTGGAGATGCTCTTGGAAAGCTGAATTTGCCTCAGACAAAATACTGTGGGGTTTTTTTTAAAAAAATCAAAATAGCAGCTAAACTCAGTGTCAGACATCATGATGGAGCTGAACAAGGTTTCATTTGTCCTTTCTATGACAAGACAACAGGCAGTTTAATCATGGGAGTGAACAGCAGTGTAAAGGTAAATGAGAAGGACCACGTGAACCCCATGGAAACCAAAGTCAAACCACTGCCAAGTGTTATCGGTTTGATCTGATCAGGACTGGCTATCAGTTTGTTCCTATTTTCTCTACCTCTGAGTGTTTTGTTACAGTAGCTCAGCTGCTTTGCCAAGGTTACACGACAGACGTTGTTGATGACATAAAATATTTCTATTTACAGCACCTTTGTTCTTGGTACTATGGTAATAATGATTTGTTAGGCACACTGAGTGGTCACTGATTCTTTCCTCTGCTGATGTTTTCTGTACTGTACATTTGGTAAGCACTGTTACTGTTCATTTTCTCAAATTCAGGCAGAATTTGAGAGAATTGTTCCAGCCACACCTGCAGCAATTTTTTTTCTCCAGCTATCCTGTACCTTAGGCTGTACTGTGTTTCCCACTTGTCAGTCACACATGTGCTGTGGAGAAGGAATAAAGACATGTAGAAATACCTAAGCCTCTCTTCTGTAAATAAATTAAGGCCACCTAACAAAACAAGGAGCCTGCTAGTTACCAACAAGCAGGCAGCACTGCAGATTTATTTCTCTAGATGACGACCAGATGGGAAACCCACAGAGGCTGAACCAGAACCCTCTGCTTAGCCACTTGCCTTGCTGCCAGGCACTGTGCAAAACAAATACCTCTATCCTTGATTTTTTTTCCTGAAACTCACTGCTTTTAAAGAGCAACCAGGCTTACTCAGCTTTTACAGGAAAGAATCTTTAACTAGGAACACTGTGCACTGTTGCGATAGAGTCTGCGTAGTGTTGATCACCTGAGTATTTGTCATAAACTGACATGAGCTAAGGTTCTGTGTCTGTTGATTTTTGGCAAGGAAAAAATGCACTACAGCAAAGTCCTGCTGACTTTGATCCACACCATCAACCCTACCTGCATGAGTTCTTCCACCACAGAATACTTCACACGAAATGCACTCGACTGTCCCACCCAAACAAGCCTTTCCTGGTAAGGCCTCGAGCTAGGATCCTGAATATGGGAGTGGGAGGAAAGAACGTTTTTAATTAGCACACAGCATTTTACTTAGTCTAGATTTTCTTTCTCAGATACCAAATAGAAAGTAATCCCAAAAAACAGCACCAATTCATGATGCGAGAAGTATAATTACAATGCAAGCAAACAACTGAAAACAAATCAGTACATTATCCTTTCATCTCCTTCTTAGGCTTAATAATTATCTTCCAGTGAAGAGCTAGAACAAAACCAGAAGCTAGTGTAATAGGAAAAAACCCAAGTGCATAAACAATATCAGTGCAGCAGCAAAACATACAGTCATTGTTAACATTCCAATTCAATCCATTGCCAACATTTTTGTGCAATAAAAATTGGCCATATGCTGGCCAATGCAACAAGCCTCTTTTTAATATTAACACAGTCATTCTTCACTGAAGCTATTTCTGCTTGGATTTAAAAAATAAAATTAGTTAAATACAACTCTCACAAAAAAAAAAAGGACTGTATTTTATAAACACAAAATTCTGGTGCAAATAAAGTAAGAAATAAATATCACACCCTTGAAGACAAAAGGAAATTTGAACTGGTTCCTATGGCTGAACAGAGGATGTGAGGGTAGGATTTTTGTAACATATTTTCTTTTTTTAACATTGGCTTAAGTCTCTCATCATTTCAGAGGTAAAGCCAAGCAGCTGGGAACAACATATTTTTTTTTTGAGATGTTAAATTTCACTACACTTCAGTTGTGATAGCACAGTTTGAGTACAATCAGAGGAACCATAAAAAGTCTTCTTGATAGGTTGGGCTCTGTGCTTTGTGTTCTTCTTCTCAACCTTCCCTCAGTTGCCAGAGCAGGGGATATGAATCCAGACTTGCCAATGCAGCAACAAGGCAGGATTGTGTACCCACCTGCTGGGAACAACCCCAACCTTTGTTGCATGAGCTCCACTCTGTTTGCATTTTTCTCTTACGTTGCATATGAAGATTAGGGGTAAGGAGGAGGCTTAGAAAGACAGTTGAGAGGGGCACACTGAGAGCTGGAATGTGGCTGCTCTTCTGGAAGAGCATTAGGACTGAAAATTAAAAAGAAAAGAGAAAAAGTGCTTAAAATACAAGGCAAACTTTTTACAAGCATCTAAATAGTACAGGGCTGGAAATGAACTTTAAAGGGAGGTGAAGCCTCATCTCTAAATCCTGATGCTCAGACACACAGTATAAAGAAAACTCTCTATGCACAGCAAGTCAGAGACACCCAGATGCATTTGTGAGGTGGCCCAGATATCCCACTTCACAGTTCCTGTACACAATTGCTGTTTGCATGCTGGCATGACAAAGACTGTGTGGAGAAAAAAATGCATCTGTGAAATGGAGGAGCAAATTTGAAGGACAGGATACAAATGTCATCTTTCTGTGAGTATTACAGATTTTCTATATGCAGCTGATTCACTGAAATGAAGGACAGTGCCAGGCTGGAAATCAGGTTTCATAGCTGTGTGAAAATGTGATGTCCTACTGAATTTGACCTGTTTACTAGTTCATTTGTACAAATACAGCATAGCCTTCTTCAGCAGGCTCCTTAACCATTGCATATTTTGTAATTTACACTCCCAAAGTGTAGGAATTTCTGATGTTTTGTTTTCTTTGGGGTTTTGTACTGTTTGAATCCTTTTCATTCTGCCATATACTTTTGTCATTTGGCTGCTTTTCTTGTATAATTTGTCTGATAATAGCATTCACCTGTTAAGACTCTAGAGTGTACTTATAGCATTCACTGGCACATAGTGCAGAGGTCTGAACCAGCTTACAGGGGCTGGAGAAGCAGCAAAGAAAAGGGGCAGCTAACACAAACACCCCCCACTTCTTGGTGCAGAGCCGTAGAAAAACAAGATACCAAAACAAAATGCAAGAAAATGTCATTTATAAAGAGAAGGAAGGAAGAAAAAGAGAAAAATACCACAAATCCCAATTCTTTAATGTGTCTGGGAAGAGTTTTTTCCCCCTAATGCTTCAAATGTTCTACAGTGTTGAAGTTATTCCAAGCTCAACAATGTGATGTATGATAAAGCACCATCATTTATGTCTCCAGCTTCAAGAGAATTTGCCTTTTCTGTTTTCCTTCTTCAGAAACTGTGCTTTTACATATTATCTCTGCAGCACAGACTATTGGAGTTCTGGCTGAAGGAATGCAATTAGCCTATTGCTGGAAATAAATCAATTTGAAATGCCAGAGATGTTTGGAAAACTGCTACTGGAAATGCCAGTGGTACTGAAAATGTCTTTAGCTTCCACATGCAGCATTTACTTAAGGAAATAAAGAGATGACATTGTGTTTGACTGAAGAAAGAAAGAAGTGTGCACCACCACCATTAAGTAAATTAATGGAAATATCCACATTTTCAAATCAGAGAAACCCAGAGTCTTTGACCACAAATACACAGGTATTACAATTCAGCAGGAGCTAGAGTCCTTGCACCTCTGGGCTTATTTGATGATCATAGAATTGCATGTCTTAAGTTAGATTCTTCTTCCCATTAATGCTCCTGAAGATGAGCTTCCTGATTGCAAAATGGGTGGTGAGAGGGGGTTATAGAAGCTCAGAATCCCTCAAGTTTGTTTTATGCTCAGCTGTCTAATTGTTCAGTCTCAAAGTGCGTAGTGTTATGGACTGTGACCCCTCAGAAGAAGTAATTCTTTCCATGGCTATATCCATCCTTTCCTTCTGTCATATTCTGCCACCTGCAGATGCAGATACAGCAGCCACAGAGACATTTTATTGAGATCTTTACCTGCTCCACACTAATGACTGTGAGGAGTGACTGCAGATTGACCCAAAAGCTCTGTATTTACTCTCAAACTTATCCACTCATCGGGAGCCAGCTCCTGGCTTCAGGGCCTCCTAAGGTTTAGGAGTAATTCTAGTCTTAATTCATTAAGAGACAGAAAACTGAATTAAAATCTTTACATCACATTTGGGGACAACAAACAAGGAGATGATTACACAACCCTGCAAAGACTGGCTTACTCTTCTCCCTTGCTGCTTTGTTTCTTTTTAAACAGGACTCCCTGTAATTGCCAGAGAGGAACAGAAACTCAATGCACACGTTCCTTGCTCGTTAGCAGAGATGTGTTTGTCTTTTGGGGCTTCCTTCCTAATTTTAAAAATAAACAACAAAAGATGCTCACGCTCTGAGGGAGCAGACTGGTGAGGAAATGGCTGTAGTTACAACTAGCATCAGTGGCCTGAAACAACCTCTTTGAGACACATAAAAATTCTCCTCTACACAAAGATGAACAACCATAATAACTTTATGGCATGACCTTCAGTACAAAGCCAGCCATGGCTGTAAAAGCTGTACCACAGACTATCCCAGGCTGTGCTCAGATTAAGCAATTCTAAGCACTGTGCTTAGATTTATATTAGTTTTCTTTTTCTGGTAATTCTGTGTTGCTTCTTACTTTGAGATACAAGCACACTTTGTGCATACAAGAAATAGGAAAATTTGTCTATTTCTTTTTCAACCAATAAAAAATATTAGGGGCATTAGGAAGAGAAAAAAAAATAAATTCAAGGCTATCAGGCACCTTTATAGCAGCATATATAACCACATTACCTGCAG
Source organism: Thryothorus ludovicianus (assembly GCA_013397245.1). Lineage (NCBI taxonomy): Eukaryota > Metazoa > Chordata > Aves > Passeriformes > Certhiidae > Thryothorus > Thryothorus ludovicianus. Next base: position 7,632 of record VZTB01000957.1, read on the forward strand.
CCCCAACAGACTTAAATATTATTCTAAAACTCTACTGTTATACATTCCTCTCTTTGGAAACACAGTTCATAAATGCATTTATGTACTGCTAGAGTACATAAACTAGAAATACATCAGAATGGGCAAGTGACACATGGCATTCAATGTGCTTTTTATGGCAGTAGAGGTGCTGGTGGCAGCAGGTCCTGGAGCTGAGTTCTCAGACACACTGGCAGTCACAGACAGCAGAGGATGGCAGGGCAGATTAATAACACAAAGCAAGAGAGAGACATGGAAAAACTTGAGTTTTTGACTATAAACAGAGAATAAGGAACATTGTAACATCCACCCAATGGATGTGTGTAGCTTTTAAAACATTTGGCTTTTACAGACTTTTTGTGAACATGTCTTTAAATGCCAGTATCATTTGGGGATGTATTCATTCAACTGATGAATAAAGACTGTGCAACATTTTTGTGTTAGTATTATTGACTGGCTTTATGTGGCTCTTTTATTTTTTTCTCTGGCACTCAAAATGCTAATCATGTATTTCCAAAATTAACTGGAAAATAGCGTGCAAAGTCCTTCAGTGTTTCAAAGTACTCTGTTCTGGCTTAGAGACGTGATTCACATGCAACATGGTCTGGCAATGATTGTAACTGTAACAAATCAGCAAAGGAAAATATAAACAGACCAATGATATTTTCAGAATGCAAAAATTTTGCATGTATTAAGTTGCATATTTTACCTTTTTTAAAAACTATTTTCTATTTTATATAAATAAAAGCATTATTTCATCTTAAAAGGCAAAATTAATTTAACTTGAGGTACTGGAGGGATTTGTGATTTGTTTATTAATAGATAATTTGGGCCTAGAGTTTGGGCCTCTGATAATGAAAATTAGGTTTTCACTGCATTCAACAGAAACCTGAACACAATCCAAACATGGACATGTTCTTTTTAATATTGGATAATGGCAATATTTTAGCCTTGTCCAATATAGTCCATCAGGCAGGTAGCTACAGGTGCTGGGAAGGGGGAGCAGCATCCAGTAATTTTGAGGGCAGGCCTGAATTTGGTCACTTGCCCCATATCCCTAGAAACTGAGGTGATGCAAGGAAGGCAGAGCAAGAATTCTGTGCACTGTTGCATCAGTTTACTTAGAAAAAATTTCTTAAGGAAAGTTCTCACAGATCCTCTGATCAAGTTTCAGTTGGAACATTCAGATTCAAGCAAAAAGACCAATGTAAAACTAAAATAAATTGACTAGATCTGCCCTGGAGTCTCATTTGGCTTGAAACTGCATTGTTTATCTAGTGAGATTTACCAAGGCCTACACACTGCAATCACAATTACTAAAAATTACAGATTTATACCAGTCCCACTTAAAACCCATGGTATAGATAATGAATGAGGGAAATCTCTCTGTGGATCTACGTGTGCCCTGGTCAGGCACATGAACTGGTCTGAACACGGTGAGACATTGCAGGATGTGGAAAACATCTGTGTGAAGCACAAGCCTTAACCAGCCCTTGTTTAGTCCTGATTGAAATGCCTCTGAGAGGTCACATTACTGCAGGAGATGTGCTGGAGACTTCAAAAAACAAGCACAGCTCTCTCTTAAAATGGGTGAGGTTCAGGGCTGGGCAGGGCTTTCATTTTTCTCATTTGGCATCACCCTGTGACATAAATCATAAGTGCCATCCCTGTAGGGACTGTCAGAGGACAAGAAAGGTGGGACAGGCTCCTGGCTTCCTTCTCTGCTGCATTTAGAAAATCTGATTCTCAGTAAGTCTAATTGGTCCTTAAATGCCCTCAAATTTTACTCCAGATTCCAATTATTTTATTTAAACAACTCAACAATTTGTGTCATCATGCTGACTTGCATTAAATCTATTGTTATGCTTCACTGCTTTACAGAGCTGGGCAGGTAATGAGGCTGAGGCAAGCAAGGCAGCAGTGTGAATAGATCAAAATCAATATTTTGACTTCACCAGACAAGCACAAATCTAGAGGTAAAAAACTTGAAAGTCAATTTTCCAGCTAAGCGTGTAAGGTGTGTTTGTTTGTAGGATAACTGGCCCAAAGTTTTTTAAATATTAACCATATTTTAAATTACCAGAAGAAAGTAATGTTTGCAGATAAATGTACACCAGTAGCAAATCAGGTAGGTTTTCCATTCTGAGAAAACATTTTAAAATTACAGAAGCAAAGGTTGGTTAGCATTTATAGAGGAATGATTGTTGAGCATATTCTCCACTAGAAGAGCAGCTCTGGAAGGAACAGAATAGCCTTTAATTTAATTAAATAGGATTAAAATAAGACTTGTTGGCATTAACCTCCCATATTTCCAAAGCACCTATTGCTGATCTCAAATTGCCCTAACATCTAAAATACAGCAGCATCACCCTTACTGGCATATTAAGGATTTTAAATGCAACTTGTAATTTTTTGGGGAGTGAGCTGTAAAACTCCAAACTGCAAATCAGTAAATGATACTTTTCAGTTATAATGAGTTGACACCAACTTCAGTAAAATTTTTATATTGCTCTTGCACAGTACCTCCACTTTGTAGGTAATAAAAGAGAGGCACTAACTTGGTCACTTCAGGCAAAGGCCTAAAAATAATGTAACCTATTTCAAATGAGAGTATATACAAAAGTGAATATTTGCAGAGAATGTATCATGAACAGATAAAATTATTGTAATGTCCTTTTGCTTTGCATCTGTTTGGGGTTGTGCCTTGATTAACTCAGCCATCCCAGAAGCCTAAATGTAGTCTTTGCACCACCTATGAGCAAGGACAAGGAGTTTATTTTTAAAAACAAGACTAAAAACTGATTGCCTTGGGTCTGAGCTTCCAAGACAGAGAGAACTTAGAAGGGTCTGCTAAAATCTCACAAATGCCTTTAAAATACCACCTTACAGAAGGGCAGCCTATGTTTACCCCTAAAATTAAAGGTCCCTCATTTTAGTAAATCTTTCTAGCAACAAAATAAATTCATTACTATTTTGGCATCATTGAGAAACTGCATAAAATATCAAATGAGGGCTGCAAGATCCAGCTTTGCATTTTGTCCATATTTTTACAGGGAAGCAAGTGCATGAATGCTGCGACTCGTGTTGGTACTGTCACTGCAGAAATTACCACTGCTCCTCAAGCTGTTAGAGAAAAAGAGAAGAGCTGTTGTGTGAGGAGGAGGAGGAGGGGGTGGCAGGCGTGCATGCAGCTATGTGCAGAGAGAGGAGAGTTAGTGGAGTTTACCTGACAGTCTGGCAATCTGGCCCCCTGGCTAGTTGTGAGCCGTGTGGCGGTATGGAGGCAGCAGGCTGCTGACAATCTACAAGAAACTGATAAATTAGACATATATACAGAGAGATTACAGAGCAAGGGGTTAGTAACAGCAGTACACAGGCTACGCATCTCAGGGACAGATTTAGTGAGGAATGTGCTCTTGGTGCCTTTATCTGGCAGAAGCACCTTTTTTCTGATAGCACTGACATTGGCTCTTGCCTTTTTCTCCTTTTCATAAGGAGTACTGGAAACATTTCTGTTTGTTTTCCCTTAGCATTGACAAATTTTTGTTTAAGCAGACAGCAGTAATAGGCTGTATTCAGGATCTGGGTTTAAACCTTGTACTTCTCATTCTTCTGCTCATCGTGAAGTTGTTTTGCTCACATCTAATATGAAAAGTGTCAATAAAGCTACTCAATATTTATCCAAAGAACTTCTATCCATATAAAAACAATTATGTCATCTCATTACAACATACAAGAAAGAGCTGTAAGAAGCCTTTTCAATTTCTGAACAATGCTTGTGAGATTGTGGTATTTTGTAGAAAAAAAGGGAGAACTTGGTACAGTCAGTTTCACAGTTTTGTCTCAATTATTTCATCAATTCCCTGCCAAAGAAGTTTCCTTATTAATCATTTGCAAAGATGAATTATGGTTCTTAATTTATTAAATAACAGTAAAGCCAAATAATTCTTCATTGCTGTGTTTTTCTGTGACATTCAAAAAATGAAGACAGCTTTAGACTGGATAACACTTGTGGAGCTTCATGAAAGTAGTTCAACAAGACAGCCCTGCTTTCCAAGTCAATAGTGTTTGCTGAGATTTACAGATCTCAAGATTTGCTCATTTCCCCTGCAGCATTCTGGCCTTTGATTCCACTGTCTGTGTGATTCAGATTGTCACACAACAGAGTCATCAGGATCTTTTCAAACATTAGAATCTGTGGGTGAAATTCTGACCCCATGAAAAACTACTGGAGATGACTTTTTGCCCCCAGTAGGATTTGCAGACCTATCATCCTTCCTGGCTGCTTCAACCTGATTCTCACCATATTTGATGGAATTGGGCTATTTTCCCCTGAATCTTAAAAATGAGACACGGGAACTCCACGTACTCGAAAAGAATTTGATTTTTCTTTTCAATTAGTTGCTACTTAAAGCTCAATGCCAATAATAATTTCTCTTTATAATGTAGATGTGTTTCAAAGCCCCCTTCTATTCTTTGTCTCAACCAATGGAAGAACACGCAAGTAATTTGCTGTAAAGAGTGTTGGGATGACATCAGGTACTGCAGAGCCACACACCTTCACAGCACACTGAGCTTCACATCCACTATTACAACATTTCCCTTCCATACTAGCCCACAGGGCCTCTCCCTTGCTCCTGAGAAGATCTGTGCTGACCTCCAGTGGGAAAGAAGCAAGTGTACCCAAATCACTGGTTTCTTCCTGCTTCAGAAAAGAGGAAAAGGGCTTGGACATATTTTCTACTACGTGAAAAAATACTTGCAGAATTTCTGGCAGCACTATTGTGTCCAGAAGCAGAAATGGAATAAGAAAGGAAACTCTCATTCACCAGGATTGTCACTATAGTCCTCACTGCATCTTTCAGCAGAGGAGTGCAAGAGTTGGCAATGTATTTGAGTCATGAATAGAAGGGTCTGTCATTTCAGTACAAAGCTCTACTAAAATAAGAGGTGACAGATCAAGTTAACTGAAGAACAGACAGATCAGGCTAAATGACAGGAAGAAAAAGATAGCAAAAAAATTAATTAATGCTTTATTCTAAACAAAACAGTTTGCAGAAGTCCAAAGTAAAGTCATCCCTGACAGGTTAAACAAGGTCATCAGTGAGGAAAGAAACACAGAACAGAATTCTGCATGATGAAAAGGTGCAGACAGCTTTCACTAATACAGAAGAAATTGTTCTGACAGGCTTTTCCAGAACAACACAAATGCCTGATTTATGATCCTGTTCTAATATCTCAAACGCAGTGCAAATATTTTATGATGCATCTTGATCTGCTACATTTGGCAGAATGCTTGAATAGTGAGCCAGGTTCTGGGAGGATTATGCAAGCTGAGTAATAACTACTTCAGTGTGAGCACACTGCCTTGACTTTGTGTGAAACTCTATTCTAGCTGGTGTCAGCAAAGCTCATGCAATCTGGCTCACGTTCACATCAGGGCCAGATCTGGTGATCCACATGTCTTAAGATGACTGAATCGTCCTCCTACATCCTCCAGGAGTGAAGTTTCTGAGGATTATGCTTGGAAAGAGCTAAGCAGAATGCATATGGCTTACATAGACACATTTCAAATTCAAAGGAGCTTCTTATCTACTTATGTCCTGTAGCTGTGTGAGAGCTAACTTTATTCCTTCTATATTTAATCCTTTTAAGTATTTTGGAGGATTTATAACACCCTTCTCTAATGACATGACAATCACAAAATTATTTCCTTCTACGAAGGAACTCCTGCCTATATTAAGTAAATGTTTGTTTCTTTCTGAAGGTGGAAAGTCTCAAAAAGGTCTTTACTAATTCTAATGTCACATGCCATAAAGACAAGAAAAACATGCCCTCTTTTACTAGAAAAAATAAAATAAATTTTAAAATCACATTGAAAGAAGCCTGTACTTTTCAAATATCAGGGCTTGTCAGTCAGGCTACAGAGTGAAAGGACAGTCTGTCATTTATGTAGAAGGCACTTGGGGTACAGACACAGATTACATTTTTTGGTGTGTCGTTGGACACTACCACCAAGAAAATCATCAATAAAGTTATTAAATACAAACTATCTTATTTCTCCATCATTTTCACTTGCTGTTAGGAAATAAACCACTTTGGGGCAGGGGATGAGCTGATCTCAAGTCCTTTTACAATTCCATGAACTTATAACAAAGGAAGTAATTTTAGTGCTCATTTCAACCACAGATGGCAAAGAGGAGCTTTTGTACATAGAAATTCACAGGCCAGTTTTCACTGAATTCAGCAGGACTTGTGCCTGCAGAGTCTTGTGACATAATCCAACAACACCTTCCACTGGTTCTATTGGAAATTTGTAGTTTGACTTGTGCTATATGTTAGTGCTGTTTCATTTTTTCAGTTCCTGACATTTTAGCCACTCGCACAATGATGATGTAAAGGGCTCAGAGATTTCCTCTCTCACAGATGAGCCACTGCTGATTTTCCTTTGGAACCTAATGCCTAGTCCTAATGGGGCTAATCAGCTCCCAGTGTAAGAGCATTAAAAAAAACCCAGGCTCAGAGAAGCTACATCTGCTCACGTGAGCACTGAATGTGCTGCTATAAATTATCTGCTGAGAGCAAGTCTCACCAAAAAGAGAGTATTTTCCTGTGCTTCCCCTTGGCTCAGCCACAAAAACAAGTTTCCCTGGTGTCACAAGATGTGCTCTGCCCTCCAGTCTGTGAAGTGGGTGACTCTAACCAGCACAGGTCTGCTCTGCTGGGTTATTTGTGTCTGAGGTGGGCTTGCCTTCTGCTGCCATCAGCAATGTCCTTTGTGAAAAAAAATCTACATGCAAGCATTTCCAGTCCCACCTGCTCAGGACCCAGCACACTGCAATGAACATTTCAGCACATTTTGACACTCAGTAAATCCCTAATCTCTACACAGTGCTCTCAAATGCCAAGTCTCCTCAGAATCCCAAGATAAGCATAATAGACTTTTAACTTGCATTTAGTTCAGTTAATGAATGAAATTCATTTTTTTCCCCTTTTATCTGAAAGGGTAAAATTGAGAGCCAAACAGCAAACCAATCAGCAGGTACTGTTCATATTTTGCACTTCTGATATGAAAGTATTGAGGAAAATATGTTCTTGATAAACGAAAATCTGTCAATAAATGTTTATGACCAAAGGTTGAGATTGAGGCTTTCTCAAACAGATTTTTGCCTTCCTAGCATCTCATTTATTACTTCAGGTCAACAGAAACTCCTTCCTTCCTAGGAAAAAGTTTTTAGGCTATCTGACTTTGTGTTACACTACCCCATGTCAATTGAACTTGCTCCACCAAGTCTGAGGAATTTGATAAAATGTCTATGAAGCTGTTATTGGCAATTTACTTGAAAAGACAAGCTGTCTCCATTAATATGGTCATAAATTGTTTTCACCCCTGAAATGTCAATTTAATGGGAAAGAATGAAGGGTTAATAGCACGAGTTGAAAGTATTGGGCAAAGAATAGATCAGTAGCCTTCCAGTTGTGCAGATGTAAAAGTGTGTTATATCACAGAGCAATACCTACAAAGACAAAAAAATCAATCCTGTCTGCTCAAAGGTGAGGAATGAGGAAAATTTCTAAACCAAAAGACACATGTGAGATGTCAAGAAGAATGGGGCAGAGGGGACTAAGATGCTTGCCCTCCTTGCTGAGATTTGTAGAGATGCTTTCAAGCTACAATCTGACAAGATAAGTCCCCAAACTGTTTATATACAGAGATGACAAGGACATAAGTTTATAAAATTATTTGACAGCTGCTTTCACTTATAATTTATTTTCATTTCTCTAATGAATGCCAAGAAAACTTTGACCTTCCTCAAGGCCAAGAGGAACTTCAAGAGGTAATGGTTATCACAAAGAACAGCTGCTGAAAGGACAGCTGTGACTTACCTTTGGAAAAATCCACAAACAATGGCACAGGTCAAAGATTAGAAGAGTCTCTCCCTTCTCCTGCTTCCAGGGTCAGTTTGAGTCTGTAAATAACACAGTTACCTCTGCCCTACACACAGCCCCAGCAGATGGGTCTGCCAGCTGAAAACTGGACACAGCTCCACGTTTCTGCAGGCTGCCCTGGAAGGAGAGGGCGACGGTGGAGCCTGGCTGGCCTAACTAAACCCAGCTTGCTCAGAGCAGGATTCACTCAGCTTGTCCTGGCCTGTGAGCAAAAGGAGCACTGTAGGAGGACTGGCCCCTGTGCAGAGCCATTCTACAACTCCATGAGGGCCAGCCCCATCCTGGCACAGCTGCACACTGGCAGTCAAAGAAAGTTCACCAGGTGCTGCTTAGCTCTTGCACATTTTTCAGCACCCATATTATCTGGGGTTTCCCACTGTCTGAATTTTACCTCATTTCTGGTAAACTGAATAATGGATCATGGATTGGAGATAAAGAAATGTATCAACCAAGTATTATTTTCAGCTTTCTTCATGGTAAAGGTAATCAACTGTGAAATTCCTGTGTTGAGAGTGCAAGCATACAGGTAACTCACATCTTAAGCTTGCTATTAATAGCTTAGATTACTTTTGATTGGAGAAGTTAAAATAATTAATTCTTCCACTTCTTGTTTCTTAGTCTTCTTTAAAATTATTTGAAGAATAAGAGATAAAAGCATGCTCCTGAACTCCCATTAACTACCAATATCTATACATTACCCTAAGATGCAGTAGGCCAGCAGTAGGATGCATCTAAAATCCTCATCTCCTCATCTCCCCAGGCCCATCTTCTTTTTCTTGCAAAGCAGGCTCAGGGATGTCCCACTACAATCACAGACTCTCCTGTTCCTCCTGCTCTGAGCACTTTAGGACAAGGTCAGGCAGAGTTTACAGAAGGCTTGCTGTGAAAAGCTTCTCGAGAGTAAGAGCAGCTAGGGAGTTTAACTGCTATTTTCTTGTGGCATTTAGGGAATGCTGTCAGTCTTGGTGATTTCCACAAAGGGACTCATGGAGCATCTCTAACCCCTTCATGCACTGCCAGCCATGGTTTAGTAGGTCACTGATTCAGGGGCTTTCCAGAACATGTCAGGTTTCTTGGCTATGTCCTAGTGAGTTCTTTCATCTACACAGCAGCTACACTATATGTAGTACTTTTACCCTTGATTTCTTTATTCTGCATGGCTTCACCTGTATTTTTGTTTTAGATCTGAATTATCCCAAATCTAGAGAGCTGTTCCCTCATCAGTCCAAGTGTTTCAGTGGTAATGTGCCTGCTAGCTCAAAGTACAGTGATAAAGCCATATCCCAGCCCAGCCTTTTCCTGTAGCTCATAGCAAGAATAGCTTTTGAAAAAGAAATAATACCTCATCATTAACAAAATTAGTGAAATGCATTTTTCTCCAGTTAGAGGCTCAGAACATTAAGGGGTTTCTTGTCAGCTCTGTAGCCTTTTTCACACTTTCTACATCACGACATGCTTATATGTTACTTCTCAAATGGTTTCTGTGAATGCTTTAAATAATTCCTCATTAAATCTACTGAGAAGCTAAATAATGGGTTAGTAAAACAGCAGAAATGGAAATGGCATAAGCTGAAAAATATACCTTCAGTTCTTTTATATACAGTTCATAAAAAGCACATTTAGAAAGGTCTGATGATTCATGAAACACTTAATAAAAGATATACACGCATTTTAAACGTTTCAGAAGTGGAAAACAAAGGTCTTAAAATTACATAAATTATCACATTTCAATCTTGTTGTTTACCATAAGTCAAGGATACATTTCAGGTCACAAAATCATCCAGAGCAAAAATACTTGCACTATTATGTGGATAAAGAAGGGCCTGATCCAAAGTTTGAAGTCAGTGGGAACAGTGTCTTTAGTAGGCTTTGGAAGAAACAACATAAGTTATGATTATAAGGTTCTGTGCCCCTAAAAAATGCAGACAGGGAGATAAATCAAGGACACAAGTTTTGTTTAAAGAATTGCTGTGAGCTTCCTCCAAACACCACAACATCCCAAGGAACTGCTCTATCAGAGAGCTAAAATGTCAGCATATCTAATTTAAACAGAGACTCACTTCCATTTTGCCTAATTTATGAGGCAAAAAGCACAATATTGAATATTCCTGTGTATTTGATGGCAAAAATCAGCAAGCCATGAAACTACATTAAAACTTGTCATAAAAGAAGATAGAGATGGATGACTTTTGTCACCAAGACTGTAAGGAAATTCCAATCTCTGTTTTAGTTAATTGATAGGACTGGATTCCAAAGCCCAAAATTTTCAGAGAAAGCAACAAATATCTGGTAAAATGCCTGAAAGATTTGATGTGTCACCTGTGTACCTGTTTATCTAGAAAAAAACAGAAGCCTAAATAAGACTTTACTGGAGAACTTGAACAAATGATGCTAATGGAAACCATTCCATCCAGCAATGATGTCATAGCTTAGATAGAGAAAAATGTCAATAACCTTTTAATGAAAATATGTAGCAGTAAGGCATGGATTTCACTGCAATCTTTCTATTATTGCTCTTTAATGTTTTATCAAACAAATTGGGGCTTCTACATAAAACAGATTTTATTTCAGGATTGCTTTCTTTATATAGTAAAAAATCATAAATAAAAAATAAGCTAAACTTGTAGAACTGCAGTGAATTCATGCCATAATAGCTAAATCATATTGAAGTAGCTAAATTATATTGATCAGCATGAAATGCATGAGTTTGGTCTCATCAGTGGCAACTGGAAAGCTAAATGCAAGAGAGGAAAAGCACAGAGTGAAAAGGTCTGTTCACAGTGGCACCAAGAGGTAAAAGTACATTTAGGCAGCTGAATTCTTCATCAGTTACAGCCAACCAATGTCCTTGGCAAGGACACTGCTCCTCAAATTCAAAACAGCCTCCACAGGGACAACACACCATGCTTGAAATGGCATAAATATGCAATGCTCATTAAGCTGAGCTAAATGAGCATATCAGATGCAGGACATGGCCCTGAGAGCAGGGGGATATATACATATATCTGTATATATGCACTGATACTGCTCACCAAACAATGAACACACAGACACAAACATGGCATGTTTACAGAACCCACAGAAAACAGGACAATGCAGAATAAAAAAAGAGAACACAGACTATAAGTAAATAATGACTGAATTATCCCTTTAGTGAAGAGCATCATATTCAGGATTAAAAAAACCCTTAGACATGATTCTTTTTAAAACCTACTAAAAACATATAAAATCCATTTTTCATGAAGAGCAGAGACAGATTAAACCAATATTGCATGAGTCTCACAACAGCCAGTGACCTGTCTGATTGTACAAGCTCAGAGACATCTTACAAGTACAGGATCATCAACACAAGTACATTTGCAGTAGATAAAAATACAACATAATTTCTGAGAAGAATCATCCATGGATGTCTAATGAAGAAAAAGACAATTTGTACTCAGACTAAATTTGTGTAAAGTTGTGGGTTTTTAAAAAAAATAATGGTTCTGAAGAACTTCCATGCTTTGGATTGCTTGGATGAAACAAATCAAACTTTCCTGAGGGAACAATTCAGAACAGACCAGCCTGACTAGTTAAATATTTTCTGGCTGCATATCTTATATAATAGTAGTGGCTTGGTTAACCACCTGTCCTGCTTTTCAAGAATAAACTCTTTCACTTAATGTATAGAAAAATCCACATTGTTAAGAATTCAGTATAAAATTATCTAACTTAAAATCAGCACAGAAAGAAGTATCTAGATAATTCACAAAAAGAGAAGTAAGAAATATTTAAAACTCTTGACTGTGTGACCTGAGCAATCACAAATATCTAAAAAGCACCCTCCTGGCAAAAAAAATTTCCGAGCGGACAGTGTTCCTCAAAGGACTTCCTCTACAACCATTTTTGAAAGAAGCTGTGCTTTCTGTGCTCAGATTTTTGATAGTCCTGCTGTTTCAAAATTGAGAAGTGCATAAAAAAGCAAAGTTGAGATACTGAAGTAATGTCTACAGCAGCAAAGCTTAGAAATTTGTGAGGCACTTTCTGACATTGGTACTTCAGCTCAAAAGCAAAGCTGAATCTGTTTTTGGCTAACTATTCCTAAACAAACAAAAAATGTGCACAGCTTGGCTTTGAACACAAACCTTTTTCATCACTCAAGGAAAGTAGACAAATACCTGCTATCAAAAATGTATTTCCCTGACCTTTACACAGGCACACCTCTCCTGACAGCCTCCTCTGTGCAGAGAGGTGTCAGCCTGAAAATCTCTGCTTCTTTTCCCACCCCCTGCATCCAAAAGGAGAGGGAAAGGCAGCTTCTACTCACAGCACACCTTTTGAAGAGGATTTCCCATATCCTCACACCACCTAAACAAGGTGAAGAAGCAAGAAGGAGGAGCAAAACCATAAACCTTGCCCCACACGCCAAGTTTCACTTCAAGGTTATTTAAAGAAAAATACAGGAGAAACATGAGCTTCTGATTACACAGAGAATAACCTTTTATAGAATACTTTGGAAAGTCGTATCTAAAACATTGTACTTTAAAAATGCTCAAAACCCAGAAAGAACAAATATTTTAAAAGAGCATGAGAGTGTATTCCTCATGCCTTGAGCCGAGAGGGGTTACTCAACATCTCACATGACTTATCAGAAGCCATTCCCTATATATATTCCCTATATATAATCAGAAGCCCTTAATTCCCTATAACACTGAGAATCCCCTTACTCAGAACACCCTGTGCTCCTTGTGGTGTTAAACTGTGTTTGTCCCACATCAAACACATCAATGCATTCCCAGGTTTCTTACCTATTCTTCCCATTTTAAACCACTCTCTGTGTAAGGCCAAGTAGTAAAGACAACTCTTAAGCAATTTCCCTTGAGGTCCAGCTTAAAGATTTAATTATAAGACTTCCTAACACCTCAACATTTATGTTATTGAGATTTTTCATTTTCTTTGTTAGCTTTAAAAAATACTTTCCACCTACAGATGATGTAAGTTAGTTCTTGGAGATACTCTAGGAATTGCCTTTGGGATAGAGTTTTACAAAAGTAGTTAAATTTTATGGTAAAAATGCAAACTAACAAATAAGAACTAGTTACTTGTATCATATTGTGAGTAATATTTGGTTTGCTGCAAGCATAGAGCTACGTCAGAAATTCATCTTGGATTGTTTTTTCAGTAAGAGTAACTATTATATAGTCAAAATTATGTATGGTAGGTGTTGAGCTTAGTGCCTGAGCAGTTGCTGTACTATTATGTGGCATTCTTTGTGCTGTCTTTATCTTCCACATCAGCCTCTTCCTGTGGGAATTAAATGCCAGGCTGTAAATCACTCATGAAAGACAGCTGAAAAGCAAGCATGCTTTCAGGTTTAATGTGCTTTCAGAAATGAGCAACCCTACAAAATCACCTAAATTTTTTTTTGTGGTTTTTTTTTTACAGGTTTTTAGAAGAGCCATTTTATGGTTACAAATGGTTTGTAACAGTGAAGAACAATTAATCTAAACACTACCAAAATACAAACTTTGGATCACAACAAACTAGCACTAGAAATCCATGGGTCCATCCTGGCTTGCATCAACCAAATATCTGACCTCAGCTGGGCTTGGGATTTGAGGGAAATGTATTACATTTAAGGCTCTTACCTTCCTTTTTCTATTGTGATAAAATAGATATGACTGTAGAGATTTCTCTAAAAAGACTGCTTTTTCATCTTATGATCTATATTCCTTCAAAATATGAAATACTTTATACAGTGTTTTCCTGTGTGGGATTTTAAATACTAAGCAGAAACAATAGGGGAAAGAAGCATCCACCACGTTTTGTTTGGAGAGTGCTCCAACAAAGGCGATTCTCAGGTGGTTTTTTGTGGACTCTGAGTGAGAACTGCAGCCATTGGTTACTGTCCTTCTCATAACCTATTTGGAAACTTTTTACTTCAGGTACATCTTCTATACAAGGATCCTGATTTAATCTTAATCTAAAATAGCAGAACTTTATTTCAACTTTTGGAATCGCCACGTTAAAGTGGTTATTCTGGCAGAGAAAAGAGTGCTGTCAAGGGAGATACTACAGAGTCATCTTTTTAGTCTTCTTGTTTCCTTGAAGAGGTTGAGAGAATCATAGTTCATATTTGGAATTGTGGTATTTAAGAGGCACCTAATGACTTCATATTCAAAGAGTTTGAGCACAACTGCAAAGGAAAGGTCATTTTTCAGTGTTACACATTGCCAAACCCAGCACTAGGCTTTCTAAATGCCCTGACTTTTTCCATGTAGTTAGGAAAACAAATACAAATACATTCAAAGGTGGGTTGGAATTGTGCTGGGCAAATACTGGCTGTTATCAGAAGAAAAAAGACTTGAAAGTGTAAAAATACATGTCAGCAGAACAGAAGCAAAGAAGAAACAAATAACAAAGCTAAATGCATGCCATTACCTCGGAGGAATGGTACAGGATACTTTGGAAAAGCACCGAAAGGTATTTTTAGCCCCTGCGGGCAGTTAAGAGCTATTAGTTCAATTAGAAAGCCCAGATCAAGTGGTGCTGTCACAGCTTTGTGTCAGAGGTACCGGCACGCTGATCTAAAGCTGAGGGCATTCAAATGGAAATCGAGCAGGACATGACAATCTCTTGCTTAAGAGGTCTCAGTTCAGCTGGTCTTCCTCTGCAGAGGGCCCCCAAAAGCAGTCCCAGCTTCCCCTCTCCAGGCATCCAGCATCAATCTAAAAAATCTTCTCTGCCAAGCACCAAATCCAGAACAAGGAGCAAGAGAAACACAGGCACAGCTTGCTACTGCACGGGGCTCATGGGGCAGAGGAACCTGTCCTGTTTGTCCCACCATCAACTTCAGCTATTTTGGCTCTTGGTGTCCATCTCCAACCAAACACATTCCCAGTTACAGTCTCCCAGTCCCCACATCCCCGCCCATGAATGGACAGGGAAGCTCTCACATCACACAGGTGAAAAAATCTTGTGAAGGAAATAGTTCATACATTAAAAAGAACAAAATCAAAACGTGTTTCTGTTTAATGTAGGTTTGGTTCATTCTTACTCCACTTCTGGGGACTCAGCCTCAAGCCAAGTTACACTTTGCCCCACAGTGTTTGAGTTTGGATGCTACTTTTTTGCACCCTCTCTGATGAAGAGGCAGGTGTGGGTTGCTACACTTCTTGCTGCCTTGCTTGACTGCACAAATCATCTGAGAACAGAAGATCTTTGTGAGACAAGGCTTTTAAACATTCTCAGTAAAAGCTGCAGAATAACATTCTTCACTGTTCCTTACTTTCAGGAAACAGATAATTAGACAGATGGCAAAAAAATTCTACTTGGTGCATCATTCCTTTCATCTGTTAACAACAGTAAGAAATCTTCCAAAAACTTGTAAAAACAATGATTAATAATTCCCTGCTTAATCCTCAGCTTGGTTCCAACCTGGTCCTGCCAACACTGGAATCTGAATGCTCAGAAAAATCTCGAGTTTGGACCTGTCAGTCTCACAGGTTAAGATTAAAGCCATGTGATGGCATAAAATTCTGACAAGTGCATTCAGAAAGCTGAGACTGCTGCAGATTTATAAGGACAACTGTAACATAAATCAGTGACCCTGTCTCAAGACCCTTATACTCTAAATATGTAGAGATGTACCTAAAGTGACAGGCAAGACTCCAGACAAACATAATTTTCTGGACATTCTACCTTTCAGGCTGCTTCAATCCTTGATCTGTTTTGTTACTGGACAAAAAGACTGCCAGTGTTTCTCAATCTGTGGTCCACACATCTGTGATATTCTGTGAGATATCAGATGCTTCTTTCCCCCCACTTGCACATTTTTCTCCTCCATAAACAGCTCTTTAATTTATTTACTACAACACACCCTAGGAAAATGTCTTGTTTAGACTCCGCAGTTTTACACCTGTCCTCGGAGTGGGTGTTACTTGCATGGCACTACTCAAAGGCTGCTCTGACACTGATGGCACTAGGTGAGAAATATAACCTGCTACATGGTACTGCAGCTTCCTAGAATAAACATTTACTTGAGCAGAAACTATTTTATGGGTTTCAGCTTTCATATTTCCGACTAATGCTTTTTGTGTATAGCATATTTTAAAAAAAATAATGAACAAAATTGCCACCAGACAAGACTGTGCCCAGTTAAAGGCTAAAGGTCCTGCTCAGGTGAAGAAGATAAGAAATTATTAGCTGTTCTCTCAGGAGAAGAAAGCTATCACACCTTTGAAATGTCACCCCAATTTACATTTCCTTTCTACGCCTCATTCGATGCAGACACTACATTTTGGCAGGAAATAAAGAGAGCAAAACCTTCCTGCAGAGATTAACTTCATGACTCAATTTGTACAACCTAAGCCTTCTGTGAGCTAAACATCACCCTTTGGGAAAGCCTGACTGAATGCTCAGGGTGGGCAGGCAGGTGCTGCAGAGGCTCCTGCACGCTGCCAGCCGCTCCCTCGCTGGTGCTCACACATCTGACTCCTCCAGCCCCTGGATTTGTGCCTTCCAGGGGGACTACCAATGCCAGGCTAAGCTCCACCTGTGGCCTCTGTGGATGCCAGTGGGATTGCACCCACATATACCACAGCAGGACTTTCCACACTGCATCTGAAACCACTTTGGGCCGCTGCCGGCAGAATGTCATCTCCTGCCACCCGTGACACAGGAGGAGACATTTTGCTTCTCAAGAAAGTGCCCAAATTAAATTACATCTGCAGTGCTGGGAGGGTCCCCTGCTCCCCTAACCACTCAGCACCACATGCACCCAAGGAAAAAATGTTTACCTGGTATGGCCACGGTTAACCTTTTTTCCTTGCTGAGACGGTGCCCATGGATGAATTCACTCATGGAAGGGGGGCCCCTCAGAAGATATGATTCTGTGGAGGCGGGATGAGGGGGGGCTCTTAATAAATTCTGGAGGTAGGTCCCTGAAGTCCTGGGATGGCTCTGATCACAAAGGGAAGGTGAGAATAGTCTTGCAGGAGATCCAAGAAAAATACATATGGAAACAAAAGAGTTTTACTTTAATTACCTTTCAAAGCCTCACGAACGACAATATCAACTTAACTCGCTTAACAGCTTAAAAATCAACTGTCGGCGACACCTCATGTCATTTCCAGAGCAGGACACCTTGCCTGCACTGAAAATCCTCATTCATCTTAGGGAAGGAGGAGATGAGGTTGGATTATATCTCAGCATCCTCAAGTCAGCTTGTGCAAGGTTCCCTGATTGTTCTCTTGGTTTTGCATTGTGATTAAAGCATACAAGAAAAGAGGATGATTATCTAGGATTTCACTAAGAGTCCTCTTCATCTTCAAAATCATGGAGAGGCCCACACCTGGAAAGTTTTGGCAGGGGCAGGCACAAGACATGAGCTCACTGCTTGAACAGCAAAATATTTGCATTAGGTTATGAATGGCAGTCATCTCCTTCAAAAGGTTTCTTGCTCCCATGTAGAAAAATTGATCTGAGTAAACACATCCATATTTTTTCACACTGATAAAGAACAAGTGAGCACCAGAGCTTAACAAAGAAATGCAGTTTCTTTCACGTTAAGCACTAAAATGCTCATAGAGCACAATCCTTTTATTTCAGATGCTCATTACGGAAAACCATAGGGAAAACTTAAAAAAAAGTTGTTAAAGAAAATACATTCACACTTAATATTAAAGACATACAAGATGCACCGAGACACTGACAGAATATAGTTCAAAAACTATTCAGAAGGAGGAAATAACAGCGAGTAGGTGGATCAGAACCACATGTTGCCAGGCTTTGAATTTCATACTCATATCCTCCCCACCTCCTTCTCCCCAGTCAAAGTACGGAAAGAAAAAAATAAAAGTAAAAAAAGGAATCATTGTATTTATAATTCAGTGAACGACTTTAATGCAAGTCTGGCTACTGCACTGTACTGTAAAGATCACTGCATGCATACCTTTTCCTCTGAGTGCCACTGCTGACCAGTAAGTTTGGCTGCTGTGGGCCCTGACTATGCAGGAGGAAAGTGTCTATGCTTGGCACGGTGGCTGATGCCTCCTCACTTACTTTAGGGCTGCCGATCTTGCTCTTTCCCAGCTTGCCTTTGCTGCGTCGGGATTGCTCGTGGTCGAACTCTAAATCCTCCAGTCGCTGGGTCAGGGCAAGTTTTTGCTGGATAGCCATGCGCAGCAGAGAGTTCAGGGTCTTCTTCTCATCCTCCGCAGCCGCCAGCTGCCTCTGCATCTCGTCCAGCTGCGTGACGTACTCATCACACCTGCGGGGAACAGGGCACCAGTCTGGGGACACGGGCCAGGACCTGGCAGTGAGCACATTCCCAGGCTCCCGGTACAGATCCCAGCTTTTGCTGACTCTCTAATCCTGGCAGCAGGTAGTCTGAATTCCTCTGTTCCCACTTTGAATAAATTTGGACTTGGATCTTTCCCATTCAGCAAGACAACCTGTGCCTATATTTAACACAGTCTGTGACAATGTAACATGTTCCTGATGCAGATAAAAAGCAACTGGAAAGGAGGTATGGGATTATTTCCAATTTAGACCACAAATAATAATTCTGGGTGTTGTTTCTACTAGTAAGTCACCATGGATAATAACATCTACCAGTTAGAAAATCCTATTTTCCACAGGCGGTAATATCCACTTCAAGAAAGTATTACAAAAGAAGACTGTGAGTAGTTTGAACACTTGACACATCAGAGTTTGTGAAATGAGAGACCTTCAGTTATCTACTCTTGTTAATCATTTATTACCATGATTACCATTAGTTATCATTGATTAAAAGGATACTATTCAGGAAACCCCACATCTGGAAGTTATTTCACATTTACTGTTGAATCTCTTGATGTTGTGTTCATTGCTATAGTCACCTACTCCTTTTTAATCCTCAGCCTTTTTTACCTCCATGAAAAATTATCTTTCCCTTTGCTTTAGATCTCTGAGAACTAAAACCACCTTTCTTGTGATTTTGTTGGTTTTAAGATAAAATCAAATTTATTTCTGCCTTTCACAATACTTCCCAAAGTTAATAGGAAAAGCAAGGCATTTCAAAATTGTCTTAAAACACTTTTTGAAGTGAAATAGCTTCAGTTTGATAGCAATAAACCATCTGATCAGTAAAAATCAAGAGAAATAAAAATAAATGCTTTCCAGCATTGGGATGCTTCACAGTCAGCAGTACTGTCTGACCATCAGATATTTG
Organism: Thryothorus ludovicianus; assembly: GCA_013397245.1. Taxonomy (NCBI): domain Eukaryota; kingdom Metazoa; phylum Chordata; class Aves; order Passeriformes; family Certhiidae; genus Thryothorus; species Thryothorus ludovicianus. The sequence goes on from VZTB01000957.1 coordinate 26,791, forward strand.
TGGGAACACCCAAGGATTTTTTGTGTTGAATGATGCAGCTTTCACCAGATCTCCTACCCACAAGATCTAGTTGAAGCTAAGTAGCTTTGCTGTGTAATTGCAATTGCGTAATGGACAAGGATATAACTTAATCAGCATCACTTAGAGAAAGCAGGCATAGAAAATTATTTTAGTCTTCCTTATAAAAATGTGTGATGCAACAAACTTTTGAATTATTGCAAACTGAGGGATGAAACTAATTTCTCAGAAATTTTAATCTTCCCCTTGGGAAACAGAAACAAACCACACTTGAATACGTGTAGTTAGTTATTCTCCACACACAAACACTTACATACACATTGCACTTCCCTTTTGAACAATTCAGGCACTGCAAGTAAAATTACTTAGTCAGATACAGCTTCATCTACACTTTCAGTATTATCTTTCTTCTACCTTAATGAGTGTATTTGTTGCTACTCAGGCCTTAGGGAAAAGAGATACTTATGAAATGCTAGTTGGCTTTAAAGCCAACTTGCACACCTATTTGTGCTCTAATCTGTGAGATGTCTGTTGATGCCTAAGTCAATTTCCTTGGCAGAGACATGAAATCAGCATTCTGAATATTATAGTAATTCTTATTTCAAATTAATTTACTTTAATGTCTGTGTTATCAGAGTTTTAAAGTCTCACTCTTGTAACCAAATGGGTTTTGTATCCACGTCCTTTATTCTCTCCTGCCTTCCTCTTTGTCCAAATGTGTTTCCTGTTAAAAACTTTTGGATGTAACACCTGCAGCAACACCTGTGGCACACTGCCATTAGAGGAATGAATTGACTTCCTTTAATGTGCCAATAAATCAGTCTTGATTTTGGAAAAATACTGATTTTTCTCAGGCCTTAGAAGGTGTTCTTGGTATTTGTGCATCTGATTTGCAAAACAGCACAACTGAACAGTTAAGAAACAAGTGCCATGAAGGTGGATATTACTAAAGCAATCTTAGACAAACCTGCTGTGAGAATTCTGGATATACTAAATGCTATTAGCCAGTCTCATACTTGAGGAAAAAACCAACCTCATGAATACATTTTCCAACTGTTCTGATTAATTACATGTCCTCATGTCCTTCCTAGAAGCATCCAAATAAGAGCAAGCCTGCTTTTTTTATTTTTTTTTTTTTTTTTGAGAAAATACTTAAAACTAAATCACCTGAGTAAAGGCCTCAATTACCTTTAGGAACTACTGAATTAACAGCCTCAGATTTTGCAACAGAAAAGGTTATTCTGTGTAGTGGGAGGTAACTACTGCCTGCAGCCATGGCATTTCCCCCCACTGAAATATTCCCAGCTATGTGCAAGTGCAGGATAAAAGGAGAAGTGTTTCCAATTAAAAAAGAAAATAGCATTGCACTCATCTATCTTGCCTTTCACCCGCACGTTTGATAAGCACTCATCAGGCCCCACAGAAGGAAGAAAAAGGTTAAGGATCTCCTAAAGAAAAAGGCAAAGAGCTCCTAAGAAAGATGATTTCTGGCATGGCAGAGACCATTGCAGGGCTCCAGGATACTCTGGGGCTCTGAATGGCTCTTTCAGGAGGGTTCAAATAGTGATTCCAAAAGTTAAATTATGTCCTCCTGAGTCAGAACTCTTCCCCAGGCTCCCTCTTGCCCCAGGACAGGTTGTAAGCTGCAAGTGACTATTAAATAAACAGCACTGTTTTCTTGCTGTCTGCTGGTATATTCACAGTTAAAGCAAAAGTCAAGGTTTCACCTATTTTTCATTTCTCTCATCTCAGAAAGGAAGCAGACAGACACATAAGCCCACTTATTTTTTATGAACTGATCCAAGAAGCTTATATAGGATTTCAAGGGATTTCTGGTTCCATCAATCCCTCTCATCTAGGAACATAAATCAAATACCAAATCAGGCTTATGTGTAATTTAGGTAACATAAATCATGGCAGTTAAAACCCAGTGACAGTGACAGGTCCCTGCTCTAACCATATAATTCTCTTCTGTTCACAAATATTTTCTCAGCTCCAAGATCTCTCCAATCTTCCTACTCAGTCTCTTCAGTACATATTTTTTCTTTAAAAATTATCATAAGCAAATATTTTGATGAGGAATAAAATCCATGCATGCAGTGTCAGGACTCAGGCAATACCACAAGCAGTATTTCCTGCTCTCTCCTGTTACATATCTCCATTTAGGCTGGGAGAGCAAGCAGTGTAAGGACTCAGAGAAGTTTGCTTCCTGAATCACTTTAGGATCCTGTTTAAAAGTAGTTCCTTCTCTCCTTCAGCACAGGGCTTGCTCTCACAGGGCAACACCTACTCTAGGCTGGAAAAGTAATGTTTTAAATAATTATTTATTGTTCCTCTGGATGAGTGCTGCTCTCATCCTGGGTCAGCAGCTCAGGGTTAGAGTGAGGGGGAGCAGCAGGAGGGGCAGGAAAGGCTTCTCTGGGAATACAAGAAGCAGCCCATAACAAAATAAGCAGGTTGAAGGTGGCACATGGCCCTGGCATCTAACAGAAACTTTAGCTCTGCTTCGCCAGCCCCTTGAATCCCACAAAAGAGATTTTATATGCTGTTGCTTTCTTTTTTGAGAGAGGTGATCCAGGAAATATTCTGGACTGGTCCAAAGCACACAAATCCCAGAAAGGTATCACAAGGCTAATGAAAAGGGAAGGAGGAAGATGCAGAAATCAGAATCTTAGAGATTTTTAGGTCAAATAAGGTGCTGCAGAAGGAAAAAGAGCAGAAGCAGAGGGACAAGCAGGACAGAAAGACTTTTGAGACAAAGAACTGAAAAGAGAACTGAAGGAGTAAAGGATGAACAAGTGTCAGAAAAAACACAGAAAAAGGAAGGCTCCTGCTTTCTGCACAGGGGAACTTTGGAAGAAAGTGTCAACTTTGCTGTGCAGACCAAAAACAGATTTGCTGTGCTCTCTTTATAACATGTGCTATAACCTTTATCCAGTGCATTTGCAGAAGGAGCCATACAGTTCAGCATCAGATGAACATTCACTTGGGAACCAAAATGCTGATTTATGGAAAGAGAAAGGATATTGTTCTATCAAACAGCATAAGCAACCATTTGCAGATCTATAATACAATTCTGCTATCAGAAGGATGATCTTCCTACAGTACAAATTCAGGAGCAAGTACCATGTGATGCACTATAACCATGGAAACCACTGTTTTATTCAACTAAAGGCTAAACAATTGCTTTTTTATATTGAAGGTTGCTACTGCATCTAATGTTACTGCACAAAAATCTTACAGCCTTGTATTTTCAAACAGATTTCTCTTCTTCAAGAGACTTGTACAGTATATGAACTCTCTGTCATTTAAACAAATGCTCTTCCACATGGACTATTTGGAATGAGTCAATGATTTGACCATTTAGGAAGATTGATTTAATTATAAAGGCCATTAAACCCCATGCTAGGGAAGGAAAATGAATATTTTACAACAGAAAAATCTATAGGAGTATAATGATGAGGAAGACCTTGTAGTGAATAATTTTTTATAACTGTGCTCAGAGAATGCTGGGCAAAACTTAGGATGTCAAGGGCAGGGATATGTCCCACAGGCCACACATTGAGTGTTTAAGCACTACTACATGGAGCTTATCAACAGCAGTAAATTCTTTGGGTGGGGTTTATCTCTAATAACATTGGAAATTTATAATCTAAAAATTTATAACTCAGCAAGTCACAAGGACTCCCTTCATAGAAGAGGAACAGAAGTTTCTTCGCATCCTACACACAAGGCATCTTGAAAAGGTACCTGGATGAAAATGTTTAGATGCCAATGAAATCAATCAGGCTACCTTGGCTCACACCACCTGCTGAGCTGGGTCTTCATTTCCATTATGCCGTTACAAGCACTCTTCTGACGATGGACCTATGATGAATTTGCACACAGCACCAATGTCATGACATATTAATGCCTCTTTTCTCCTTCCTTCCCACTTCTCCCAGCTGCTGCTGCCACTGTCACTAGGCAAAAAAGCACTTTAGAAGGCTGGAAGTGGTGAGATGGCACTGCTGGCAGCACTGAAGAGATGTTGGCACAAGGCACAAAGATGTCTTATCATTTAGTCCATATCATTTATGGACTAAAGCACAAATGAGAAATCTGTACTGTGTTTGACCATAAGAGGAGAAAAAAAATGGTCTTTCTTGTGTATTTTCAAAATAAAAATTTATTGCTGAAAATGCTGGATCTTTTTTTAAAAATTATTTTTAGGTAGTCTTTTAAAAAGCAGCTAAGATGAGAAGACACAGTCAAGCTGTGCCAGGGGAGGTCTAGGTGACCATTAGGAAGAATTTCTTCACAGAAAGGACTGGGAGGCATTGGAGTGAACTGCCCAGGGAGGGGCTGGAGTCACCATCCCTGGGGGTGTTTAAGAAAAGTCTGGACACGACTCAGTGCCATGGTCTGGAACACAAGGTGGTGTTGGGTCATAGGTTGGGCTCCATCTCAGAAGTATTTTCCAACCTAGTTGATTCTGTGATTCCATGTAAAAACAAAAGCACTTCTGAAGATGATATGGGAGAAGGAAAGATGAAAGTTGATTAATTACAGTCCTGCCAGGAGGAACTATGTTACAGAAGATAAGTGAAGCTTTTATCCTGTGAAGGAGAAGATAATAAATTGAACATCACAGTGGGAGAAAATAAGAATTTACGCTGGAGTGGGAAATTACAGTGGCCTTACAACTATTAGCACTGGATTACAGCATAGGCTGGTTGATTAAATAGATTTAACTACTAGTAAGTAATAAATCTCACTGTAATGAAAATGTGGGGTTCTGAAGATCATCATTAACCATACGATAGCTTTACATGACAGAATCACTGCATACTTCTGAGTGGGAAAATCAGCCACGTAAATCCACTATTTGATTTTCACATTAAAAAAACCCTATAAATGCAAATATGCTGGAGGCATATATTGTCATTTATAACACTTTACTCAAGGTTGTATTGACATTGCTATTCCTCAGCTTTATTTTCCAAGACACGTGTCTCAGCAGCACTTGAAAGCTTGCAAGTTTTGCAAGTTTCTAGGACTCATTCACCTTCATCCAGCAAATCCTTGACCATGCAGAAAATAATTTTTCCATCCTCCTAAGCACCCAACACACACAGCTAAGTGTGTTCTCATTTATCACACATGTTTACAGTGCTGAGCCAGACAGTGACACCGTTTCCCTTACCTGGTTGCAAACATTGCTCTCAAGGACGAGAAGGTTGCTGCATCTTCCTTCAGAGCCTTCAGTTCATTCCGTAGTTTGGTCATGGTCTCAGTCACCATTGCTTTTTCATTTTCATATTTGTTCTTCAAATTGGCCAGCGCCACTTCAGCTGTCTAAAAACACAAACAAGGGGATGTGCTTATGAGATAGAGAACAGCTGAGAACAGCTGAAATCTCATGCCTGATTTTGGGTTTGCTGTCCTTTGTTCACACAGTAAAAGAAATTAAACCTGATCTTCATTGGACTGCACACTCTAACTTCTTCTTTTAAGCTGTACTCCATGAAACCAGGAAAAGGAGAAAGCAGCTGAAAGGACAAAGCCAATTTCAATGTATCTCTGCAAAACTGTGCAGCTGTATGGGGAGGGCTCAGGCCAGTGAGTAAAGTTACTACAGGAGCTGCTACCACGATGTTTGAGCTGCAATAAACAACCACGAGAGTCCCCTGGCCACTCTGCAAACAGGACACAGAGCACATGAGGCTCAGCCTCTGCAGCCAAGTTGTGAATCACTGTCTTTGGCCACAAGCCTCCTGCTGGCCGAGGCTTTCCTTGGGCACAGGGACGACAGGGACGGCCAGGACCTGGCAGCTTGATTATGCCTGAGAACTGGCAATGCTTACTGCTGTGCAAACCAGCATTATTTCAGCAGTTTTAATCACTTTGGAAAAAAAAAAAAGAGAGAATAAAAAGGTGTAAATTACAGTTTTCATTTAGCACGATAGCATGGCATTTTATTTGTCCCATTCCTAAATTTTTGGTGCTCCCTTCTTTCTTTTTTCAATTTCATCCGTTAAATTTCCTTAATTTACTACTGTACTGCTTTTAATAATTGCATCTGTCTTACCTTTGCAAGACTTGAACATTCTTCTTTAGCTATGAATTTAGTGTCACTTTGAAGTGATCCAGAACACATTGTTTTATAGAGGCTTTATACCTACTGTTGCTTGAGACATACAAAAATATTGCCTTTGAATAAAATTAAGAAAAATTTGCTTCCTTTTACATTTACTCAGAGGGTGTTATGGTTGTTTCTTGCATTTTGTTTAGTGCATAATAAGTTTCAGCAATTCACACAGGCAATCAATTTCCTCTGTAAGTCTTATGGGCTCTTGAGCCACCACCAGGGGAGGGAAGTTTAGAAGAACATTAATTTAAAACAACCAGCAAGGGAACAGGACAAAAGATGGTAATGGCCAAACAGTTGGAAACCTATTTCAAACTCACTTTTCTGAAACTCAATACATTTCCCACTAACAATGTCTCTTAATAAAAGGACTCATTAGAATCTCCTGCTAAATTACAACTTGATTCATTTGTGTCTTGTTAAATAAATGCATTAAAATATTTTTTTATTTTTTGTATACTCATCAATAATATTTTCTTACTTTGACACCAATTTATATTAAGAGAACAGACTTTTAAAGGGCAGTAGCAGTAACCACCTATCATTTTAAATCAATGCATCTTTCCAATCCAGATTTGAAATCATCAGCAATACATGTTAAAATTATCAATCACTAGGAATCTATTTAAATCAATTCTGCTTTTTTCAATCCTGCTGATATATGCTTTGGTGCAATGTAGGATGGTGGACACCAGCCTATGTCTTGGCAGGATAAAGCAGAAATAATCAGCTTTTTGTCTGTTTTCAGCCATGACCAAAAATGTGCACTCATAAATTAAAAGTAATTTACACATCACTGGAACTGTGCACAATGTTCAGACATATCATGATCTCCAAGTTTTAGTCTATATGTCAGGGTAGGTTAAATGGACATGCAACACTACAGGATGAAAATACAGTTTACTTGGGGAATAAAAATAACAGAGGAAGGACTGTGTCACATCTTCAAACATTTTGTTCTTCCTAAAATCTTTCCTATAAAATAACATATAGGAAACAAAGCATAAGTTTCAAACCCTATGGGATATACTTCATGGCTCTCCATGCACCAGCCAAGCTGCGGAGGATCTCCCTCCTGAAAGTCTCCTAAGGGAAGGACAAATGGGCACAAATGCTCTGCTAGAGAAGGAAATGAAACAAACATAAAAGATGGGTTCAGTAGCAAAAGAAAGATGGGGAGCACAAGCTAAGGAAGCTTCTCTTGGAAATTTGGGGAGCCTGAAGAGACAGGAAACTTGTCTGAATCCTGAGAACATCCTGAAGCCTGAATGCATAATGGAGAGTGAAGCAGGGGATAGAAGAAGAACTCAGCCTCCATCCATCAGAGACACCTAAGAGTGTCTGATCACCTCAGCTGTGCTGTCACACCGTGCCAAACCAACAGGGACACAGGGAACTGAAGACACAGCTTCATGTTACTCCTTCAGTGCCAGCTCTTGTTGAAATTCTATTTGTTCCCCATCCCAGCCAATCTCCAAAATTGTAACCATTGAGCCATATATGCCTGGTTATGCCTGAAACCAGTTCTGCAGGATAATCTAGATTTATGTAATCTAGAACAAGGCATACAGAGTGTTGTCTGAAAGGAAAAATGGGCCAAATAAAAGCCTTCAAATCCAAGTAGTGGGTGCCACAAGGAAGCAGATGCCCAGAACCTGGCTTTAACAGCTCTTTCTGAAGCATTTGTTTTAAAGCTGTGGCTAAAGAAAAAAATTATAATAGAAAAATCAGAGAACGTTTTTCCACATAAAAATGCAATCTCTCAACAGATGAGTAGATGGAGAGCACAAGAAAAAAAAAAGATTAAAACACAGAAAAAAAAAAGAATGAATATTCTCCAGTGAAGTAAATAATCCAATAAGACAGCAGAGGTGCTCATGACACTCTTGTCAGACCAGTCATGCCAAGGAACTGGGTAAATGAACTAACCCAGGCTCTCAGCCAGCAGCCTGCAGACATGGGATTGATGGCTCATGAAGCATTTACTGTGCAGAAGTCACCTGGAATTGACAGCAATGCCAGGAGGGAGCGGAGAGTCCAGCAGGGTGTGAAAACCAGTGAGGAAAAGAGAGCTGAGGGACACAGAGAGCTCAGCTCCCTCCCCATCCCTGGAGGTGAACACACACCCGAGCCCAGGAACTCAAGCACTGCCAGAACTAACAGAGCCCTTTCCATCCTCCTCTGCATCCTTACAGAAGAGATGTTTGCCCAATCTCAGCCTAAAGGTTGCCACCTTCATCCTGAAATCTGTGAACAAATCTCATTTTTTAAGAGCTTTTTATCCCGTTTACTTTATAGCAGCAGTGTGAGAAGTAGACCAACTAAAATAATTGTTAACAAATGCTAAAAATCCTGCCAGTGTAGGATTTATTTCACACATGAAAGCAAAAAATTGGCTGCCTTCATTTTTAGAGGAGTTGTACATGGTTCCAGGTCTTTTCATCAAGTCTCTCTTTCACAGCAGAAATTCTACTATGTTCTGTCCATATAATATCAGGGCATTTGTTTATAGATAAAATTCTGTATGTCTGGGGTTATCAAGGTATTTTTTCTAAAGGAATTTTATGGGTATTGCAGTTATGGGAGCTGAAGACACCATAGTTACTGCTAAGGCAGACATGAAGATCTTGCTGACTCAATTTTATCTCATTGAACTATTTATCTATAGAAACAACTTATCAGCTTTCCATCAGAACTCCACGGTATTAAATTCCACTCAAGCTTTCTGATTGCTATTAGAAACTGAAATTAAACCCATTATTGAGCTGGTCCTAAAAGTTACTGCATCATTAATTTGATTTTACTTTTTCATTTATGCTACTTGTTAATGTTTATTCCACTAGTCTGGTGCAGACACAGTAATTTGGGCTATGAACAAATGGATACATGAATCAAGACAAGGTAAGCAAGCAATCCAGTAAGATCTATGTGTCTTGCTCTCCTGGGCAATTGATTTAATAATCCATTTTCATGGATTTAGGTTTGCATCTTCTTGCACCAAACCTCGCTCTCTTTTTCCTGCTAGAGCTTTGTGGATGTTTATTTGCAAATACTACTGACCAGCACTACATCCCAATTGTGCTTCCCTAGTCAAGGGTGTTTTTTCACTAAAGTACAGCCCAAAATACCAGACCCAAGGAAAGATCCCACAAGGGAAAAACATCCCCAGCCTTCTGCTGCTCTGAAAATTTCTCTTTTCAAGGGGAAGACCTCAAGAGAATAAATCTTAACTCCTGTTTTTTCGAACATGAGCCAAAACATGAATTTGGGTTCTGGGATACACCCACCACTTGAGGCTGGCACATAATTAACCACTCTTCTCTTCAACATTCAATTTCTCCTTCCCTTTATGTTATTATGTCTTTTAGCTTGAAAGTTTGAGGACACTGATATCAGCTTTGCATGAACAAGTATTGCAAGTTTCTGTACCCAGTTGTAGTTACCAATATCTATGCTGCTATCCAATAAATAAAAGATAAGTTAATAGCAGCTCCTTAGTCAGCAAATCTATCTTTTCCATTTCAGTGAGCGTGCCCTAGGATAATGCATTATTTCTGACAGCAATAAAAGAGTAGGACTGAGATAGATCTTCTGGTAGTAGCAAAAAATAAATGATAGCTCTATGCTAATGGGAAAAAAAATTAATTTGGAGTCACAGAATGTATACCCACATACATCAAATCCATCTAAATTACATTTTAATTACATGGAAAATCCACATATAATTGCTCAGAGCTATTATTGCATAGCTAGAGATGGTATTTAATTACTTGAGTTAATATTTAACATGTGTTGTATTGGGGAGGGGGGGAATGCTTTAAAAGACTCAATATATGTTGAAATATTGCTGCAATTTTAAAATCCCCAGTACCCTATGCAGTTACAGATACAGCAATCAATTAAACTTGAAATTGTAACTTCAGAATGGTTGACTATAGGGAATTTTAACACTGAAATCCCATTGCTGTCAAAAGCTAATAGTGTGCCAAGCTGTTAACCAGGATTCAAGCCCCCATGTGGTGATCACTGCACTGTTTTCAGATGAGGAAAGTGCCAGGCAACCTGGAAAGAAACCACTGCAGCCGCAGCCTTTTGCACACAGATTTAATTCTGGGCAAAAGGAGATGCATCAAAGTAAATAAAATTATTTGCATGTTTCAATTTAGGTTTGTTTTACAGTATTTTCAGACCTGGAATCTAATGGATGCTAAGGGCTTGGTAGATAAATATATTATGCAAAGAAAATTGACAGTACTCTTGAAAAACACAGCATTAAGATAGATTTCTTTTGGCATTTGATATCAAAGTACTATAATTCTTGGCTTCTTTTCATCAGTGAAACAGCAAAAACAAAGTGGCTGGATGAATTTCTCCTAAGATTTGAAAAAAATTCAAAACAATACCCTCGAGGGTTTTTATTCTCCTAGATAGAAGAGCACACCACCCCACCACTGACAGCTTCTCCAGGTACATTCTGTTTTGTTTTCTAACCCTGGTAGTATTCAGCAGCTTGTGATAATACCAGTAACATGCCTGGGCAGTAGCTGGTCCCTGTCTACACCTCTGCTGAGTGAATGCTGAGTGCTGAGAAAAGCAGGACTGAAGTGCTTAAAGAGGAGGCTGGAAGGGGAGGGAACGAAGGAGCATCCTTGCTGTGAGTGAGCGAGAGGCGAAATAACCTGCGGGTAAAAACCTCTCCTCCAAAACACCCCTGGGAAAGTGACCTGCAAAAACAACAGACATTGCTGAGTGCTCTATGAGCACCTTACCTGCTTGTTGGCCTTCAGCACTGCTCTCAAGGTCGCGATCTGCTCTCGCTTTGTACTCAGGAGCGACTTCAGCTTGAGGATCTCCTCCATTAAGGCCTCCTTGTCTTTGTCGATCATGGGCGCCAGCTCGCGGGCCGCGGCCCGCTGGCGCGACAGCTGCAGCGACCGGTCCACAGCCTTCTGCAAGTGCTTGATTTGGTCCCTTATTATGGCATTGAGGTTGTAGATGTTCATAGGCTCCTTGCGGATGTCACTGGTGTCGGAGACAGGGGAGGAAGGAGGGGCCGTGATGACGGGAGAAATGGAAGGTGTTTTTGTTGGGCTCTGTTCCTTGCCGGGCTCTGCGGCCTCTTTCGTCACCTGCTCGGTCGGGGTCCTGGCCTCCACGGGCGATGCCACCCCCCGCCTGGCAAGTCGTGGGGAAAGGAGACCTCGGGGGTCATCCGGCCCCTTCAGGCTCCCGCTGCGGGTCACCCTGCTCTGCCTGTAATAGTCCAACATGACCCTGTTGGGCGTCTCGTTGTTGCACAGGCAGACATGGTGGTAGAGCTGAGCCAGCTCCTCACTAAATGTCACCAGCTCGTCCTGGGCAGTGTTAAGGGTATTGTGGTTTTCGTTTGCTATGCTTGTCATCCTTTGTAGCTCCTTTTCCATGTGGACCATTTTTTCCTGGCTTTCCTTGGTCGACTTCTCCAGGCTTGTCACCTGCTCATCATACGTCTGGATTCTGCTCTCATACTTGGCCTTCTCTTCGGTGTAGTTTTCCACATACTTATTATATTTCTCCTTTAAGGCTTTGATTTCTGCTTTAAGGTCTATCACCTCAGTAACAGCTACTTTGTATTTGCATTCCAGGATCTCCAAGCCATTGATGTCCACTTCGTAGTCGTGTGCTTCCTCGCCAGAATCTCGGCCCTTCTCACAGTCAAGCTCAACTTTCAGCTCCTTGTTGCTCTGCAGGCCCCTCATGGCGTTGACGTGCTCCGTGAGCCTGTGCACGCGCTCGTGCTGCTCTGTCAGGGCTCCCTTGGTGTGCTCCAGCTGTGTCTGAGACTCCTGGAGGTTGGCCAGGAGAATGGCCTTCTCTCGCTCCACCTGCAAGAGAGTCGGAGTGAGAAACCCAGGGTCTCATCCTACCCCTGCTGAGCACCCAACTCTGCAGCCACAGCCATCTCTTCCACCCCACCACTGCCTGCAGCTTGAGGGCTTCGGAGAGATTTGAGCCATGTACACCTAAAGCATAAAGTTAATTTACAGAGCACCGTGTAACTCTCAGAGGTTTAGGAAGTCCCAGCCTCTGTTACAACTTCCAGTATTGCTAGGTCACAGTTTTATATGTTGCCCACTGAAGAATTACCAAGTGCCCAAGCACTGTCTCATCAGTTAGAGTGATGATACAGGATTTATTAGGACTTATGTTCCCTGAACACAGAAGTTGCATCACTGTCAACTATAAACCATTTCTCAATAGAGTTTGGATTTACATGTCCCTTTAACAGTTCTACCAATCTTTTACAATATTTATTTATATCTTTGAACTGCTGCACACTTTCATTAAGGCAAAAACAGTAAAAAACTAGCTGTATTCATTTCGACTGATTAAATAATCTACTCTGTGGAAATGTAACACAGAGCAGGACCCTGAGCACACCCAACTCCCAGGGCTGCCAATCCCCAGCACTTATCTGTAAGCAAAATCCATCAGTTTAAATTCAAGCCAGGAAAAGCAGGATTTGTGGTGTAACTAACAACCCACTGGTTTTGACCTAGCAAGTTTCTTTCCAAATATCCACGGAGAAATGTGGATGTTGAACAACAGAAGACATAATGAAGGACACTCCTAGAAATTTTAATGCACAGCAATTTTAAAACAAGTAAACAAGGCAAACTTACAAGTTTGATCTGCTCAGGTATTTGCTACTCATCACAACACTCCTGAAAGACTCCCATTTCATTTTAAGTGTAAATGCTCCAGCTTTTTCCTGTGCCCTTATCCTGTTCTGAGGTGTGAACATCCCTTCCCTAGTAGTATGTGGAAGAGTGTCAAATTAGCAACCACGAATTTTAGTAAAGGAAAATAAAAGCCTTTGAGAAACTAAGAAGGTATTAATACTCTCTCACAAAATGTTCCTAGGAGTGCTTCAGACTCCTGTTTCCTCTCAACCAGGCTTTAGAGCCATGGCTGCAGCTCAGAAGTACTGAGACATGGGAGCACACATTGAGTGATCCCTTGGTTTCACAGACAGGCTCTCAAAACGTGGCCTCCACCAGGATCTGCAACCAATTGCAGGTAGAAACTGTACAAATAAAAATAGAAGCCGTGATAAAAACACCTAAAAAAATCAGCCTACTTTTCTTGGATACAGAGGACTGATGCCATAAGAATTAAAAAAACAGGGCCAAACCTCATTATTATTTTATGATCCAGGAAGATTCTATCTATTTAGATATGAAGTGTTCCATTTTTGGCACTACATCATCAGTGCAGAAGATGACAGCCAAGAACCACAAGTATTTTGGTATCCTTCTCCATTTTTCCTTCCCCCATTGCTATCCTGGTATGTCTGCCACCCTAATTGCTGCTCAGCCTCCATGTCAGCCCACTCTTGTTGAAAAAATCCAAAATAAGGCTAAATTTCCCTTTTACCAAGTGCATCTTCTTAAAAGTGACCACTTCCTACAGATCTCCTCGTCAGGGCTGCCCTGGGGACCCTCAGAGATCAACCAGCAGGAATCTCTACACCAGCTTTCCTCTTTTTTTTCATTAAGCTGCCTGCCCCAGGTCTGCTCACCCCAGAAACCTTCAGCTGAGCTCTGGTTATTACCACTTGGCATAGCAGGCTTCAGTGTTAGTTACACTGCCCCATACCAGATGAAGGTATTTATTCCTTCATGTGCATGAAAAATCTGTTTTTAGCTAATTAAAGGACTATCTCACCTTATAGTGAGAAATTGTACTGATAATAAACCACACACCAAAGGGAGTTGGCTTATTAAAGTGCATGGATCCACTGTGGGCACGTTCACACCAAAGAAGCCAATTCAGTGTAGATTGCAACCATGTAAAAATAATTATTTTNGGAAACACCTGTATGCTAAAGCAGCACAGTGCTTCAGTGTCTGCTCAAATTAATCAGACAGAATTGATCCTGCAGGACTACTGATCTGAGCCATTACACCCTATTATGAAGAAAAACTGCAGCAGAGCTAATTTGGATCTTGATGATAATTTCTCTTCTGAACATAAATGTGTTCTGGAAACACTCATTTCAAACAGAAAGGATTCTTTCCAGAGAAAATATTTTAACCTCTTAAAATCCATACATCAATTTGCACAGCAGGCAAAAGGAAACACACAGACCTACTCAATTTTATTCATTCTGGACCAGCAATAATGGATTAAGCTAATCCCCTTCTGTTTAAAACCATAAATATATGCTCATATTGCCAAGGGAAAAACCCCAAAGCTCCAGCTCAGTCCTGAGCACACCTTTTGCATATTAATGTCTCTGCTGTTCCCAAATATGGTAATAATATTTCCTGGTCCAGACTATACCACACTCTTATTTCCACCACAGCAAACTTACAGCAATTCCAGATATTTTTCAGTCCAGTTGGTGCATTTTTTGACACTGAAATTGGTAGCTGCAGTAAGGATTTTTGTCATCTTAAAATGAAAATAAAAGCAAATCAAAGGAGCTGTACTTATTTTGAGGTGCATCCCTCCCTTCAGAGATTTCAGCTTGAGGAGATTTCCTTCCCAATTTGCATCTATAGTTTGCGATTTTGGAAAGCAATTTAACCGTAGCCATTTATGTCCTCACCTTTTCCTTTTTTCTTTTAACAGCTTCAGAATTTCAGTGAAAACTCCTGGGGGAGACTGGAACAAATTAACAGGAGAACTCATCTCAAGCACCCTGAATCTCAACTAAGCATATTTGTCACATGAATACAAGGCAGCTGAAGAAGAGTGCCAGAAACTGAGCTGCAGGGACTTTTTATTTTTCTGCCCTTCTTAAGAGAACTTAATTTAAATTTGCCAAATATGATATTGGCCTCAGAAAAAGGGAAAGCATGACTATGAGAAGAAAAAGAGTCCTGGACTTCAAAGATGATATAGAGAATTCTTTCCACTGGACAACAACAGGAAAGAAGAGTACAAAGCCCTGAGCTTTTCCAAGAAAATCTCAGAATATGAAAATTTGCAGCAATACTTTTGTTACACAGATATATATATATATATGGAAAGGGAATAGGTGCAATTAGACGTCTCCTAGGGACCATGACAGTCCATGAAGCAGCAGCATCCCAAAGCTGTAGAAGGAATTCTGTTTTTCATACTGTTTCAGTGAAGTCTTCTTTATGAGATTGAGGAACAAAAACCATTTGCCAGACACACAAAATGGCAAATTTGAAGTTTACATTTATCCTAAAAAGGAACCTGATGTCCTATAAACTTAAAAATAGTTCCCAATAAATGGTCAGTTCCTTCAGAAACTCTGTGCTAGTGCAGCCTCAGAAAAAAGGAGGAACTCATACCAAATACTGAGATACAGCTGAATGAACACCATATGGCAAAGACACTGTAGAGAAAAAAAAAAATCCAATTTTGCTGATGATTTAGCTTTTGTCAGCTTTTAAACCTGATTAAATCTCCCATCTACCACACAGAAAACTTTTGGCAGAATTTTTCACATTTTATTTGTACGATCCAAATTTAATTTGTGTGACATGAACTGATGTAACTCAACAGAGAAGATCACTTTGTGAAACATCAGCATTTTGCAGTGAGTCTTTACAGTATCTAAGGAAATCAGGCTTTCGCTGAGGTCTGGTCTGTCTTTTTAAACCATGAACTTTTTAACAGGATGCAAATGCCAAACAATGGTGGCCACCACTGGCACAGATGGGGCATAGCACCAAAAATGTTATGACTGAAAAAAGTTAAAATTTATTTTTTAGGGTCCTAAGTTTGTTCCTAGTGACTGTGAGAAGGCTGCCTCTTTATTTAAGTGATACAAGTGTTTAACTCAGAGAAGATAAAGACAACTACAGTATCTTTTAAGTAGAAGTTTGCTAATTCATCATGCTCAGTATTTAATAAAAGTAAGAAAAAGCAGACTAAAAGCAACCCTTTTTTCTTTTTCATTTCTAAACAACTTTCACTCAAAATTTATATTGCATATATTTCATAGTAAATTATGGTTTAAAATGCTGTATTTTGAAATGTGAACGTTTCAAAGCATTTCTTTTGGAACTGTGGGGTTTTCTTAAAATTTGTGCTGTATTTCTGAATCAAATTAGAAGCTGCACATAATGTATATGCTCACTTATTATATACACGTGTATATGTTCTTCCAAGTGCATATTTGTTTATATGAATATATATAAAATATACACTCTGTATACTTTAAATCTGGAAAAGTTTAACAGAATTTGTCACGTAAATAAAATCCTAAATTTCAAGCTCTCAAATGATGCATGCTTTGTGTCAAAGTTATTGGTGCAAAACACTAGATGTTATCCATGTTCACCATGTCACAGCTCAAATCAAAACTTCCCACAGTGAATTTGGCAATGAGATAAAGGAAACAATTAACTCTTCATCAAATAGGACAGACCCCCATAGGGATTTGTTGTTCTCCAGCAAGCGTTGAAAACTGGTTTTGCTCTACTTCACTTCCAAATCATCTTTTGCATTTTAAGCAGCTAAGGGCTCGGATTTCCTCTCTTTAGAAGAGGTGCTGAAGGTTCAGAAGGCTGAAGTTGGACAACGCTGGGTGTTTCCCTGACGGTGCCAAACCCTTCCAAGCTGCTGCCGAGCATCTCCTCGGCAGCTCGGCCAGCAGGACCCTCCCTCCCTCCCTCTGCGTGGCACCGCACCCCTTCTGAGATGGTGCCAACGCTGGGGCTGGCAGCTCGGGTTTTCACCTGGCTCGCATCCCAGGCTGCTGCTCTGGCTGGGCACGGGTGACAGGGACCAAAGGCTGGCTGTGCCCCAGGCAGCCCCTGCATCCCGCGGGACAAGGGCGCCCTGTGACAGCCCGCACGCCACATGCTCCCGGGGCACGGCTGCCGAGAGCAGCGCTCCCCTCCTTTTGTTCCCTCCTGACCGTGTGCCAAACCCTGCCAGGCTCAATTCAACTGCTAAAGCTCCCTCTGACTTGCGAGGGAGCATAATCGAGTCTGTACACACAAGTACTTCATGCGTTTTTTCCCAGATAGCTTTAGTCATTTTGAAGAATAACTTATTTCACTTGCAATTTTAGGGACTTTTACCACTATCAAAGCAGGAAAAAAAGAAGCTAATCTGTAACACCAGCATCTAGGTCCCTTTCTCCTCTTTGCACTAAATATCTACTCAGGTCACACTGACTTTGGTGCAGACAGACACTCTGTTTATTAGGGATATTTCTAGCAAAGCCTGGATATGAAGAAACACCAAAGCAGAAGTCTGGAAAATGGACATACGTGGTCAAGAACACCACCAGGAATCATCACTGCAAAACTGGCACGAGGACTCACAGGATGTGGCTAAAAACTCCAGGACGTTAAATTCAGCTCTTACCTGCATAAGCTGCTGCTTCAGTTTCTGTATCTCTGATATGTTGAGCTCACTGAAGAGGTCAGATACAGGGTGCAGAGATTCCCCTTTCCTACTCGTGGGAGTTCTGTAGTCACCGTTGAGTTTCACAAGAGGCCCGTGGATGTGTCCGTTCATTTTGTCGTCATTGTTGGGCTCACCCCCGTCCTCTGAAAACTTCAACCCATCTACTGATATATTAATATGGTTATTATACATACTATCATTGAGGTTGATATACTGGGACAGTTCCTTTCTCAGATTGTTCTTTTGCTCTCTTTCATTTTTTAAAGTTTCCAGAGCTTCCTCCAGCTGATGCTCAGCAATCTCCTTCAGCCGGATGGCATCTTCCAGCTGGCTATTAAGCAACACTGTCTCCTCCTCAAATCGTTTAATCTCATGCTTTAATCCTTCGTATTCAACCTGAATTAGACAAGACAAAGAACATTCATAATACTAAAACTTGAGTTGTGAAAACCTGCCATTTATCAGCCCTGTTGAGACAGGTGTTAGAGAAACTATGGTTTGGAATACCAGACATTGCCTGCTGCTGCTGCTCAGAACTGACTGAACAAAAAGTGCAAGTGGAACTCACTCTGTTACATATTCCAGTGCTCACCTTTTCAATATGTGACACTCCAGAAACAGAAAATCTCTTTCTGAATAACTTATGATAAACAATGGAATTTCATGGGAAGAAGGCTGTTTATTAGCAGTTATCCTGGTAACAGATTTTACTGAATTTATTGAATGAATTGCCACAAGCAATATTGGTATATCATGGTATCCATAGATCTTAGGTTAATATACACTGATTTATGATTTGCAAATATTCTGAAGGTGACCTCATATTTCAATTTCTACTAGATGTAAAGTCACTCAGGCACAGATACTCTCAAGTATCTTGGTATTTTTCAAAAATAGGGAGGTAAGGTACAAAAACAGAAGAGCCTCAACTCTCTTCTCTGTACTTTACAAGGCTCTCCGTTATCCCAGAAGCGTTTAATTAAAAAACATTAAACAGGAACCTATTTGTACAGTCAGCTTAAACTCTAAGATGTCCCAAAATTGCTGGAGGTTTTTGAACTGCCAGAAGAATGCAGCAAACAGCTCCTTTAGCCCCCCACAGACCCTGGACTGTGTGTAGGGATGTCCTCTGGAGCACACAGGAGCACATTTCTGCAGCCACAGTGCCTGGAATGTGTCCCAGTGACAGCCCCTGGCAGCACTGGAGGGGCTCGCTGCTCTGCCCCACACAAGGTGTGGTATTTTATCAAGGTATTTATGAGCATTGTGAGCTGAGCTAACAGCAGCTGCTCCTCTGGGCTTTAGGGGCAGCTCCCTTCTTGAGTCCCCTCCATTTCACCTGACAAGAAACAAAGTCTGGAAAAACCCAGCCTAGTTCAAAACCAGTTATCAGCAGCACCTAGACAATGCAGGAGATCCCCTCTGCAGAATGCTTCCCCTTTGCTGTCCTCCTTCATCTTCCTTTTCACTGTTGGAAAACCCCACAGCAATGAAAAGGAAGAGCTCTGTTTGGCAAGGTCCGTGTCCACACTTGACCAGCATCCTGGTCAAGATGATGAGACTTGGATTTTTTTTTAAAATCTAATTCTAATCATGTTAGTCATCTGCATTTTAATTTTGAAATGAAAAAAAACCAACAACCTCATTCTCAGGGGAAATAATTTAATAGCTTGGTGAAAGAGGGGAAAAAAACTCCAAATTTTCATGTTTCCATAAAAAGCCCCCAATTTTGAGTTGATACTTTTCTAATTCAAACACATTACTATCTGCAATCTTAATGCATTGTATAGAAATTTTTTTTTATTTGACATATATGGATTTTTAATCTAGCTAAAATAAGGTTCTGGCAAAAAGAAAAATATCCACCATTCCTACTGAAGTGGAATATTTATCAACCTTTCAAAAATCTTCAACTCAAACCTTTGGAAAGGCAAACTTAAAAACCAAAGCATCAATCTTCAAGCCCAGAAACTGGAAAAATATTAAACAATAAAGAAAGTCCCAAAGTCATATTAGACATTCTTAAATAGAAAATTCCACGAGAGTTTCAAATCTACATTTGGCAATTTAATGTCTTTCCTTAGTGGAGGAACAGATTCATCTGGAAAATTATGAAATGCAATCAGGTAGTAATGTTTATAACCCAAGGATGTGGAAAAAAAAGCCAAATCCAACAAAACAACCAACACTTTTTCAATTTTAAATACATATAAAAGTTAGAGGTCTATATCTCTATGGTTACCTTCTCCATGTAAGAGTCTATGCACTTTTCCTTTAAAAAGCTACAAAAAAACCCAGCATGTAGATAATGACATTTTAGCACTGAGATTTATAACATACAGTTTTGTAAATTCAACCATTAAAGTAAAAATTGCTCTTAAAATTTTATCTTGCAGATTAAAGTAATTTTAGGAATCACAACTGCATGGATCTGTGATGCAAAATGACTGATTTTTAAAGTCCTTCAAAACATGGCAATGCTTTTTCTCTCCAAAGGCTACTGGCATTTGGTTTCAGTTAAAATGAAATATCATGACAAATACAAACACTTGCAAACAGATTTTATTTCGGGGGAAACTAGGACAGTCCATAAAGGGGTCGTTTACTTCCTGAAAATGTGAAAAAGTCTCCTGTGAGGTTGATGAGAAAAAAATCCACGCCTCAAAGGAGGAATTAGCTGTCTGGGTAAATAACTCTGACAATAAAGATGATCTGCTATAAATTCCATTTCAGGAGTGTGAAAGACTAGGCATCTTCATAAACAAGGAAATTATGCACCCATTTCCAGTACCTGTGTATTCCCTGCAGCACAGCTCTGTTTTTTTAAGTGTTTCAATCGCATTTGTGCTGGAGCAGTAAAAAAGCAGTAAAAGAGAGCTGAAATAGCGCTGCTTATTCCTGCAGGAAAAAGGCAGCTTTGTTCCCAGGCTGCCATCAGAAACTGTGACAGGGCTGGCTCTTCCACAGAAGCCCCAAGAGCTCCAGGCAATAGGTCAGGACACAACCAGGGGCTGCAGTGCAGAGCTGTGACCCTCAGAGCAGGTGAGGAGAGAGTGCTGAAGTGCAACTGGATATTGAAATTTTCATCATCACAAGTTAACTCTTCTGACAGGAGACCAAATGTCTTTTGCTCATTTTAAATGACAACTTGCCACTGGGCACTGAGTTCCTGAGGAATGGGAAAAGCATAAAGCAAAAATATGCAACACTATCTCTTTTAATAATTCCTCTGTGGTTCCATAGTTCTGCAATGAAACATTCCATCATAATTTTTTAAAACTGAGATAAAAGCCTCCCCGTATTTCAAAAATGGCCATTAACACCATTTTAGAATAAGTGATCAGCAAAAACCCAACTGGGAAAAAAAAAACCCCAAGCAAACATACAAAGAAACTTCTATCTAAGTGCTCTAGGGGGTTCACACTATGGAAATTGGAGAAAAAAGTGACAATTTACAGTACAGTGCCTTGACTCTTTCAACGCTTACTTGGTTCTGTTTCAGTGTGGACACCAGTTTCTGCAAAGTGATGTTTTCTTCTTCCAGCTCAGTGTAGTCCTGCAGCAGCCTCGCCTCTCGAAACTTGTACTCTCGAATCTCATCTTTCATTCGTATCCTCTGCAGTTCCACCATCTCGTTATTCTGACAAGAGAAAACACAAGCACATTGCAATTCACACACAGCCACTTGAATGCTGAACGCTGCCTTGAGAAAAGGCCAAACAAAAATTAATCCTGAAATAGAAATTATTTAACAGTGCTCATCAAAACACCATCATCACCTATTAATTTGAGGCCAAGCAATAATTTCGGGTAGGTGCTGGCAATGCAGAAATGAGAATGTCTGATAGAGAAGCCTGATTAAAGCAGTTTCAAGATTAGATGTTTATTGAAATGGAAACCCTGGAAAGGCTGTAGCATGTCTGATTAGTTTCATTGCTTTACAATACAGCAGGATATAAATAAAATTACCACCTGTTTTCCACTGAAGGAAAGCACTGACATCTGTTCTCCAAAGACATCTGCTAAGGAGCAAGGTGCACTCACGTTTGTACCTGCAGGCACTGCAGAGGCTCACAGGCAGGCACAGGCTGAAAAGCTCTTCTCAAAAGCCTGAAAATCGCCTGGCTGTGCTGAGCAGGATCACACCCAGCACTCTGGGAACACACAAGGTCACCATTTTATTTTTCCCACTAGCACACAGAGTGCCCAGACAGGCTTATAAGAGAGAACATGAGGGATCAGTTTCACCCAAAAATCGATTCTATCAGATTCCAGCTCCGAGTTTGACATCAAGGGTCAGGTTATTCTGGAAAGACTCTACTGGCACAATCACGATGCAAAAGGCACTACAGGAAGATGGAGTTAACACCCAGCTGGAACAGAACAGTGACCAATACAGCTGGTTGGGAGGAACAGCCTCCTGCCCTGCTTTGAAGAGAAGCCTGCATTTGTCTGATTAATAGAAATGGGCATGGTCAACCACATCTCCCTTCCTGCAGGAGGGTCCTGAGCATTGCCACAGCAGCTGATGGAGAGACCTTACTGATGGGGCAGAGCCTCCTCACTGCTGGGATGTCAGAGAGCACACCTGGGAGGCAGCCATGAATTTCTGTAAAAGAGGGAGGACAACCATTGGCCTGATAGACACCTGAATAAAGGTCAAATGTTTAAGTAGAAATTGTACTCAGAGAGCTCTAAATCTATCCATCTGCACTCACTCTCTGGTATGTAAAAGATAAAACCTCACATTCTGAATTAAGGATAAACAAAACTTTGCTCAGCATTTTGGTTAAATAATTACAAAACTCTGGAAAAGAACAACGCAAAGCATGAACAAAAATATTTTGATGCAAGACTTGACAAAAGCATTTATAAAAATAAAAAGTTTTTGTTAAAGAAAACTATAAAACATCACTGTCCTCTCAGCAGCTAATTAAGAAGTAAAGAAACTGATTTCTGAACTGAAAACAACTGAAAATATTCCCAGCAGAAGAGACACAGAGCACTAGATAAAAGTAAATATTCCTACATCTATCACTGCCTAATAAACCCCTGAACAAATTGTAAGAGCAACACCACAGATGATTTCAAAAAGTGAAGGCATTTTATAACCCCAGGCTGCCTTTATACCTTTTGTTTCTGCCAGCACAGCTGCATTCCCAGCTATGGCAGGTGTGGGTGTGCACATGGGACAACACCAACTGCACAACTGTGAGATGGTAATTTTGAGGAATTAAGGATTTTAGAAAAGTTAAGATTACAATTCAAGTTGATGCTGCATTAGCTAAAAAGACAGATACGTTTTACCCAACAGAAGCCGGATCCAGATGAGATATCTCAGATTTAGTAACTCATTGCTTGTCAATTTTATGGACAATAGCCAACTTTCCTATGGTAGGAAAGAGATTGAAAGCAGGAAGATACAAACTCTACTAAAGATTTGTTTGTCACGAATACCAGAAAAAGTAAAAAGGTCAGAGCGAAGAAGACTTAGTTTACTTCATCATTTTTATTGATTCCTCATAAAAAAGACCCCGACTCCTTTCAGGAAACAAACCACGCACGCTTAATAACCTTCTTGTCAATTAGCATAGGAAGCGGAGAAGGGGAGGTGACAAGGGTATGAATATGCATTTGTATTTTGTATAGTCAACATTTTTGTATATAAAAGCTTTGTAATCACCTATGAAACTTTGCAGTGTGCATTAGGGAGATCCCCACGCAGTGCCCAGGCTCTAATAAACACACACTTTGTAACTCCAAACTGTTAGAGAATCTTTGTTAATAAATAGACTCTGATATTAGATCAATGTTCATATTTCTTTAATTCAACTGCACCGTGTCAAGGATGAATCAAGCCACTCTGCAACTCTCCCAGTGTTTGAGGAAGATCAGCCCAGGGAATTATCTGGCTGACATCCATCCAATCCTGCCAGGAGCCCTGGGAGAGGCAGCATCCTGAGGATCCCAGAAGAGCTCAGAGAGCCATCCCCAGCAGAGCTGCCTGCACCTCACTGGGGTGAGAGCACCCCCAGGACAGATGTGATCATGATCCAAACTGGCACCAGCACTGCTGAGGGAAAGGAGGGCCCCCCAAAAGGCCAGGCTGGGTGGGCCCTTCAGCACCGTGGTCTAGAGGGGTTGGAACTAGGCCACCTTTAAGGTCCTTTTTAACACAATCCACTTTCTGATTCTGTGATTCTAAAAGGGAAGAATGAAAATGGTGACCAGAAATGGAGGACATGAACAAGGAATTTTTACAGAAACCTGATACAGTAGTTCCCTGATAGACTACAAGGCAGGGTAGCTTGAAAAAGCCTTCAAAGTTAATTCTGTAAGATGCAAGCACTTCTTTGTCTCTGTCATTGAAAACTACAACAGAAAATATGAGCTATCACCTTGCTGGAGTGCACCACCACTTCTTTAAAAGAGATAGCACATTTCTTCACCATTTATAACTGCTGCTTTCTGTGTAATCTTAGAGATACAAACAGAGCCATTTATTATTCCCCTCTTATAAACAGAGAAAGTCCTTCTGCAGTGCAGCCTCTATTTGTCCTAACTCATGGCATTTCATCGAGGAAGAAAGAACAGGAAGAGGGCAGACTCCCCAGCTGCAGCATCCCCTGTGCCATGTCTGCCCAAACACTCCCTGCCACGCTTCCCACAGCCAGAGCCTCTCCTGGCAGCAATCCTCTGCTCTGACACGGGAGCTAAACCAACTCAGCACATTACAGAACAGAGAACCATCTTTTCAAAGCAATATAAAATGTGTGTTTTGTCACTGCAAACACCAGGTGTTATTTGCCATGCTTCAGATCCCTCTTCCTACTTGCAAACATCTGCATTATGCTGGCAAACACCCAGCTGCAAAGCACTCCACTGCTCTCCATGCTTGCCAGGAAAGGCAGTGATTCCACTCCAGAGGCCCAAAATCTGGTGTTTCAGAGTTTTATGAGTGAGTAGCCACAGGACATGTGGAGGGCTATTCTAATTTCCTTTATATAAGACCTCTGTGTATTTTCTGGAAGCGAACTAGACCTGAACCTACTTTAAGAAAAAAGAAATCATGTTGAGTTTATTCTCTTTTACTTCTGGTATGAAGGATATATTAGTTTTCATCAAATACTTTGATTCAATATACTAACTTCTCACAACCCTTTTATTTTTTTAGCAGTTTAAAATACATATTTTTTCAAGCAAAGTATCTGCAGTTATAGAGCAGTGATCTTGCTGTACTAATACAATGGCAGCAAGAAACAAATTTTTTATTTGGTGGACTTGTATGAAAAGAATATTAACTTAAAACACAAGGCAAAAGGATTTTGCCAACAGGGCAGTTATCTACACGAGCCACTAGAGGACAATGTAACCCAAATTATTAGCAAAGTAATTCGTAATTAAACTTTGCTACTCATCAAGCACTGAACTTGCAGGACAAAGCAATTGAGCCAGATGCTTTTACTAGGGCACTGCCTCAGGATTTTTACATTCCCAGAGAGAATTCCCCTATGAACTACATACTGGGTCTGCAAAAGCCAAATCAATCCAAGAGGTGGAGCTGATGACACACAAGCAAAGTTTTAATAGCTGAAAATTATTTTCAAACCCACTCACCAGCTGAACATGGTGCAACAGCTTTAATGGATTAGTGCCAAAGGAGGAGGAAAAGGCCTCTCAGTGAAACTATAGAAAACAAGAGAGTCCTTGTCAGCATTGCATCTCATTATACATGAGCACGAACTGGGGAAGATGTCAGCCCTGCACACATCACAGAGCAGACCATGGCAAACGAAAAACAGGAGGCTCAGTCGAGACAAAGTCTGTTCAGGTCACCTAGTTACTGGTACTTAGATACATCTTCAGAATTTCAGTATATGAAAGGTGAAAGACATCTCCAGGTTTTGCAGAGGCAAGGATCATGTACATACCCTACCAGCCATCAACCCTGACAGGTCTCTGAGCATCGGTAGAATATTAAATACTAGAAGTTTGTACTTCTTAGAAAAATAAGTATACTATATATT
>VZTB01000957.1:52356-106751 GCA_013397245.1 Thryothorus ludovicianus
ATAAGTATACTATATATTAATATATTATTAATTTTTGATTCATAGCATTGACTTTTAAAATGCTGTATTTCATGTGCTACATGCAGAGCACGTTGAATTGTGTGAATACATTGCAATACTTTGTGTAATAGCAAATAATTGCAAGTGAGGAGGAACTTGAAAATGGAGGAACGTTAAAACTAAAGAATGGAAATGGCTAATGTTGAACATTATGAGGAAAAAAACACGATTTTCATGTTAGAGCACTCCTAAGTGCTGCCTTAGCAAGCCACTTGTTATGCTCCTGTGGCCTATCAATTCACCCGAAGAAAATAAACTGGGCAAGGAAGGGACTCCTAAAGCTGATTAGTCTCACCTCCAAGGTGAGAAGTGAATTCAGATGGTTTCTGGTTTCCTAAAGTGTGAAAAAATAGACTGAATTTTTGGGAAAATGGCAGCTTTCATTTATTTTTTTAAGCCTTTTTTTTTTAAAGTGAAAGCATTCTCATTAATTATTTTGGTTTCCCCTTATGCTGGAGTACACACAAAAATTAAAAAAAAAATCCTATATTTTGTCTACTGATTTTTATCCCACTAAAAACAATTGTGGAACTAGTGTCTGGGCTTTTTCCATCCACTCTTTTCAAACAAATGCTCATTAAGAGATTTCAGGCCCATACTGCAGCAAAACATACTATTTTTCACATTAAAAAAAGAGCCTTATAAAATCATCAATTAATTAAATGCCCCAAACTACCCAGACTAAATGCCTACTTATATGTTGGAATATGCAAGCTATAGCACGATGCTATGAATAACTTTTAAATTTTCATAGCTCACAAGAGAACAATGGTACATTGTACACACCAAATTGTACACTTCCAATTTAATGGCATTATTTTATAGCTGATGCAGGATAAAGCCCCATTGGAGCTGATGACAATTTTATTGCACTAGCAGTAAATTGAATAAAAGAGAAAGTTGATGCTCAGCCTAATATCCATGATCTTATGTGTTTGTTGACAAGCCTCACTGTGAATCTGTATGCCATGTTTACTTTATTCTGCAGAGGAAAATAAAAGATGTATTTTTAATGAAGAATAGTAATAGTGCTAGAAAATTCAATTTAACAGGGGTTGAAAGAGGAATGAAAGCAGCAATAGAAGAGCAAAAACCATTTTCTTTATTTGCCACCAGGTGTTTTGAGTCTCTGGAGTCCTCTACACTAGCCTTAAAATTTCCCTCTCTCATATACAAGAATATTCAACTTGAATAAAAGGGATTTCCCATGCTTCCAGGTATATTTAAAAACATGAAGGGATTTTGTGGAAGACCTGGAATGACCTGATCTGGCCCTCTTGAAGAATTTGCACCCCAGTCCTGGTTCATGCAGATGCCCAGCTCCAAGCAGGGCTGGGCACCTCTTACAGAGCTATTTTTGCTATTTCAATACTCAGGTATCTCTACACCCCAAAATAAATTATTTCAAGGATTCTTTTCCATCACAGTCAGAAGTCTGCATCCTCCTTTTTAACCTGAATTTTTCTGACCTCATCCTTCAAAAAAGCTTCATTCAGGTGGCTTTGTTAGACTTGACATTGTATCTGCTCTAAGCAGCTGTATTGCCATCCCACTTTAAAAACACAAAAAACAGCTCCTATTGTCCAAACCCAGAAATCCCTTTTGAAATTATGTACAATTCTGACATTCCTTAGCTTTAGATATATCACTCATTGTCTAAAAATCAGGGGAAAAAATGCTATTGTACACAAGATATTTTTTTAAATGTATCTGTAGCACAGCATGAGTACTGAGAATCTTCCCCTTCTGTGGATATACTTACAGAATGACAGCACTAACAAAGGGAAGGATGAAAAAAGCCACGTATTTGTTGGTTATAGCATACAGATTAGAAGCTAGATCATGATAATGTGTGCTTCAAATTCTTTCACCAGGAATAGATCTCAAATAAAGCATTTACAATACATCTAATAATTTAATAATCTGAACTCCTCAGTGCATATAATTGGAAGAGCTAAATCTAAAGAATTAGGGTGAATTTGTATCAAGGGCAATTAAATGGCCCATTTATATACTTATCACAGAGTTTGAAACCCATCATATTTAATGTTGAAAATCCTGCCACATATAAATCCTTACAAAGTAGCTATTTTATTGACTTTCATATATAACTATATATAAAAAGAGAGAACTAAGGAATGCTCTGGTAGTTCAGGTATTAAATTTTCTTGTTGAGAATGATGGTCACAGAATATTATGATGACTTCTTTATAAGATGCTATGAACCACAAATCTCTAATAATGCACATTATCTGAAAAATAATGGTTTGATTTGACTACATCTATAGCAATTAATGCATTACTATTAGTGCATTAATTATACATAAATTATCACCTAATTATAATTTTTTATAATTAATAGCAGCACTCTGTAACAAACACTGTTATTCTTAACTCCTTCAAAGGATGAGAAACTTCACCAAATTAAACTTCATTAAAACAGAGTGAGAGAAAATTCAGACTGCAGGGTAAGAGCACAGTTCAGTTAATATGATTCTTCTCCATGTCTGTGGAACAACTTCATGCATGAACATATGATCATTGCAAATAGCCAAGTATTGATCAGTTGGAACAAATTTTGCCATGAGAAGGACATTGAGGATGTTACGTGAGCATCCAGGACAGGTTCTGCTGCAATTCCCACCTGGAGCACTTAGGATAAACCACCCTGCCTGCCACGGATGGCAAGGGGGGAAAGGGTGCCAGTGGAGGGAGGATGAACATGAAGACCAAAGATCTGACAGGATCATGTTCCATCACCAGCACCTCAAGCACTGCCAAGGCCACTGCTGAGCCACGTCCTTAAGTGCAGCATCCACAGATCTTTTAATTACCTCCAGCACTTGCAACTCATCCACTTCCCTGAGCAGCATGTCCCAGTGCTTGACAATCCTCACAGTGAAGAAATTTTTTCCTACTATCAAATCTAAACTGGTGCAACTTGATGCCATTTCTCCTTATCCTTTCAATCCTTAGCTAGGAGATGAGCCTAGCCCTTCCCTAGCCACAATCTCCTTTTCAGGTACTTCTGAAGAGCAGAAAGTGTCCCCTGAGCCTCCTTTTCTTCAGGTCTGCACTCCCTGAAGCAGGGGCTGTGGCCCATTCCACATCACCCAATTACCTTACGGCAAGATGAGCAGTAGTATGAAGATACCAAACCCAAATTGCTCTTGACAGATTAGTTCAAAGAGAAAAAAAAAAAAAGAAGAGGTAAAAAATCTGGGGCATTTTGGACTGAATGGAATTTTTTATTTTTTTGCCAGTTATAACCTTCCCTATTATGTTGTCACTTTCTATATACAATTTAAGAAGCCAACAGCAGTGATTCTACATGACAATGCCTCAAGGCAGCCTTTTTGATGGAGAAGCTGCACAGGCCTTTTCAAGCTCATCACGAGGCCAAGAGCTGGTTTTAAAGCCTAACTGATCACTTAGGAGAAGCATCTGCCAGTTATATGTATCTCTTTGAGAGGCCATCTGTCAGGTCCAAAATGCCAAATTTCCTTCCAGACCCAAAAGGGGCACTGGCTAACCAGCAAAAGAAAAGCTGTGCTAGCAGGGTGTGGGACTGTGATCAGTTTAAGCTCATCAGTCCCACAGCTGCTCTTCCCAGGTCCTGACCCTCCCTTGGGCCAGTGCTACCTTTCACATCACCAGCCAGATCAAGGGCAGCAAGCCACTCCAGAAAACAAACAAAGATAGTTTTAATTGTGTTTACACTTCCTGACTTTGCTGACAGACTGGACACAGGCACTGGTGGTAGGAGGAGGCAAGGAATAGGAAAACATGTCATTTCTAATTTGGGTATGCTTAGTGCTCAGAAACAACTGCATGATCTGCTCCAAGTTCCAGAGGTGGAAACCCAGCCCCATTGATGTAAATTATAAAATTAATACAGCCTTGAGCAGGAGTAAGATTTCACTGTATGCACTGAAATGTTGAGGAGCTGGGAGCAGTAAAGTGAATGCCTGAAGGTGAAAAGGAGGAATGAGAGAAATCACCAAAGCACCCAAATAAGAGGGGTGAGTTCTACTGCTTTGGGCTCCATTATGCTTGGTTGGTAAGGAAAAATATATCCCTGTTTATTGGCCTCTTGCTTTCACATTTCTTCTGTCTTTCCCTAACTTTTGCTGTCAGGATGGTCTCAGAGCTCCCTGTTGTGTCCTGTCTCCATGCTGGGCAGTAGCTCCCATGTTTCAGGCACAGAGCTATGCTCTTTGTAAGCTTTCCATTCCCCATGGTGACTGCCTCTCCTCCTCAGGACTTGGAGCTATTTTAATTTCAGCTGGTTGCTCACTCAGTCCTACCCTCCCTCTGTTCCTCACCCCAGCAATGGAGCCATGCTGCCAAAGGATGCATGTGCCAGGGCAGGGCTCTCAGCTCAGCCTCTCCAACCCACACAGCCTAAAACTACTACACAAGCTCTGCTTTTTCCTATTTGCAATCTTTGGTCTTGTAAACATCAGCTAGACACTGCAACATCCATGTCTGTGAGCAAGTGCCTCTGCTGTGGGCAGGCTGAGAGCACAGAAAGATGACAGAGTTGACAAGCAGACCCAGGGCTGGCCAGCAATACCAATAAATCTGGTCCCTGGGACAATGCAGTTAAATTACTAGGGGGCTGAGTTCAAATTAATCAGACATGTAACTAATCCTGATCCTCAGCTTACCAAAGATCATAAAAGTAATAAAGAATGGATCTCAAAGGGGCCCCTGGGCAGCATCTAGTATTCCCTTTATCTTTCCCAGGATAAGAACAACCACATCTGTGTCACTCCTGATATCCATCTAATCCCTTGTTAAAGACTGCCAACAATCCCATCACCTTTCCCAGAAACTTGCTTCCTAGCTTTACTTGGATTATGCCACAGACCTATTTTCAATGTCAAATCTAAAGCAGAGTCTTTCACACTGAAAGACAAAAGCAGTATTTCTTCTGCCCACAGAAAGCATGAAATAAATGCATCTGCTCCTCTCTGCAGAAGACTTCCATTTGCTCACTCTATCCATCTTCAGCCATCTCTCTGTCTTCCACAACCAAAAGAGCAGGTAAGAAATGAGGATTCCAGATAGTTCCCACCACAGAACAAACTCTTTGGATGCCCTTGCATGACACGCATGGAGATGGGCAATGAACCACAACAAAAAGAAGATATTGAGGGGGAAAAAGAATAGGAGACCCTGAATAACACAGGATTCCTTCACTGTTCCTCACACTAGAGGAGAAATACATTGAAAGAAAGAAGAAACTTTAATACTTTCTAGAAAGTGGAGTGAGTAAATGGTTAAAGGAGACAAACCTCTTCACAGGTACAAATTTATTTTAAGAGGTCATCTACTGGAATATTCTCTATTGTGCTGCAGAGGAACTGCGAGAGCTCAACATCAAAGGAGCTCTGTAAGCTCATGCTCATAGCAGAGCATCCCTCAACAAAATTATTCCTGCAGCTCCTCAGCTGCAGAGGTGTTTTAAAAGCTCTGTAAATCGACACCCACCACCCTCCCAACGACAACAGGCTCTTTCAAGTTCCCCTTGAAATACATCAATAGAGTATAAAGGGTTGCTATGAAAAGAGGAACAACAACAAAGTTAAACTTCAGTAATTATTCTTCTCCAGATGGGCAGAGGCATGGCATCTTTAAACAAACACATCTGAGACACAAAATTTAAATAAAATTATGTGGCCAAATCTGTCATTACTAAGGGAGAGTACTTCCTCAAAGTCAGGAGCAATTGCAGTAATTAAAATCCATGTAACATTACCCATCTGCTGCAAAGAGCAGCACAGCATCCTGCAGCTCATTTGACCTTGTGTGCAGAGCACCACCCACCCCCTCTAATTCTTCTGTGGCATGAGCAGAAACATCAATTCAGAAACAGCAACTGATTAATATTAAAAAGATGAACATGGCTTAATGACTAATTTTTCATCAGAGAATTCGGGTTTTTTACTTTAAAGCATTTATTTGAGTGACCTAGGTGGCAAATAAAGTCATAGGTAAGTACCTCATCTCTCTGTAAACCACAACTTTTAGGACTGGATTTTACACAATTTTTACTCATTACAGCACATATGGTGATTTTTGAATACAGATGTCCACATAAAAGATTTGGTAAATTGCAATAAAAGTTATTTGAATTTATTTATATGGTCAGTAAAAATACCTGTACTCAGGAAGTGTGGTACTTGCTCACTGCTCAATATAAATTGGCTTGAAACCTGATTTTTGCTTTTATAATCTGCCCTTTTCTTTTTATTCTCATACAGACCATAAATTTCACACATTTACTTTATGCATATATATATTTATAATATATACATTACAGTCAACAGTAATAATTTTATTCTGACAGTTTTCTATCTTTTCCTTTAAAGGCTAGGCAAACAAGATTCTTGCTGCTCAGCATGCAGGACAGAAACACAAATGTAAAACACACCATAATGCAAGGACTGACTATTAATGCTGCAGTTCTCACACAGATTATTAAAGCATGCTGCCTATGGCTGCACAGCCTTAGAATTAAATTATTCCTTTGGGAATTGAATAAACACTGAGTATCATTAACTGCCTGCAATGCATCAAAGTGGGGGAAAAAAAAAAGCCATAAAATTCTGTATTTTCTCAGGGAGTAAAACACCAAGCAAGTTATGGGATTGCTTAGCTACGGGTATAAAAATTACATTTAAATCTATTTTTTCCTACTCTCCTGTGTTTCCCCTTAAAACTACTGCTGTTTTCCTTTCACCATTTGTTTCTACTGGACTTTCACTCAGCTCACAATGGATGTTAGCATGATAGCAGAAGCCTTCTGCCAAAACTGGTTATTAATACATTAATAAAATACAGAGAAAATAACTAACTGGGAAACTGGGAGTGCCCACAAAAAAACCCCTGATCATTATCTATAAACATCTTGTGGCATGAGGAGGACAGTGGCAAATACAAAGTAATCTTGATGATCATTATAGCATATATGAGTAAAGGAATTCAGCAGCTCTGAAGCTGCAGCAAGAAAATGAAGGAGTTTTCTTGTCCTTGCTGAAGCTGTGCTCAAGGACCTTGATAAATGAAGAACAACTTTCTGGATTTATAGAAATCTAGAAAAACATATCCATGTGAAACGCAGAGGGGAAAATATTGAATTTCAGCGACACATTCACCTAAGCCTCATCCATGTCAATTATCAGCAATTCTGAATTCTGAGCTGAGCCCTCTCTCAGGCCTTCAAGCCTGCCAGTGACAGCTGGGTGAAACGGGGGTGCCAGACTGGCCCTGCTGGTGGCCCTGGGGGATCAGGGCAGTGTGACAGCTGCCCCATCCAGCCCACAGCCACACAGGGCACCCACGGATAACAGAGGAGTGCTGGACTGTAAACCTCCAGGTACTGCTAAAATACTTCCTTGGCAGTGAAGGATTGCAGTCCAAAGCCTTAATTGCTCCCTCTGCTTCCTACTCTCCCATTAGACTGCTGCTGATAGAAAAAAAACAACAAAGAGAGCTTAAGCTATCTTATTTTTGAAATAAAACAACAAAACATTAGAGGATGGCTCCAAACTCATTACAGTGTTCTTAAATTTTCTCTGACTTAAAGCACTCGACCATGACCTCAACATGCCATCATAACTAATGAAACTCAGTACCAGTTTCAGCAGATAAGTATTTAAATGCAAGGTTTTTAGTTCTGATTCTGCTGTATGCCCAATGGCACACAGCACAACTGAACTCAGCTATACACTGCGAGAAAGTGTACAGAATAATCCATCTAAGAAAATGACAGCCAACCTGAGGAAAAAAAAATCATCACACTTGAACCAGGTCAGAATTCAGACAAGCAACAGGAATAAGACAAAATTTATGAACTCGCCTTCATTAACTGATCAATATATTCTATGTCATACCTACACAGTTGTGGACTATTGTCAGGTTTTTCATCACTGAAATACTGCTGCCAGTGTCTATAGGGGAAACAATCCGGGCTGCAACAATTCCTTGGGATCTTAATTATTATACTGAGAGTGAATTTACCCAGCATATCAATCAGAGAATTGACTGGGCATCATCCTGATCCTGTGTGCCTCCCTATAAATGTATGGATGGGATACACAGCACACCTGCATCCTGCTCTCTGTGAAGAGTAATGTAGGACGTTGCCAGACACAAGGGCAGAATGAGAAAAATCCCCCAAATCGTGTAATCACAGCTTTTGGCAGTGCATCACCCCTTGTTTAATAGTCTCTGCCTTCAATCACATCAGAGCTTCCATAATATAGGTAATTTTTCTTCAGCCTGTACAGTAACTCCTGTGAAAGACAGAAACAGCAAGGAGAAAAAATGAACCCTGCAGCCACATCTCTCTGTCCTTTGCCCTCATCCTCCCTCAGTCAATGGAGGCTCCTTAAGATCAAGTGGCCAAACTGCCCCAGTATATGAAAATAAAGTATATGAAAATTAAATTTTAATGTTCCAGAGTAAGGTGGCCATGGCTGCAGGAGTGCTGTAGCTGCAGCAATCACAGGGGAGAGAGTTGAGATGCTCTAGGAAAAGAAAATCCCCATTACAAATCAGAGATATTGATTGTGCACCTTGAGAGATACCAAGCCAAAATCCCTGGGTTTCCATAAAGTAAGGAATTCTATGTGCAGTACAAAGCTTCAAGTTTAAG
Organism: Thryothorus ludovicianus; assembly: GCA_013397245.1. NCBI lineage: Eukaryota > Metazoa > Chordata > Aves > Passeriformes > Certhiidae > Thryothorus > Thryothorus ludovicianus. Next base: position 61,082 of record VZTB01000957.1, read on the forward strand.
CTAAAAATCCATTTCTGGCCTTGGTCCTCAGAAAGGGGGAACCAGCACTTTCCCTGTGGACCTTCCCAGCTATCATCACTAAATGGGAAGCTTTTGAAGACAGCTCTCACATAGCAACAAAAGGACAAGACATGAGCCTTTGAATCCTAAATTATTTCCACACACATTCTTGAGTCCCTCAGAGATCCACTGAGATTCAGGAGCATCTAGACAGAATGCAGATGTGCTCTTGTTAATTGGCCCAGCACACTATGGTATCACAACCCCTTCTACCAGGACCATTTTAGTAAATAATTGCAGCATAAAGCCTAAATATTTTCCTCAGTCCATCCCATTAAGGGATTGAAGCTGCTGTAGTACTGTTCTTTCATTTTCCTTTTCCAAATTCTCTCAGGGAAGTGTTTGGGTGACCCAGAGGAATTCCAGTAAATCTTTTCTTAAATCTAAACATTGTACAGAAAGCTTTTCCTGCCCTGATTTGTTTTAAACTCAACAATAAAAACATACCACCCTGCCTAACATCACCAATTCCATTTTTGCTCTCACCACCATTTCTGGTCCTTTTTTTTCCCCACTAAAGACTGTCAAAATGTTTTGCTTTTTGTCCCTCCAACCTTTTCTTCTTTTTCACCATTTTTTCAATAGAGGCATCAGTGTGCTGAACTTGCATCAAATACTAATTTCTCCCCAATATCTGACATTTGGGTTAAATGGGTTAATGAAAAACATACAAATTATGTTTAATAGCTAAATTCAAAGTTACAAGGAAATAAAAAAGGTTGCTAATCTTGCAGACCGATCTTTTGCCAAATCTTCTCAATAAAATGCATTCATATCTCAGTCTTGACAAATGTTTTAAGCTGTTTATTTATTTGATAAAATAGGAAAAAATCATGCCCTAATAATAAAAATCAGAAACAGACCAACAGCAGCAGTCTCTGTGTTGTCTGTCTCATGGACAGAGACAAACCAGTCTCTAATGATCTTAGTGAGCCTCAGGATATCTTGTGGCAATCAAATGCCCATTTTTTTAAAAAACTAAAATTTCCTCTCAAGTTCTCCCTTCACTTTAAGATCATGGGTGAGAAAATACATTTTTAACATTAACCAACTAGTGTGTGTTAATCAATCCACATAAAAGCATACAGTGGAAACAGTCAATCATAATATCTCTATGACATTGATAGGCACCCTGTTATATTTGTTATAATAGGGGGGGTCTTTAGGACAAGGTCCTGAATGTTTGCTTGAGATAAAGGGTAATAAAGCAAAACTAGTCAGAACTTGACTAATCACAAACAAATCCCAGTTCTCCCTTATTATAGAACTCCCTTCACACATTTCACTTAGGTGTAACAGACTGTGGTAAGAAATACCCCACACCACAAGCTCCAGCATCATCATCCCCTTTTTTCTACACAGAAATCCTAAATCTGACCCAAACCCTGGACAATCGGGGGGGGATTCAAATAGGAAACTTTCACACACTCAGTGTGGTGAGCTTTGAACAGGATCCTGTGTTTCTGCTGAGGGCAAGACTGGAAAGGATGGATAAGAGGGCAGCAGGTCTCTCAGCCCACACCAGCCTGGGTGCAGCTTTTTTCTTGCACTGGCCCTGAGGTCAAGCACCAGCTCCCCACCAGGCTCTGCACAGAGCCCGAGGGCTTCTCCCTGCCCTGGCAATGCCTCACTTGTGGCAGTACCAGGAATTTCACCACCCCAACACCAGTACTGAGTAGGAATTATGCTGTTAAGGACAGTCAAGGCTCTGGACAAAGCTCAGCACAGCTCTTTGAAAACACCGAAATGCCACAGAATTTGTTTCAGACAGGAACTCTCCTTTGTTTTCCAAGGTGAAAGGAGATTGTTTTATATAAGGCATTTTCCATTAGTATGTGCTTTCACAGGACAACAAAAGCCAATGATGCAACTTTTCCTGCCCAGAATCCCAATTAGAAACTTGGATTTAGCATTGGTACACAGCTTTGGAAATAAATGGGAAATAGAACAGAAGAGTTTATGTAGAAGGGATTTCTTAAAGTGAAAAACATCTTTCTTAAAAGAGAAAGACAGTTGTAATACCCTATAATTGAATAACAAGCCAAAAAAGGATGGGAGATCCTTTAAATACTCAGCCAGGGAAAAAGTTGAGTGTTGCTAGTGATTTCCATGTTTAAGCACACAAAACAAATGTGAAAGAGTTGCTACATGACAGAGTCTGGATCTTCTTTTGCAATACACAAAGAAGAAACAAACAGATTCCTACTAGCTCTGTCAAAAGCTCTTCAATATTAGGAACACTGGAAAGAAGATGACAATTTTTGAACTTTGGTAGGGAAAGCAGTACACTTTAGTTAGTGTTAGGGGTACAAGAATCCCAGGAATTTCTGAGCTTTAGGATTCAACACAAACATCCTCCCTCATCTCTGATAGATCACCAAGTGTCAAAGAAACCAAAAAATGCAGGAGGGCAGCCATCACCTAAAAATGGAGATCTGAGCCTCAGTACCTCAACATCCCATCACAGGAAAAAAAAAAATCATCTCATTATAACAAATCTGCACATATTATATACCTTAAATTAGAACAAATTTAAAACAATGCAGATTTTCTATTAGCAGTCAAAACAATGCATGCATTTATATAGAGAGGTGGGGAACTGGCAAAACATGCCCTGGTTAAAAAAAAAAAAGTAGTATTACTGCAAACAGATTTTATTTCCATGGTATTTTACCCCTCATATGAATAAGATAAATGTGTGCTATAGGAACAGACTGGTAAAATTACCTCACCAAGTAGGCAGGGAGCTGAACAGATGGCAGCACCAGGCATCACTAGACTTTGCTTGTAGAGATGATCTTTATCACTTCCATAAGATTAGAAAACTACTCTCCTATGAAATCCAACATTCTGAGGGCGAGGCAGAAATTTTTGTTTGTTTGTTTCCCATGCAATCAAAGATTTTGGACTGTCCACCATGATAATTTAAACTCTCATGCAGAAACAGCTCATTTCTGCTAATTTTCTGGTGGCTACCTTGGGTTTGGTTTCTTTGTAGATTTCTTTCTTTCTTTTGGAGAAGATTATCTTGAGCTGCACATACACTTGGATCTTACCCTTAAAAGACAATTTTAGACCATGCTTAGTGTGCCCAGCCACAACATGTGTGACAGCATTTACAGGGAGAAAATCTCTCAGTCACAGAAGACAAACCATGGCTGGTTTGGGCCCTTTTTGAATTTATAAAATTGCTTCTCTCTCCTACCAAAGCACTTTTTCCCACTGTGTGTTTCAAGCAAAGCTTCCCTCTTCCTGCCTGTTTATCCCATCCTGCCATATGTTCCAAAGGAGAAAGATTTTAATTACAGCAGTTACCAAAACACTTCCCTGCCCACAGAGCACAGCAGAACCTTTTCAGAAAAAAAAAAAAAGAGTTGGTTTTATCACTATTATCATTAACAGATAAAAACTCCATTTGTGAGCTCTCAGTGAAGTGCTGCACACAGAGGACAAGAAAATTCATTCAGTTCTACAGAATGGAAAAGAGAAGCACTGAGGGTTTGTGTGCTTGTTTTTTCCTTGGACTTAGCATGTCACCTTGCAAATGGTTAAACAGCAACATAGAGCAAGTTTTAGTAGCAATTTTCAAACAATGAGGAAAATATATGCTGGATATGGTTCAGCTGATGCCAAAGAGGAAGGGGAAAAAAAAAATCACAAGCACTTAAGGTCTCAAAAACTTATCCCTCACATAAACATTAGAAAAGAAGTAGTCAAATAACATCACAGACTGAAGCAGAGCTTCTCAAGTCTGGTCTGGCACCAAGATGGTTCTTTCAGCCAGTTGGATGTACCTTAAAGGAAAAAAAAATAAAAATAAAACATTCTGTGTTAACTCTTGCAATGTAATAAGGTTGGAAGTGTTTTCTGAGCTGCTGAACTTTAGACCAGGGCAAATCTTGCATTCATTTTTTGACAACAACTCTGATGTTTAATGCCCTCAAATCAGGGGAAGCACACAAAGCTGAGGGATGGTGATTTTTCTGAAATGGTACAGTGCCAGGAGCATAACCACTGCATTCCCTGAATAAGGAAATTCTTACCCAAGTTGAAGATGCAGTACATGCCTGAGTTTGCCTTGAGGCTATTTTTACACTGAGAATTGTTGAAATGCATGTGTCTGGCCTGAGAAAGGCATGAAATGATTAAAAGTATAAGGCTGTAAAATACACTGAAAATCAATAATGCATAGGCAAAGAAAGACAGACAGTCCTCCTGGGAGAGGATGCACAGAAAAGATGTTTGAGTCCACAAGAGAAGACACATCTACAGTTCTCCCTTTACTCAGAAACAACAGTGAGTGACATCTGCAAAAGCCATTTCCTGGTGGAATAGAAGACCCAGAATCAGCTTGGAATGTTCGAGTATTTTCCATTAGCTCCTCTTAAAACACCAACCCCAATCCTACTTACCTTACACAGCAACAGCCTTGACAAACAAACAAAAGCCTAGCATCCCATCAATCCAGAGACAAGGCCCAGATACAACCTCTTCATGCTCATTATCTTAATTAGGAAAGAGGCTCTATTATTGCTTTTGGGTTTCAGTCATATCCACGTCCCCTCATAACTCTACTGCTGTTCTTATCCACTCCCAGAAAAGCCACTCTGGAGCCACAGGAAGTTCATCCCTCTCCTCTGGGAGAAAAATTCTCTTTGAATAAAGAGATCTTTTTCCAGCACAGGAAACTTTTGCTAGCAGCACATTTCTGGCAGTCAGTGCCTTCTGAAAGCCCAGCCATGCACAAGGGATGCTCAGACACTTGTCCATCATCACAGGTAAACCTCCCAGGACAGCCACATCTTAAACCTGGCTGGACTTAAGAGAAGGGGTGAGACTTATCTTGGATTATGTGACAATGATCTGTGATGAACAATTTGCTTTAAAGGCAGTTTGAGGCCTCTTTTGAGAAAAATTAAGTATAGATAAATGTTCAGCATGAGAAAACTATCTCTGCTATTAAAAGAATTTGCTTATTCTTTATCTAGCTGCAGAAGTTCTTGAAACAAATGACATTTTTATCTTTCAGCAAAGCTGCTCACTCCAAGGCATGTGAAAATTCTGGTGCTGCAGTGGACTTGCTGTTCAGCTGGCCAGCTGCATGAAAACATCACACATCAGCAGGAGCTACAGCACAGGAGGAAAGGTGAGGGGGAGACACTCCATATTTCAGGTGCATTTTGCTGAAGGGTCAAATTATTGCTTCAGTGCTTATTGGTATTTTCTAAGTGAAAAGTAATGAACACTATGAAAATGGTATTTAATTGTTTTTATGTCCATCTTCTGGAGAACAAGAAATCGCTTCCTAAAACCAAAATCAAAATGTCTACTTCATATACAATCTCTCTCAGACCAAATTAATTTTCCTCACCCTTGGTTGAGCAATACTAGGCTACCGAGGCTGTGCAATAAAACCCCACATGATAAATTGGAAATTACAGCAAGAAAAAAAAAATAAATCTCAATCTAGCTGGAGAATATCCTAGCTGCAAAAAAAAAAACCAAAAAAAAACCAGGTTCTATCTCAGCATTCATGAGAGAGAGCAGCAATAAATCATGTTTAGAAGTTAACCTCAATCATGCTGAAATAATGAAAGTCTCTGATGGTTTACAGACAGGACATGGAAAGAGAAAGCACATGGTTCCTCACCCCAACAGCCCCTGAATTATGTGCTTCAGTGGAGGAAGTGACATGTGTGTATTTTACTCTACTGTTGTTTTCACAACCCATTTTACCATCCCATTGAATTACACCTTTATAGGGCCTGAACTGTTTTGCAGCTGCAGCACTATATTTAAAAATAACTTGACCTTCCAGACCTCGGATGGGAATGATGCTTCGAGCTGCCTCCACTATTGCAAAGCACAACAAAGAGAAGTCATTTCCTTCTAAAACTCAGCATTAAAAAAATCCTGTTAAAGAAAAATGCTTAAATACATGTAACAAAAACTGGCTGTGGTTTTAGGTTTCAGTAATAAGACAAGTATTGCAAGATGGTGTAGCTTGTAACAGATGTAGCTCATAAATTTTGCTGCAGTGTTGGACAGAAAAAGTGTCATGGCTAAATTTCCTTAAGCAGGGGTATGCAATAAAGAAGAAACCAGCCTATTTTGGTTTTAATGTCTTGGACTTGCTTACAACCCCTGAGGAAAAGGCCAGTGCAATATGATATGAAAAACAGAATGATAAACCAGTTTTGTATTTGCTTCTTGATGGAAAGATTATCTCTCCCATTCACTCTGAGTTATTGTCAGGATTCTTAATGAAATAACAAGGATGAAAACAATCTCCAACAGATTTGCAATCTTGCAACGTGAAAGCAAGGAGCTTTCCACTTGCAGTTAAAATCAAACGTTTTTTGCTAACTATCCTGTCTTTAAATAAGTGATCACAGCTCTTTCTGCCCCAAGGCAGAGTTACAGAGGCTGTAGCAGTGGTTATTCTGACTGTGCAAACAACCAGTATTGTTATAACAGTCACTGTTATTATATAGTAGTTATAAACAATTATAAATAAGCCATTGGCTTTCACTATTTTAGTGGCTTTTATAAATTATTTTGCTATAATACAGTTTGTAATCACTCTTTAGCTGCTTTTGATATAGTAGCTAAATTTACCTTTTTTTCCTGTGTAGATTATACAATGTGATAAATATAGTTTATGGTCTCATAAAATATCAAAATAGAGACTATGTGCTATGTATTACAACAAGAACTGTTGCTAATGCCTTTATTTGTGTAACTAATCAACAATAGTGAGAATAACTCACATAATGTTGGTTTAATGTACCTGTGGAGTATCTTATCTTTATGATAAGGTAACATTGAAAAGAACCAAAAAAGCAAACATGGAAAGAAAGAAAGCAAAGAATAATTTTGCCCTTGCCACTTTAATCACATCCAGCTACTGAGCAAAGAACCAGAATCCTGTATCTTCTCACTGCTGTTGTGCTGCTACTTCCCTTGGGAAAACAAGGCACAAGGGATCCCAAGAAAGAAAAGCAAAAAAACTTTTTTACCACGAGCCAAACCTCACAGTGCTGCACTAGTGAAGAGCACTGCCTCTGGATCCCCTGTTCGTGAGGAGCTGTGCAGGGCTGGGGGGCAATGCCCCATCTTCACCCCACCTCACTCTGAGCTGACCCTGAGCTGCCACAGCCACTCTGCAGCAGAGTTCACAGCGATGTCAGAGCAGCCAGCCCAGCCATTTCACTGAAGTGAAAAATCACAGCTCTGCCATGATGCCTTCGAGGCACATTTAACTGAAAGAGCCAACACATCGTGCTTCAGGAGGAGAGGAAAGGCTGCACAGGCAGAATGAATGAGCACTGAAGGCAAAAATTGCATTCATCTCTAGTCCTACCTATTTGATGGAGGTTTTTTTTAACAATAACATCACAGAAGCAGACAAGCTGCAATTATGTACGAGCATCTGCACGTACACATCTAAAACATTTGCCAGCAAAAGTGCATTTCTCTCAATCCTCAAGCTTAAGAGTGGATTTGACCATCACAATGAAAGGGTGATAACACTGTCTGACCTCTGCCTGACTTGCTGCCCACCTCCTGGATGCTGACTGGCACTGACTGTTGAGAATAACTAAAAATAACCAGCTCGTGTCATATATTGTAATAAGGGCAAAGGGAGAAAAAGAGATGGCATATTTGAGGCTCTTGCTGTTCACCCTTCTGTCACCTTCCTCTTATAAATTTTCCCCTTGAGAACAGAGTTTGTTGTAGAAAGCACAATTAGTACAGATTATGGGAGCCAAGAACTTATTAATGATTTCATATCAATGACAAACTGGTAATGAGTTTGAGGTTTTGAGGCAGAAGTGGGGAACTGAAGAGAAGAACCTGCCCCACAGAGGACCATATTTAAGGACAGCCTCAGGTTGCCACACAGAACAAGCTTCAGTTTTGTAAGATATAGTCTGAATAAATCCAAATGAGAAAACACCAGCAAAAAGAGCACATAAATCCCAAAGATGCTGACTTGCCTCATGTTTTTCAGGGTTTCATAGGTTTTGATTCTACATGGGTTTTTTTTGTTTGGTGGGGGATTTTTGTCAAAAATCTCTTTAGTAGTTGCTTACAATCTAAAGGCATAATTTAGATGTGTTTTGCTCCATCTCACTCTGATTGCACCTCACAAATCATGGACTTCTGGGGTCAGGTCACAGGCAGTGCTCCATGTCCTGGCAGCCAAGACATATCCCCAGGAAAAGGCCAATCCCATTTCCCAAAATTACCTACTAAATCCCAGGAGACGCCCTTACAAATAAATCAGTATTGATTAAAGGACAAGAAAAAAAAATAGATTGAAATAAAATGGGAGTTTTAAACAAACAAGAGCAGGTGTTGAAGCTCGAGCACTTTTGGTTGATAATTATTGTCCATGTGTGATTAGCACCCATGAGTTTCCCTAAGGTCCAAGTAACTTATCTCAGCTCCAGTAGAGATCATTGAGTTTTTCAGGTTTTTTTGGTGGCTCTCATCTCTGAGCCAATGACCAGTCAGTGCCATCCATTCTGTACTGCCTAATAATGAGCAAAAAAGTTCAGGAGGAAGGAAAACAGACAGTGATGCATCAATATGCAGGGGACAGGAGAAAAATCAACAATGGAAGATACAATCATGCAGGGCTACAGTGCATGTGTGGATTCCCAGGAGAGAGAAATGTGACCACTCTTCTTGTGTACTGAGGGCTGGGAATAAATCCAGATTCCTGTCCTGTAATCCCAGTGAGAACCCAATGAGTACTGAAGGCATAAAACACTCAGCAATTGCTAGGCACATCCTAAAACTGAATGACTTGGAAGAACAACATGAATCTCTCAGGGAAGTTTTAATTTTTTTTTAACTGAAAACTGCTGAATATTAAAAAAAAAAATCACAGGAAATGAAATGGAACAGGGGGAACCAAATTACCTTCATTCATTGTTTAATATTCTTTATCAGTGACACGTCATCACAATTTATGCCATTATTTGCTTATGCACTCAGGCTGTGTGGATTTGCAGCAAAAAATTCTCCTTTTCTTTATGCCTTTACTTTATCTGGAAGGCTTCTTAAACTTTGGGACTCAAGTTTCAGAAAGTCTGGCACCCAGGGTATTCTTCCTTTCCCACTTAATCCCAGGCAAATGGATGAAGTCACAGGGTACAAGTCAACACAGCTCCTGGGCTCTTGCTCCTGAGAGTCCAGATCACATTGCAAGGATTCTGTAAAAACTGGCAGAGCAGCTAATCCCAGCAATGCCAAAAACCATCTTAACTCCACACCACTTGAATAGACAAGAGCCCAAGTTATTTTTAACCAGCAAATTAATACTGAAAAGAATGAGTCAGCACAAGAAGTTCTTAAGAGGGCTTCCTCACCAAGAAACAAAAGCAAGGCAGGAAAGTTATGTTTTAAAAATGTAGAGGTCACACGGAAAAACAAAATAATGTTTTGACAAGTTCAGAGAGTTTCTAGCCCAATATCCAGGCAGTCACTGCTGTGTGATACCTGAGAAACACAGATATTATATGGAGATGCTTTCCCTGGCATCCCCTACCAGCCCTGGATCTTCAGGTATCAGCAGCAGTGATGTTCCAATCCCCATGAAATTTGCCTCACTCTTCTTTAAACCCAGGTAATACCCCTGGCTGCCAGAGCTGTCCTCTCAGCACCTGCTCACTCAATGCCCTGCACAAAGAGGGACCAAAGGGCTTGGAAACACCCCCCCAGCACAAATAAGGGATCATTCTTTCAAAGAACTTATGTAAGACCCAGCACTGCCAGATCCCGATTTGATTAATTACTGCCCAAAGATTACCAAGGCCAGCTGAAAGTGCACCCTCTTTCATTTTCTATTTGAGGCCCCTTTTCTGAAAAAAGGACCTGGGAATTTGAGTATTTTTAATAAGGCACTCTGTATTTATGCAACAGTCCCTTGGTTATGCTCCATTATCCCACTTGGCCTTTGTTTGACCTCCCTAGTGTCCATTGTTTGACTCTGCTATTCCCAGCAGAGCTAAATGCCTGAACCTTGCCAAAGAAAACAGTGTCACGAATGTGTCAAATCCCAAATTTGTATCCAAAATCCTTGTTTGGGCTCATTAACAGGAAACGCAACCACTCAAAGATGCTTTTGGTGGCTTGCAAGAATATTTGAGGGTAAGAATATCAAAACAACAAGCTGGTTACCCTAAGGAAACAGTGCCACAGCAAAATGTATTTATCCTGAACTCTTGACCTTCCTATTCTATTAGTTGGTGCCTGTGAGGAGTATGGACTTGGAAACAAAACCATCTTATGAGTGATTAGAGCAATTTGGGATTATAAAGCACATTTCAGGGAACAGAAAGGTGAATCTTACCACAGCCACCTTGGGTTTCACCTGAACAGTTTGTCAGCCAAATTGTGAAGCGAGAACCCAAAGGAAGCATTTGGTGGTAACTAAGTCAGAAGATGGAGCTGAATGGCAGATTTGTAATTAAATCTTTATCTGCTAACAGGAACACTCAGAAGCAGTTGACAGTGGTCTTACTCAAAGCTCTCTCACAGAGAGACAGCATCAGTCTATTAGCATACCCATTAATTTCACAGCATGAAGAGAGATTTGGTAGGATTACAAGTCACAGCTTGCTCTATTTTTCTGTCTCCAAGACAAAGAAAATAATTTCCTTTCTTTTCAGAAAGTCCTGTGAACAGGGAAAGTATGTTAAACCATTTAACAGGCTTTTGGACTAAGTTCCATCTGAAACTTCTCCTGAAAGCAGACAAAACAATATATTTTTAGCAAATTTTGCAGCCTCTTAGAACAAAAACATAACCCATTAAAACTATCAGCAAAGGAGGGAGAAACATTTATGAGGGTGGTCTGGCAAAGTCTGCCTATAACTGGCTTTTGTAAACACAGGAGAGAAAATAAAAACACCTCTCAGTGGGAAAAAGAACACATTTATATTATAAGCCTAATTTAGGGCTCATTTTAACCAGTTGAGAGTAACTTGCAAAACAAAGGAATGTAAATATTGTCAACCACTGATTATGCCACAAATGCCCTAAATTGAGATGTGAGCACTCTCTGACAGGAGGAACAGTTCTGCCATCCCTCTATCACACATGGCTCCACTTTGTTTCTCAGGCACCTCTGACACCCACAGTCACATCCCTGGGCTGCTCCAGCATCTCACCCACAGCTTCTTTTAAAAAACCAGTGCTTGCATTAAGGTCCCTCAGCTGATCCTTGTAGGAGTTGTGCTCCAGACCCTTCACCAGCTCCACTGCCCTCCTCTGGACTTCCTCCAGCACCTCCAATGTCCTTCTTGTCACGTCTTTCATGTCACAAAACTGGACACAGTGCTCAATATGCAGCAACAGGATAGTGACACACCTCAGGCCAAGCCAGACCTTCAAATGGACAGGAAATTTTACAAAAGGTAGAAATTGAAGCATCTAATGTCTGCAGAAGCTTCCAGCAGTAGATAACAACTGAATGTACAAAGGATCTGAGGACACCCTACATTATATAGGATACACTATATACCCAAATCTAAACCCAGAGCAGCAAAACAAGAATCTGAAATTGGTGTGTTTGCCCTGGATACACCATGACAGGGTATTGACTACACATGTTCACACTGAAATGTTTTAGGTTTTAACCAAAACTGTAAAAGAGAAAAAAACCTGAATGTTTCAGACTGAAAAAATATAATTCCTATATAGGAAATAACAAATTTTGATTTAAGCCACATTTAATATAGAAAGTCCAATCTTAATAAATTAATGTTTTAAATGAAAGTCAGCTTGAAGGTGATTGTAAATTTTTCTGTTTTCAAACATTAGATCCCATCAAAAACATCCAAACTACCATCCCCATACATTTTCTGATTAGCATGAAGTAAATATATGTTTAGCTATTAATTTCAAGGGCAGCAGGGCAGCACAACTTCCTTAGACATTTTTTCACCTGCTTTCAGCAAATAATACATCTCAAATTTCTATTTTTCTCTCCACCTTCTCTTCCACTGCCCTCATTCCTGGTTTTGTCCTCCAGAAACCCAGGTGTGTGCTGTTTCCATGGCCCATTAATATTGTCACCACATAAACCCCCCTGTTCATTTGTTATCTCATGGGCTGCAGGTGCTGATTTCTTTCTGCAATCCCTGCAGCTGCTGCAGTGGCTTTTAGCAGAGAATCTATGAGTTTTAACCCTTTTATTCCTGCCTTTCTCCTTCTCAATAGTCTTAATGGGAAGAAAGAGCTGATCCATACCTGCCAGCCCCTTCAGACACCAAGGCATTCACCTCTCCACCCCAAACAACTCATCAGCCTTGTCCCATTACACCTACAAACCTTGAACTGCACCATCACTCTTCATCTCCATTTTCCACACTCTCACCTGCTTCATCTTTGCCTCATTCTCTTTCCCCTCCTGTTTTGAGTCAGATGCCCAGCTCCAAGGTATTCAGCCTTCCCATGATGGAGGAGTATGGAACAGACATCACCTCCATGTGAGATCTCCTGTGGGCATGGAGAACTTTCTCCAGCTTGTAATCTGGGCTTTCAAAACCACCTCTGCCAGTTATCAGCTTCTCAAGGTAGTGATTTCATCTCTATACACCAAATAAAACACTTAATGGCTATTGTGAGAAGAGATTTTTTTCACTGGCACAAATGGAAAAAAGTTACTCATCTCCCAAATATACTCAAACAGTGCTTTTAAATAGGAAAAAAAACAGACTCCAGAAAATTAGGAAAGGATAAAAGATTCTCTTTTAAAAAGATGTTTTTAAAGAAAAGTATTTAACATTTATAATAAATGAGGGCAATTTATACACTGTTAGAGAAGGTTACATGATCTAATAACCATAGTGATCTCTCCATACAGAGAGGTACCACCATAAACTGTGATGCCTAATGAGCAGATTTTATAAATCTAGGCTCTTACTGCTACAATATATCTCTGGCCTCAGTTTTAGAACCTATATAGCTTTGGATTAAACAGCCTATATTCCCTATCTGAGGTTGTGGTGGGAGAAGAAAATTTATGAGCTTTCCAAAACTTATATTTAGTTAGGTGATAGTTAATAAGATTCCTATCCGACACTCTAGAGATTTTTGTTACATCAAAAATAAAGTTGGTGGTGTTTTACTCCTTTAATCATTTCAACATGAAGTAGAAAGCTATCCATTCCTGATTCATTATTCCCCATCAGGGTAAAGCACATGATCAAGTTCTTAAAAAAAAAACAACCCATCTTATTCAAAATATGTGTCTTGAAATCAGTTTGATTGTTTTTGCAGTCTAAGATGAATAATTCTCTAGAGACCTGAGCCTGATGCATCCCCCCTTTTATAGCAAGGGAGATCCAGGTCAAGCTGCCCTGCAGACACCAGCTCTGACTGCAAGGTAGATACTTGCTAAAATGCATGAATTTTTCAACTCCAGGGCTATGGAAGTCCCAGGATTGCAAAAAGTCATCAGTATTCATGTGAGTGTATTCTGATGGCTCACAAAATGCTCATACACATGACTCTGAATTTCTGTGCAAATTCAGAGAGCAGAATGAATTCATCAGATAACTCCCACAACAGGCTGGAGAGTCGAAAAGCACTGAGTGTATTATTTAGGAATGTGAGACCAATAACAGGGATCATTTCTTGAAAACCTAATTATCAGACTTCAGTATCCTAAGTGGATGGAGAAACTAACATAGAATTGTGCCATGCATGCAAAAACACTATTCCCAGAACCACACAGCAGTTATTCAAACGTTTAAGATTGAAGGGAAAAGGAATGATTTTGTTTGTTTAGTTTATAAGCTGTCTTATTAAGGCTTGTACAACAGCTATAAGGATTGTTTTTCTTGAGGGGAAGAGGTACTGACAAAGGGGGGAGAAAAGACAGAATACAATCAGGTAACTTATGCCCAGAATCTACCCACCTATCTTTGCATCTCTCAGTACAGAGGCCCACGTGAAGATGATATTTTTTTCTTTCATTTTTTTTCTCTAACTGGATTTCCAGATTTGCTGCCTAAAGAGACAAAATGCTTCCTCATTGTAGAAATCCACCCACAGCAAGATCTAATTCTATCTTTACCCCAAAATACACCAAACACTTGATACTTCTTTTCCTCACCTTTGTAGCTGTCAAGATTTGGAGTAAGTTTAGTCTGCTTTTCCCTACTTGCAGGAGGCAGAACCAAGCAGACAAAATTCATAAACACCTACAGGAGAAGGACATCTTCTTTCAGCAGGCACTTGGACATCACAGCCATAGGATTCAAGGGGTACCAGGCTGGGCACAAGAGTGAGACCCCCTTGAGCACAAGGTGAAACACCAGCACAACTCAGTGTGAAAAGACCACAAAGAGCCTAAAGCAGATGTCAATCACCTTCTACCTCTTATTATTATTCAAGTAATTAATCATAATAGTGTGTGGTGTAATGAACTGACTGCACTAATCCCATTTATGCTTAAGTATATTGATTGTAGTAACACAAAAAATGCTACACAGTCAAGGACTTGATATTTGGGGTATAGCATCATCTTAATAATAACAATCAGATTATCAGCCTTATTTCTATTCAAGTTGCTTTATTGCACTTTAACTGTCATGGCCTGTTTCTGTTTAGCATTAGGGCAGGAAATAATTGCAGCTGGCTTCACACTAGGGGTTACTATTATGTCCAAGGAAATGAGGACAATCAATATTCCAGGCAGGACAGGTACTGCAACTGCCTCCTGAACAAATTGCAGATCAATAACCATGATAGAAAATGGAAGGGAGGTTTGCATTTGAAGGAATCCCAAGGAGACGCCAGAGGAATAGAATGAAGTAAAAAGAAAAATGTGTATTTTTTCTATATTGGTTGTTCATTTGTGTCTGAATCCCAAGTCATTAGGACCTGTGAGCTAAACCTATCAGCAGCTGGTTGTGTGCCACCAAGATTTTAGGGTAGGGTTTTAGGACAAGCAGGTAAAAATTTAAAATATATTTGATTTTTCTTTTGTTAACCACTGCAACAGCAATTACAGCCACATATTTTAATTGGAGTATGTGAACAACTGGCATGTGTGTACTTCTTCCTGAAACCTGACCTGTATTATGGGCAAGTGCAGTACAACCATTAAATAAAAATGCTCAATGGGAGTCAAGGCCTCAGTTCCAGGGCTTTCTACAGGCTGGAAGGATGCCATTCCATTCAGCTACACAAAACATGGCAACCATTAATATTAACAAATTAACACATCAAGCAATCACTTTCCAGAATCACACAGAAAATATCCCCTTCAGCAGCTGGACAGTGGGGAGATCCCTGTGCCTCAGCATTCCCAGGGAATCAAGGGAAGATGTGAGCTCATTTCCAAGGGCAGCCTTCCCCTGCATGCAGCTGTTGTGCTGCATTCTGTAATTTACAGATTCCAAGGGGAAAAAAGGAAATCTATTAAACATTACTTAATTCTCCAGTAAAATTATTCAATGTCTCATATGGTCAATAACTACACCTGACTTGCTTACTGTTACCTGTTTTCTAAACATGAGCACACCTTTTAATTTTGCTGTAGAGGAAAATCAGCAAAAGCATCATTTAATTCCAGGCAGCCTGGAATACCTGAGAAATTATGTAAATGCTGAGAAAGAGAAGCACTGCCTAAACACCAGCAGCGTGTAGAAAGAGTGTTTATGTAAAATTCAGTACTATGAAATACAACACAAAATTCTAAGGGTGCTTAAGAAATTACAGCTTCTTGAATTGGATTTTATTATCTTTGTAAGGTGGTGTTGTTGATTAATAACAAGAAAAGTTACATTTTCTCCTTTCTAGCCTTTTCAGGCCATGTGGTTACTAGGAAGATCACAGTCAGAGGTGAGAATTTTCATTTTCTGTAACATTTTGTTTACTCAGAGCCACGTTATCCACAATACTTATGGAAATTCAGCCCTGTTTACCTCTTTCAAGTCTTGGACAATTGCAGTGAGCCTCTCATTCTCTGCCTGAACGTTGGTGACCACAGCCCTGCTCTGCTTGAGCTCGTTCTGCATCTCCAAAATCTTGCCAAGGTAGTAGGCTTCCTTGGATGCAGACTCCTGGAGCAGAGTCTCTTCCCGCGTTTCCCCATCCTCGGCCACTTTGCGGTGAACGGAGAAGGACTGGCCAAAAGCCTGCAAGGGGGAAGCAGAGCACAGTGAAAACCTGCTGGAGCCTCACAACAATTATCAGCAGCACTGAGCAGCTGCAGAGCCAGCAGTGATGGGATGGAGCTGCAAATCCCAAACCCTGACCTCACAGACTCTGTCCCAGCAGCTGAAATGAAGCATCCCAAGGACGCTCCCGTTTGCAGTCTGGATTTATGTCCATGAATCCAGTCTGGAGTCTGGATTTGTGGTCCCCTCATCCAGTCAACCTCCACTGAGGCCAACATGGTGCTTTGCTAACTGGCACCATTAATTAGTGCCAGTGTTCAACCCTCCTGCATGAGGCCAGCCCAGTAATTCATCAGCTCCTTTCTTCTCTGGTTCCACAAAATAAACGCGTGGTTTGTGTTGGTTTAAAGAGCATAAATAGCTGACAAATCCCACCCAACTGCTTTCCATTTCCAACAACCTTTTATTATAGGAGATCATCTCCTGGTATGGGAAAATGTCCCTATAATGTGGAAGAAAAATAAATGAGCTGAGAACCAAGCAGTGGCCATCTCCACCTGGGATGCTAAACAGAGAGTGTTTAGCATCATTTCATTAATTTCATTTATTCTCAGTGGTTTTTGGCTTCTGTTGGATATTTAACTGCCTGAGAAGTGTTTAAACAGATAATTTCAGTGCTTGTCTTCTTGTTACTAGCTTACACTGATCAATTTAATAAGAGTATTTCTCAGTGACAATTTCTGATATTTTGACAGCTCTAGAGCATCCGGGAAGAAAAAAGTACAAGCCATGACAGTAGACACAACGGAGATATCATTTAACTGTGAAAAACCTTGGGGAAACCCAGCATTAATATAATATAAAACATAATGACAAAATATTAGAAAAAAGCAATAAAATAAAAAGTGAAATAAAAGCAAAATCTGATTTAAGTGCATTACCTTTAAAAAAAGATAATTAGTTGAAAATGACATGATCTGATTCTGGAGAAAGACAAAAGAGGGCTTCTAATGTGAAGAATATTTAGCCTAAGACAGGATGAAGTTCTGTCATATATCTTAAATCTAGTTGAACACATCTGAAGGACCAAAATTATTTTTTCTCCTAATACATGAGAGAAATTTGAGTAATGGCAACACACTATTTCAGTGAAAAATTATCCCTAAAAGCTTCACTTCTACCCAGTTCTATCAAACCACAGCACACATTGGTACCCACTGGAAGCTGTGGCCTCCTTTGCCTTCCCATCAATAAGACCTGACAAATTAAATCCATTGTTTTACTGTTGCTACTTATAGCCTTCCAGAATATGTTCTAAGCTTTACTGGCACTAGAACTCTTAGAAACTTCAAAGTAAAACTCTCTTCAAAAACTTCTCAGCTTTTAAGCCTACTTTGCTCAGAGAATCCTGTGAACTCAGCATTAAAGGATTCTAAAAATATTCCATAATGTATTAACCCAGCTGTCTCCTCAAAAAGCTGAAAGTTACTGAAATAGCAAGCATCAGCAACTTGCCAAATAGGATTTTCCAAATTGCAAGAAATTCAATTTAATGAAACTTAAGCACTGATATCTGTGAAAGACAAGTGTTTCAGGAACATTGTTAATAAGTTCTCTTCCTCTACATACTTACATTCAATGGCTCACCATTCCTAGTTTGAGACGGAGTAAAAAGCACCAGTCAAATTAAGACCCTACAAGACCAATGTAAAGGCCACTTATCCAGGAGTAAAATCAAAACACAGCAGAAGAGCAGGTAGGACTTGCAGGGATGGAGGAGCTCATGAATAAATGTTACCTGGAGCCCTCTCTACCAGAGAACTGCAGTTAAACACCAGCACACAGTGACAGCCTTCCAGATGCATACCAGGTTTTTCTTAATGTGCTTGGAAAATGCATTTTTAGCACATGAGATGTTTGAGAACAGCTATGAATATAGATTTTGAGGAGGGTACATATAGTGGAAAATTACTGTGTACTCCACATTTCCTTGTACCTCTGACTACAGAAAATATTTATATTTTTTTTCCTATGAAACCAATTGTTACTGTATGATAGAATGAGTCACGTTGGGAGGCACCACAGTGGGTGATCTGGTCCAACCTCCCTGCTCAAGCAGGGTCATCCCTGAACACATGGCACAGGATTGCATCCTGATTGTTCTTGAATGGGTCCAGTGAGGGAGACTCCATGGACTCTGGGCAATCTGTCCCAGTGCTAAGTCACCTGTACAGTAAATAATTTCTTCCTTATTTCTTTGATGGCCAAGCCTATCCCAACCCATCCATATCACAATATTTAACTTCTTGCTTAAACTGCTATCAAGACATTAAAAATCAGGGGAAGGAAAGCAGGCAAACACCGTTCACTGTTGATATTGATGGTAATTATGCAGATCAATGCAACAAGGAGACAAACATGAAATACCTTTAAATTATAAACAAAAATATTTCAAGTATCTGTGCTCATATGAAGTGGTGATGACCTGGACTGCAAGTTAAAGGAAGTTCACTTGCATCTGGGTCATGTGTTAGATACAAACTGGTTTGCTGCATGGATCTTATGGCACTGTACAGGAGGGAATATCAGAGGAATATCAGGGAATTCCTGCCAGGGAAGGAGTGCAGACACAGCTTTCCTGTGATACGACACCAAGGGAGAGGAAGAACCATGGAAAAGCAAAGCAGATGTTCCCTGCATTCACCATGGAATAAGATCTTGGTATTTTCATAGAATGGTCTCAAGTATTCTGAGTAGATGCTGCACAGATATATCAGTTAATTACCACTGCTCTTTTCAGCATGGTGCTGCTTGGTGGGACTCCTCATCAAAACCACTTAGAAATCACTACTGGTCCCTTGTTGGCTCTTGGTTTCAGTAATCACAGCGTGGGGCTTTTCTGACACATTCCAGATTCAAGTTTGCACTCAGGAGGGGCTGTGTGACCCTTCAGGGCTTTGTCTCCTTGAGACACCCCCTCCCAGAGGAGGCACAAGAGCTTAAATCAGCCACAAAGACTGAGGCAAGTTTACTGCTTCAATAAAAACTGTCCTAACAGAGAGCAGGCAGATTTTCACCTTACACTGGTCCCATCACTTCCCTCAAGATTCTGTTTGAAAGGATGCTCTTGATTGAGTTAGAAGGTACTTGTTTTTATAAAATTTTTAATAAATTTTTTATAAATTCATCAAAATCAAGTAACAAGACGCCATTAAACTGTGTACATATGAGTATCTCCTGAAACCTCAGAACTGTGTGACATTACCATGATTTTTCAAAGGCATCTTAAAATTTGATGACAATAAAATAGCGATCACTATTGGAGGTCATGATAAAGGATGGTACAAGTGGGTGCACACAAGGAAGAGGTCAATTTGATCATGCAGAAAGGTGTAACTTTGGAGGAAAAACATCATTTACTGTTGAACTCTAAGTAACCCCAGATGGAAACTCCAGTGTCAGAAGCAAACAAATATGACAGAAATAATGCTGTGAACAGAATGGGCACACATCTGCAAAGGAACAATAGAAAAATGACTGCTCCAGACATGTCACATTTATATGATAAATATAAACAGCAGTAGAAAGCTAATGTGTAGTGACATAAAAGGATGCCTAAAACAAAAATTATATTTAACACTTCAAGCAAGAAATTAAAAAGAAGCTATATTTCTAATTTAAGTGTAGAAAGCAGCACACATGCAAAAGAGCAGTATAAAACATAAGCAGGTAATGTAGGCTGCTATTTCTGAATTTCACTTTTATTTTTCTAATGATCTCCTGGGGCTGGAATTCTGAAATGCTTCACAGAAATTCATTCTTCTACTCTGGAATGATTAATAAACAATAAACATGACCTGACTGCTACCAGGACAAGCAGGCAGACTGCCTTTATGGCTTTGACACTGAATATAGGGTTTTTTCTTTTGATGCATAATGCAACAGCATTGAACTTGTTCAAATGATCACCTATCTGTGGTGCTAACTTGCTGCAAAGCAAAATGTATTATGTATTGTTACCTCCACATTCATAGCACAAAAGTAGGGAAAAAACAGCCTGGATTATCCAAGAGGGTAGCATATTTCCTAGTGAAATGCCAGTATGGCATCACAGATGGAAATCTTTGCTCATGGGATGCTAAGGGTTAATGCCAGCCACAGGCCTTATTTTGTTGCACGACTTGAATGCCCATTTATCACCAAATATTCCTTTAATCACTTGCAATTCTGTATCTCTCAGATAAGACTTTTTTCAAAGTTTACTATATATGGGGGTTTTTGGTTTGGGTTTTTTTCTTTTTTTCCAAAATTCATTGACAAGAGCTCAAGGTTCTCAGAAATCTTTCTGCTAAGGAGCAATTGGTGGCAGACAGATCTGTGAGGAAAAACTCCCTCTAGGGAAGGCTGAGCAGAGGAGCAGCATCTGAGCAGGATCTGCTCCTTCCCTCAAACTCAGTTGGCACAAAACTGCCTCTTCCATAACTTGTGACGTGGCACTGAATCTAAATCAAACACATTTCTTGGCAGTGCAACAGCAAAAAACACCCTTGCAGAGGTGACTGGTTCTAGTCATATAATAGCTGCTTTCTTAAAACTTTCCCGAATTTTAGGCCTCTAAATTTTATCCTAATGTAGACAATCTTAATGCAGCTGGCATGACCTTCTCATGTTCATTTAAGATGGCTGAGACAGGTCAATAGTTTCCTTTTGAAAGCCAATATTGGAATGATTAAAGCCTTCAAATGCAAATACTTGGCATATTGCAATCAAAACACAGGCAGATGCATGCTTAATGATGACAGAAGAAAAAAATTAATAGGCATTGTGTGGATAGTGCATGTGAGATGGACAGCACACGCAGGGAAGCAGATTGAAAATTCACAAACAGATTGAGAACACAGCCTGAATCAGCATGGGCTTACAGGCAAGAAAACTAGCTCATGAACTCTGAAAAGAGCTGATTGTCTGATTGCTCCTGTGCTCAGCAAGGCAGGATACTGAACTCCTCTGCAGAAGCAGAAGACTGAGCATCCATCTCACCACTAATTTAGCTTTCAGCTCAGAACACCAAACAAGCTTTCTAGACTTAACCTGTTTCCCAGTGAAAAGGAATGAGAATAATTGATCAAAACCCCATTGTACCCAAGCACATGGCTAAACACTGGTAGTTTCAAAGTGTCCAGACTCAAGATGATCAGTTTTATGCTCTACGGAACCCAAGATGAATAGGAATTTTGTGTTTGAGTTTTATTTTCTTAATGTAAGAAAACTTCATATGCCCCATCTTAGAGGAAAAAAAAAGAAAGCTTAAATGTTTTGCAGTCAGTATGAAGCAAACTAACAAACTGGGGGTTTCTTATTTGTTCTCATACAAGCAGTCTACCTTTTGAAATTGGTGAAAAATAAACTTTAAAGTACAGGGTTTTTCAATTAATTCTTTGCTACAGATATTTGAGGAAGCTCAAGTTCCCATTTGAAAAGTGCAGAGAAGGGTATCTGCTGCTGAGTGGATGTTAGAATAGATCCATTCATGATCTGAAATAGAAGATATTATAGTTGTGACAGGACAAAAGGAAATTGTTCCAAACTGTACCAGGGGAGGTTCAGATTGAACATGAAGAAATTCTTCACTGAAAGTGTGGTCAGGCATTGGAAGAGGTTGCCCAGGGAGGCTGTGGAATCACCATCCCTGGAAGTGTTTAAGAAATGACTGGACATGGCACTCAGTGCTATGATTTAGTGCTTGATCAAAGTTTGGATTTTACCTTAGAGATCTTCTCCAACCTTAATGACTCTATGAGCATGGTACAGGCAACTGAGAAATCCATAAAGGACAGCTGAAGAAGCTACCACCTAAAGGCAAAAAGCATTTAGCTTTATTTCCAAACACCAGCTTACTTAATTCAGCTCTCTCCAATAAAAATGCAAATGCTGTTGCAATGATAAAGTCACATAAGTCAATATCTGCATAAGAGATTTCACTTGCAAAAGGGACTTGCAAGCCAAGGTGATGGAGGTTTTACCTATGCCAGAAATGCTCAGGAGATCAGAAACATGGAAAACATAACTAATCCTGAGTCTATTTACTGATGTAGAGCAGTAGGACAAATGTCAACAGTTCACAGGCTTTTCCCCAAGGACAATTTGGGTAAAAGAGTGGATGCTTCTGTTTGTTCTCAGTGGATCCCTTCAGTATCTACAGTCCTCTTGAAATTCATATATCAGATGTTAATCAACAAAGCCATCAGAAAACACAGAG
Organism: Thryothorus ludovicianus; assembly: GCA_013397245.1. NCBI lineage: Eukaryota > Metazoa > Chordata > Aves > Passeriformes > Certhiidae > Thryothorus > Thryothorus ludovicianus. The sequence continues at coordinate 83,546 of VZTB01000957.1, forward strand.
AAATTTAAATTCAGCTCAGCTACAGACACAGCCAAGCTTCTGTAGTCCCAGGGCACAGGGTGCTGATTTCCATCAATGTGAGTGAGGCCTCAGGCAACCACTCTGCATTTTTATAAATAAGGAACAAAACCACTTTCACATGTGATGGTTAGGAAATATTTATAGACAAGAAGAAAGCACTACCATGAAAATGAACATTCAATGCCAACATCCATTGTTCATCTGCAATCCAGCAAAAGGGGGAGTGAATAAGAATATCCATTTAATTGCCTTTAACTGCACTCGAGATAGAGATTTCAATTCCCCAGCCCTGAGCATTCCCTCCAGGCACAGAAAACACAAAAAAGGGGAAGCTTGTAACAAAGAGCACCACTTATCTACAACACAACAAATTAGTTTCATGCTGGTAATTTTAAAGCAGTTCTCTTCAAAATTCAAATAAGTTATTTCTATAAACAAAATTCATATCTTGTTAATGAAACAAGAGGTGGCTTACAATTTTGCACAAATTACCATCAGACCAAAATCCAGCTATGACAATTTCAATTAAAACCAATAGAAGCATAACCAGAACAAGCACGTAAGATTGTCAGAGATTTTAATTTTTTTTTAAACAAAACGTGCCTGAAGGCAGAGGTGAAACCAGCCTTCCATGGAGACTCTATTATATTTCCACTGAGCACCAAAACCTTGTTTTTACGAAAACGTTTTTTATTTTCTAACTGATTTTCTTTTTCTAACCATGAAATGGCTGGAATTATTGCAATTAGAGTGCTGCCAGCCACAGATTTACCATGGGAACCTTGGTATTGATCAATGCAGTGCACACAATCATTTCACAGAATGCCCTTGCAGCTGAGTGCTCACTGCAAGTGCTGGGTAATCTCACATCTGCAGAGCAAGAGGGATTTTAAGGTGTATGGTGGTACTGACAATCATGCTACAGCAACAACAGCTTGCCTACTCAACACCCCCAAAAAAGTGAGACTCAAAGAATGGGATTGCCATAAATTGTCCCACTGTAATCCTCAGAGAGCATTAATTCATTTTGCATAGGCTAAGAAGAAAGAAGACTAAACACACAAAACACCCAATTTAAAAAAAATCCTGCCCATTGTAATATATGTTATAAAATAATTTGTGCTATAGGAAATTAAAAATCACAGCACATGTCAAGCAACAAGGGATATCAAGCAAAGTGATAAGGATGGAGATTCAAATAACAAGACACTGTCCTCAGAGATGGATATTCCAAGATTTCTTTCATCTGAGAAAATTTCAGCAGGAGACATTTGATAGACATTAGCAAGATAATAATTGACACCAGAAGTTCATTTTCACCTGACAGGATTTCAACAGTTCTGAGAAACCAGCAGCAAGAAAGAAAAATACAATAATATGCTAACAAAAAGTCCCCCTCCCAGAGCGAGAAAAACTGTACAAAATAAACCCCTTGGAAATTATCTTCAGAAACCCAGGAGGACTTTGGTGTGATAGAGACCAAAATCTTGGGTTTCCCTGGTTCTGATCACCCAGCTCAGAATCAAATTCCTTGTGGCTTTTTCCAAATATTATACTTTGATTATTTAATAAATTTATTTAATTATTAAATTTGAGCATTCATTTATAACACCATGAATCCACCCAAAGCAGAGACAGTGATGAAGGAACCTGGTGTACACTGCTGGCCAGAAGAGCTGTTCAGGAGGAGAGAGGGACGTGCCTGAGAGCAGGCTGTGTGAGAAGGGAGCTGGCCTGGCACTGCTCCGAGCACAGCTGCATCCACACGAGCCTGTCTAAGCCAGTCCAACCATAGATTGAAGAAGATGGACCATGCCCCACGCTGTGCATTTGTAAACCTACATGTCCAACTGCAGCAGGGCTCCACACTGACCCCATTTGTCATCCCAACAGAAGCACAAGGCAATAGTCCAATAGAGATTTGGCTTTCCAAGCAAGAACTCTGCAACCCAAGCTGTGTGTTCAGGCACAGCTTCCCCAGTGCCTTTGCACAAGGGCTCAGCTCTCCCTCCACTCCTTGCCTTTTCCTGCAGGAGCACAGAGGAAGTCAGCTGCAGAAAGGATGGGATTTAAAAACCTCACACAACACAATGAGCCCAGGAACCAGAGGCAGCATCCAGGGTTGCAGGCACATTTGTAGGATGGACCTTTCTTAGCTCAAACAAAACCTTAAGTAGTTCCCAGCCTTGTTCCTTGGCAGAGTCAAATTCGTAACAGTGCCTGAAGATGAAAACTCCTGTTTGTGAAATACATTGTCTCCCTGCAAGCAATTTGCAAAGGATAACAAGTTTAAGAGGATAATATGCATCTGCTTTGCCAGCAGCTTTGTCTCAGGGTGACCTATCTCACCAGCTGTAGATAACTGCAGGAGCCCAAGCAAATCGAGCATCCATGACTTGTCTAGTTCTACTGAAAGAGTAACCAGAGATTTCACAGGCTTCAGTGAAGCCCACATTTTACCCTTGGGTATTTATTTCTGGATGATATACTGTATTCCAGTTCCTGATTCACTGTATTTGCTCATGTGGAAGTTGCTAGCAAATTAAAAACCATTTAAACAACAAACTTGCCAAAACCAGCAAAACCTGACTCTCTGAGCTCTCTCAGTAACCACCTTATCTTCAGAGGCTTTCAAACCACTCCACCAGCAGGACCTTTCCTCTGGAATCTTGCCACCACCAGCAGCAGTTTCCATGAAATGGGAAATGTCCTCTCCTCCCTTGACACCCACCCACGGGAGCGCAGCCAGGGGCTCACAGAGCAGAGGATCAGCAGCACAGACAGGAGAACACCTCGGTCAGCAGCCAGCCAGGAGTGCTTAGCTGGCTGCCTAAAGCTGTCCTGGCGCCGGACACGGGAGCTGTCCCTTTCTTTTCCAGAAAGGAAGCTTTCACACGTGTCTGAACTCCATACTGAGCAAAGAGCCACAGAGCGCACGGCAGCACGGGCTGATGGCCATTTACACAACTCCAACAGTGGAATGCAAATATCAACGCTTCCTACAAATAAAGGTGGATGACTTCCAGCTTCCCTGAAGTGATTTAAAGCAAAATAATTAACATCAGTGCCAATGAAGCACAAAAACCATTGCATGTCTGTACATGTGCTTGCACCCACGCCACAAGAAACAGCAGAACAGGGGGTTAAAAGGAAAGTTCACAATTATTTGCTACTGTATCATAAATGTGATTTCCTGTAAAAGAAAAGGAGCAAGCTGACCTAAGATAAGGTGTTAAGATAATGAAGAACAGGAGTGCGAGCCATAAAATATTCAGATACAGACAACTCAAATTCACTCCTCTGGAGGAATGAAATGAAATATGATGCACAATACCAAGGTCACCATCCACTCCTAATACACAAAACTAATTTATCCTAACCAGTCAGTAAGACACATGCTAAGGACCCAATGTTCTCCATGAGTCTAAAACTCATGTATATACCAAGACTCAAACTGAACATGTACTAAGTTTATAAGGCTGTGCTCAAAAAAAACCCCACCACATGGGGGTATTAAAAGAGGAGCAAAATGCTCAAGTGTTTAAAATACCTGACTTCTTGGAAATCCAGCAAACAATTGAGACAGCTCTGCTGTTGTAGCAGTACATTTATGATGAGGCCAGTCCCAATGGGTGAAAAGGTTAAATGTCTGAGCCACTGTGAGAATTACAGGAGGCAGGAAACGATTCCATTAGATCCCAAGATAATCATGTTTCATTGCTGACCCTGGCAACGCAGCACAATACAAATATTGGAATGACAGCACACAGCAACCCTCAATGATAAAGAATAGGTGTATTTGGAAAAAAAACAACAGGGATTTGAGCTTTTAACTTTGGTTGTTCAGGGGTTTTGTCAAGGTCAGAGTAAGAAGACAATGTTTTGTGTAGAAACTCTATAATGTCATTTGTTGAATGCTCTGTTGGGCTGGGCTTCTCATAACAAAAAAAACCACTGAAAATCACATTAAAAGTGGCAAGATTTCATCTTGTCATACCAGATAAAATTTGCCTCTATTCTGACTGAGATGATGTCCTCAACATACAGCAAGATTTTATATGCCCCATGCTATGCAGAAAATTAAACCAAACTCTTGTCACAATTATTAAAAACTCAACGATTCTCAGTTGTAACCTACATTTCTGGAAACATTTCCTACACAAAAGATTTCAAATGGTGAAGTGCATTTCTAATGAAAAAGTAACTTATTAGCCTTCTTTTAGAGGGGTCACCAGTGACAGCAAGCCTTTCTAGCAACACTAATTCCTTACTATGGAAGAAGCTAAGTTAAATATCTGGGAGCACGTTACTCACTTGATCTCTCTAAGAAACAGCAGCACTGTACATGAATTACCAGCCTGTTTCAGCAGGGACCTGGCCAAATCCCTTAAATGGACTGAGGTGGTAACTCAGGTCCTATGACTGGCCACCTTCTTTGTCCATCACACCTCTGAAAGAAACCCAAACTTTTCAACTGTATTGTGACCACCACTGTGTGAAAGAGGAGATGGAGGGGGGAAAAAAAAAAGAAACAAATAAAAGCACATTTTACTATTCTGCTTTGATAGAAGTAACTAGCTATAACTTTTTGCTTTCACTGTTTTGCTGGAAGGTAGTTGGAAATATTCAAGTATTCTGCATAATTGAGTGCTAATCACCCAGGGGATGCCAACATGACCAGCAATACCCTGAAAACATAGACTGAAAGATCTCCATCCTTTTGTCTCAGAAAAAGGGCAAAGTAAATTCTCAGTTTGAAGCACAGCCACAGAAGCTGAAGGAAATTCAAAGATCTAGAACAGCAACACCCAATGTGCATCACATCTTGCAGGACTGTACAGCATAAATGCTCTCCCCACAAACAACTGAAACAAATAATCCAAATGGAAAACTTTGTGACAGAGCATATTATTAAATACAGAGAGACAGGGATCATGAGCAAGGCAGAAATGAGCAAATTATTAATGAAATAAAATTAGATGCCAATCAAGTTAGAACTGTACCAAATTTTGTTAAGCATTTAAAAAGGGAGACATGAGTGATTTGCAATGGAAGGGTAAAATACAGATCAAAACCAATTTGCTCAAGGAACCAGAATAATAGATGACAGGATTTGGCTCAATTCAGAAATGCAAGCTAATCTAATAACTAAAAATGAGCTAATAAGATGAACTTGATGAGTCCTGCTGTTCTTTAAAGGCTTTGCTATAATATTAAGTTTGCCTTAGTGCTGTACATCCCTCAGATCTCACAGTTTCTCACTGCTCTTCACAAAAAAGTGACTGCTGGGAACTGTAGCTACATTTGTGCTCAAGAACAAGAGGGAACACAACTAAAATGAAGACAGCTTCAAACTAACAGTGTAAGAAGGACAAAGTCACATTTTAAAGGTGACCATTACCCCAGTAGACATAAGGAGCTCCCTTGTGTGAACCTGCAGATAATTTCTGAAAGATTGAATCATTTTACAGGAAGACTGAGATGAACCTTTGCATGCTTTTTTTTCAAAAGTATGAAAAAGATCCCATTTAAGTGATAATCTACTATAATAGATACAACAGATTCTGTGATTTACTCAAACTGGACAATAAAAGTGCCCAACCCAAAAGAAACAGAAAGGTGAGAGTGTTGAAGTGAATGTACCCATCAAGTCCCACAGTGTCACTACAGATATCCAGCAGAGCTGGAGGGACTGCAGTTTATTACAGACAGCAGCTCTGCATTACACACAGCTCTGCCAGGCTGCAGCAGGCAGGAGATGGAATCCTAAATACTCAAGATACTCCCAAATCCAACAGAACAAGCCCTAAGCCTTTCCACTTCAGCTTCACTTGCAGCTAAATCACTATGACCACATTAGTCAGACATAAGCTTTTAAATTCAACAGAAAAAAATACAATGAATTTTTATTGCCTTTATTTAACAGCAAATTGAGAAAATTGATACAACAGTCTCTTCCAGCCAACAGATTGCTTCATCTCTGAGCAGTTCTGGCCTTTAAAAACATATCTGAACAAAGCTCATTATCTCTTCTCTTTTCATAAATTTAACACTGAAGAATCTACACTAGTAACTTCTGAGTTGATTCCAGTTAATAGAAAGTAAAAGATCAAGATCATAATTATTCTGACACTGTTGCTATCCTCAAAAGCCTATCTTCAGGCTGAGATATTAAGATAATTAAACAGCAAAGAATGTTTTCCATGTAGAAATCAGTTATCTGTAAGTTTCACAGAAGAGAGTTAAAAGTTAGACAGGAGTTACAAGTTCAACAAAAAGAAACAAGAAACTATATTGTAAATGCAGGAAAACTTCCTCAGGAACCACAATCATTTTGCATCACCTCTTTGCATGCAGAGTCCTCTCCACTACCCACCTAAGTTAATTATTCATTAACTAACAAAAGTTCTTCTTCCTCAGATAGCTGAAACTTAGAGATACCACTGGCAGCATGAATAAATTATAACATTGACAGGAATATGGTGTTCATACGGTCAGGAGGATGGAAATAGACCAATACCCAATTTATACACTGAGTAGGTACCACAGCAATCGTGGCTTAATGCATCACCACATCCTCTTGATAATGGTTTTCAATGCTGAAGTGAAGACAACACTCAACATTTTTCAAAGAGTAGCAGCTATCTACTTTGTGCCTCAAAGGCCTTTGAATTTTAATAGCCAGGCAGTCAGTGCTTTCTAAATATCAAGCCCCCTGGAACCTAGTTTCAAACTGGGCACTCATGAGTAATTCATTGCTGTTGTTATTTTGGAAGCTTCCTGGAAATGTTAATGCTAGTTAGTATTTCCCCTCAAAAAATGGAGCAGAAACCTTGCTTTATCTAGGACATTTCATATTTTTAAGTGCAAAGAAACTTACTAACCTCTCAGTTTGAAGAATTTGGGATCTGATAAAGAGAAAAAAAAATTCAAATTATTTTCCCACACTCATTTTGACAATCTGTGGCAAAGATCTTCCTCAGCTCTCAAAAGAGATGATTCCATTGTCATACTTGGACCTTGTTCAAATTGTCAAATAGGATACGGCAGGGTTAATGTTTTCAACCTGGTTGCTTAATTTGCTATAGAATTTCTGTTAAGGGCAGTCCCAAAACAGAAGTTTTTAGCCTGTTTTTAACTAGATACATGCTATAAATATTATTAATAGTGACAGCAAACTACAAATGTTTACATACTAAAGGAATAGTTATATGCTCTTTTTAAGTGAGACAGTAAAAATAATTTTGTTTTAAAAAAATAAGTCAGAATCTCTATGGTCTCTCTCATTACAAAGAAAAAGACTTACTTTGTAAGTATTTTGTGTGTGTACATCATTAGTTGATGCTGCACTTGTGTATTTTTACTGACTTTTCAAAATGCTTCAGAAAAATCCACAAATCTTTGAGGGTAAATAACAGATCAAGAATGGCAAATGCCATTGGGATTCTCTGTTGGGATTCCCAGCAGTAAAAAAACCCAAACAAAAAACACAGTAAAATGATGTAGCCAATTTTAATGCTGCTGAAATAGCCTCACAATTCACAGAAAACATCCCTGATTTTCCCCCAAAGTACTGTGCATGTCATCTGTGACTATTACTCAGACCATAAGGGTTTGTGCATTTCTGTACACAGAACCTAAATTGGCAAACCCCTACTGCAGAGAGCAGTTCTGAGATGGACTAATTAGATTTTAAGCTGTTAAAACACTGACAGTGAGTGATGGCTGGGCTGCATGCTCTATTATTTCTGCTGAAGCAGAAAGAAATTTTATATTAATAACATTAAATTACTAGAAGTGTTTTAAGAGAAGACACTACCTGTAATGAGGAGGTCCCATTAGAGCAATCTCAAAGTGCTTTACAAATGTCCCTGAAAGATCAGGAGATGACAGCCTGTGTTAAAAGCCAGCACTGGTGACATCCACTCAGTTTATTGTGAAGGACAGCACTGAAATGACAAAGCTTCCCAAAAACCAGGTAGGAACAGGTGGAATAAGTAGAAATCAGCTTCCACCACTAATCTTTGGACATTATAAAATAACAGAGTCTCTTTGTCACTAAATTTCTCTTGCATTAGTTTGCTTTATTTTTATTTCAAATAGTTCACCAAGAAGACAATAGGCGATAGTCACGTGGAAAATCAGAGCCTAAAAAAATATCTATCACTAATTGAAATACTAGATAATGCTACCACAACATTGTATTTATACACACACACACCACCATCTAAGTATATTTATAGAAGGCAAAAAAGATGTTAATGCCAAAAGCCTGAATCCATTAACAGGACAGAGTTCCAGGGGTGCCAGCTATAGATGTGCCTCACTTTCTTCACTAGGATTGCAAATAAATAATTTCTTATTAAGAATAGGCTACTTGGCTGAATATATACATTTTTACTGTTAGTTTCCATCTCCTCATGGATAAGGATCAATAGCATTGGCCGAAATTTCTTCCCAGCCATGTGACTATGGCAAGAGAATCCAGATTCCTGACCCATGGGGAACTATCAGTATCAGTTGTAAGGCAGCAGGAAGGAAAACACACAAATCAGCAGGAAATGCTGGGGAGATGGGAGGGAAGAGAAAAAATGAAGCTCAGTACTGCAAGACAGAGATCCTTCAGATCCTTAACTTTCCCACTCCTGTGACAGCTGCTCTGAGAGCATGACCAATCCTAATTTTGGAGTACAGAACACACACAGTGGTGTAAGAATCCTAAATGAGCTTCACCTTCAAAAGAAAGATTCACTGAATGTGTAGAGGTTCTGACCTCTACACATATTTGCCTTCCCCATTTTCTCACTAATAGCACATCTAACACCCATTTTGTGAGAGAAGCAAACTGCTTGTCCAGGATGCACAGACTGGCACATGGCAATAGCAATTAATCTCCTGACGTGGCAGAGACAGCAGCTTATCTGTGCATCCTAACACCCTGATCAATTTTATTGAGCAAAGCTGCTGCCCCTTCTAAAACTGCATCTGAAGGAAACATCCTGAACTGCTTTTCCCTACACCAGGTCCCTCTTCAACATAGGTTACTCATGATTTTTGAGGTGAAATAAGGAATGAGGCTTAAACATTTAAAGTCATATTTCTTTACCCACAAAAGCACCCTCAACTCTTCAGAGATGGGGAGCCAGGCAGATTCTTATAAGCACACAAGGTGCTGACACAGACAGCTAAAGGAAATTCAGTTTCAAGGCTGGCTAGGTTTCAGCTTCCATTTTAGCCTATTGAACAGCACTGAAGAACCACATTTCTGAAAACACAGAAGAAAAAAACAAGGAGAAAAGTACTCAGTAATTCTAAACACATTTCTGACAATTGCAGACCAATTTTCTGCTTTTACTGATGAAATGTCACTCAATTCCTGCATGCCAAGGACTTCATAAGAAGCTGAAACTGGAAATCTGGAATCTCACAGCACACTAGGTAAAATGAAAAGCTCCTGCATGGATGATCATTCCCCTACATTAACACAGCACCTGATATCTGGGTCAGCTGGAAAATGACCACATGCAACATATGCCCAGTGTCAGCACGGTAGGCAAGTGAGCCCCTGCAATCTGTCGTTTTAGCACTAAAACCAAAAAAAAATCAAAACATCTCTGACAAAAAAAAAAAAAATCAGGTATTTGGCTTTCCATTTACTGTCCCTTCTTTCCTTGCTAGGAGCCAATTAGAGGCCCATCAATTATATTTTCAAGCTGCTTTGTGATGAGTGTATTTCACACCTAATTACTCTGCTGAAACTATCAGCCAGAAAACATCTCATTTCCTTTTGCAGGTACCCTCAGGGTTTATTCACAAGATCTTCTATAATGGTCTGGGACTGAATTTATCTTCCCTGACTAAACAAGCTGGTTTGAATCACCTATTCTTTTCTTCTATTATTTCAAAATGTCTTTCCTATTATTCCATGGAGATTTCATGCCTGCACAGTATATATATTTTCTGAGCATCAAATTGACAGCCTCAGATTCTTCAAGGTTTGAGGAGTAGTTTTTGTTTTCCTTGTATACATCAGGAGCATCCTAAAAAGCAAAAATAAGCTAAAATGCCATAAATATTGCTTTATGACAATGGTAAGGAATACTTTTCAATATTTATACATATTGTTATGTGTGGATATGTATGTATATGTGGCAATCATAAATAGGGATATTTACTGCAGTGAGAGCAAGCAAACATTTAAAGTAGTTGGATCTTGTACTTAATTGAGATAGAGGAGGGAAGGGCTGCTTTTAAGAACTCTCCTCCCTGCTTGGATTTTGTCCAAGTTGACAGCCTGTAGTATAAAAGAGCCTAATGAAATAGTAAAGATTATTTTCCATGCATATATTAATCACAGATTGTTTTTAACTTCTTTTGGAAAAGAAAAAATCATATGGCTTACCTACAGAGCAATCATATTTGGACATTATATCCTGCACATGTCAAGCTCATTTTTCAGTTGGTACTGCTCATTTCTATAGTGATTTGCTTCACTATTTTAAAGAATACATTTTTCATTAAAGAAAAAAAAAAAAGCCACTACAAAGAAGTGTTCCCTCCCATTCACTCCCCTACAAAATGTATTCATTCAGCAGTTCTGGAAATTCAGTGGGGAATTATCAGCCTTCTGTTCAGCTGCAGACCAGCTCCAGGGACACAAGAAGAAGGATAAAATAAGAAAGGCAGCTGTGAATTGTGGCTGCCATCAACACCAACCCTGACTGAATGACCTTTCTGATAAATTGCAGGAAAGGTAAGACAGAAAGAAAATTATTTTCTTTACTGATAAATGCTAAAGAAATAAGATGACAAAAATAACCTGATAACTTTAACGAATTAGGAACTTTAATATAAATGAGCTTTGTATGACTTAGGAAGTCAAACCATTGTTGTGAATCCAAAATACTGCACACAACTATTGTACATATCTTTGTGCTAAAGGAAGCCTTACATCTGCCAGGGTAGGAAGGCCAGCCTGTGATATTTATTTCAAGAAGCAAAATCAAAGTATACACAGGTAATCTTCAGAAAAAGATGTCAGTAACATGAGATTATATTAAAGCACCACAAATCAACCTCATCCCAGTGCCTATAATGTGTTTGTGGAGATCCCATCCATGACACACTCAGTATGACACCTGTTGATTAGGAAGAACAGAGATTCTTCTCCATCAGTTACTTGATAAAGACACAATTCAATTACAGACAGAAAAACACAGCAGCAAAGTGCCCTCTGCCTGTCAGCTTCATTCTGTGACAAGCCTAAGCATTAGACAAAAATGATGAAAATATTATTCATTCTCATGGAGAAAGAGGATTTGATTCCAGCACCAAAATTACAGCTGTACACAAACTTTGATTTAGTTGGCAGAAATGAAAGATTTAAGAAGTCATAATGATAAGTACACAGACATGAAACAAGAAACTCCGAGGCTGTGCTTCTATCTGGAAGAAGGAGGAGATAATAAACTGAACAAAGAGCTTTTCTGTTACCAAGGTTGTGATGATGAGATCACCAAGGTTATTGCCTGGCCAGGTATCTAACAAATTTAAAAGTGTCCAAACCCACAGATACCAAACAGGAGGGAAGCAGTGCAGTGAGTTTCACAGCAGAAGTGAAGACCCTTGGGTTATCCTGAGCTAGCACAAAACCAAGCACACAAGGAAGAAGCCCTGCAGTCTTTGTCCAGGGGACAGATCTGCCACAGCTGGTGGAATGGCTGATCAATATTCCCTTCTTTAATTGGGATTCACATCTATAATGACAGCACTGATGGGCTCATCTCACACACACTGTCTTGCATAAACTCCTGCTTTAAGTGGGTTGCAGCCCAATCTGTCTTGACAGTCCTTGAATACTTAAGCTTGGAGTAACATAGATGAAAAAATAAAACAAGCTGTGACTTTCTTGCACAAAAACTCCACCAAGTTCCTCTTATTTCAATTAGCTTATGGATAAGGAGTTGGGTATTTCATTCTTCCCTCTTCTACATGCTTCAGGGGGTCATGACAATAGAATATATATACCTGAAGTTGCTGGTCTATTGTTTTATTAAACTGATTCTTTCCATCAATATGCAGTACGAATGTTTTCAGTCTGTTTATTGAAGATGGAGTCCTCTCCCTTACCATTGTCCTCTTAATCCGATCTGGACATAATTTTTCAGAAAAAATGCATAAACTATACCAGCTGCAGCTCTGATAGCTCTGGATTTTTCTCTCACTCAAAACACAAAATCCATATTTCCTTCTTAAGCTTATGATCCTCTCAGAATTGCTGTTTCCTGTACCTTGACTGACTCATTCAAAGTAAAGACTTCAGCAGATGTTGCATGATTTTTCCATCTTGCAAACAGAGCTGATAAAAATCACATTTATTCAAAGAGCTACAGCACGTGGATCATAATGGGTGGATAACTCCCAGCATGACCAGAGCTTTCAGTAAACACAGCAAATGACATACTAATAAAGCAGATGATAGATTTGGCACTCAGAGGACTTTTTTTTTTCCCCCAAGTCCCTTCTTTCCTTCTTATTCTACTGGCAATCTTTTCCTCTACAGCATATAGAAATCAGGCTACTGAAAGATAAAATGCCCTGCCAAGGACTGTTCAATGACATGGGCAGGCTTCCACCTGGCTCATCACTGATCCCTCAGCTAAAAACATTAGTTACAAACACCATCATGGAAAATCATCTTGAATTCCAGCCTAAAATCCAGCCATTTTGTTCTTTAGGAAGTATCTTTATTTTTTCCTGCAATATTCTTCACATTCCAAGTCCTAGCCCCCTTCACATTCATAAGGACTGCAACTCTGCAATATCAGTAAAGACAAAATGCCAATCCAATTTTAGCTCCTGAGGCTCTGCAGTGATGGCTTGTGACAAGGTAATCCAGGCATGGTATGATCTCAGGACCTCAGATCTGAGCTGGCAGCCCTGGGCAATGTTAGCTCTACTGCTCCAAGCACCCCCAGACAGAAGGACACAAGCACCCCTTGGGTCCTCCCAGTCACACACTGCTCACACCTTCCTTTGCCTTTATCCTTCCTAATCAGAATACAATAAATCAGCATTCCTTTTCAAATTGTGTTCTGGTTTAGTTCTTGTGGCAGTGTACAAAAGGCCACAGAACTATGATGTGCCATGGAACAGAAGAAACTCAAAGGGCAGCCAAACAGGAGCATCTCTCACCAGCTGCCAGAACCAGGCCCTAGGAAGTCAGGAAACACCTATTTTAGGAAAACAAATCTGTAACTTAAATTAGAGGAGCCAGCAGCTCACCTGCAGACAGAGTGAGTACAAGCTCTGCTGGACACACATCTGCTAAAGGCAATGGGAATTTGCCTGCAGACAAGGCCAGCAAACAATGGTTTCAATCACAACGTGACTCAGACTGAGCTTCCCACTATTTCTAGTCCTCATCAAGCTGAAGTTTCCTAACTGAATGAGACTGAAAACTCAATTTCCTTCCCAGCTCTGATCCGATCTGGACATAAATTGAAATCCAGACCATGGCCAATGAGCAGAGTCAGTGTGCACTGCCACAGCCTCACTGCTGGGCTCCACCTGCAGCCCTGCACCACCTCCTCACACAGGTGAGAAACTGCTTGGGCAGGCTCTGGGGCTCTGCTCGGCTGCTGCCAGCTATCAGACCCCCAGGAGCAAGGTATAATTCCCAGGGATTTCATCTTTAAAGCCAGAAGTAGCAGAGTAACACATTGCTCTCCAAAACCACTGCATCAGGTTTTTTTTTCCCTTTACTGACAGACAGTTTTGAAAACAAACAAACATTCCTCTTCACACAAACAGAAAAATGTTAGCAAACAACTGTTATATCAACATATTATTTATATGTTGATTTTGGGAAGCTAATGCTTTTACCTAGACAAATAAGCAGTTGTAAGCAAAGAACAGCAGAGTCCAGGTCTTCCATGCCTACTCCTCCTCTGCCTTCAATTCACCTTGTTTATTCCATTCCTGTCTTGAAGTCATTACTCTCTATTTTATACAATAGCATAATCCCACTCAGACATTCCAGGACCCAACAAAAAATAAATGCATTATTAATAATAAAATGATAACTTAGAGTCAGAACAAGTCTTCATCTGAGCCGTTTTTTAAATCTGTTCTGCACAGGATTAAAAACTTCGATTTATTTACATACAGCATAAGTATATACGTATTTGCATAACTATACATGTGTCGACATAAATACTTGCATATATGCACCCCATACATATTTGACATATATAATCTACAGTTTTATAAATATTGCATATTAGAACTTAAAAAATTTACACAGATATACATATGCCTCATATATATTCTAGTGTATATAATGGTGACTGGTCACCTGCTTCCTCCAGACTGTTAAATCCATTTCTCCATAGAGAATTCCTTTTTCCAAAGGAAATAACACTGAGGCTGGTGCCAAAAGCAGAGAGTGACAGAGAAGTCCAGAAGTTGAGAAGATGACCAACCCCACTTGGCACAGGAGGGCAGAAGCAGCAGGAGCAGAGGCCCAGAGCACTGAGGGCTGGAAATCTGTGTGGACACCAGCCCTGGAGCTGGGAGCCTCAGCCCACTCCCTGCAGGATGACAGCAGGGACTGGGAAGCCCATAGAGAACACTCCAAACAGAACAGCAGGAAAGAGTCCAAAAGGAACTGTTCCAGGACAGAAATTTTGCCTCAATAACTTTCCCATCAGCCTTATTCCCTCCCTTTTCAACTTGCTGCTTTACAAACCAAGGATGAGGCACTAAAATGGTGCATTTATGGACTTGGTGGTGCTGCATAAGCTTATAACTCAGTAGACTTTATGGCTGCAAGTCATTTGTATTGATTTATTTACTTCATTAGTGAGGGGAAGATGTAATTCTGCATTGATGGAAAAGCAAATTGAAGAATGAGTAGCTGATTAGGCATTTCAAAATCACATTTCGTAGTCAAGTTTTATAATGGCACATCCAAAATTAAATACTAAGAGCATAAACAACCTAAAGTCAGAAACTTAAATCATTGTTCTGATCTGTAAACAAAAGAGTTGTGCAGCTGCTTTACAAACTCTCACCTTACCTTCCCTGCTTGACCAAGTTTTTCAAGATGTGCTAATGTAATTACCAAAACTCTTTAATTGCATGAGCAATGCTGTGAGTCTTCACTCCTGGGCTTTGAAGGCACTGCATTGATTGAGACCAACAGTTTCCTATAAACATAGATGAATACTCAGGGAACTCCCTTCCCACCAGCCACTATACACAATACAGTAAAAAAACATTGTTCATTTGAATCCCAAACCATTTTGGAGTTTTCCTTTGATGCATGTTGGAATAATTTTCATTAAAGCAATAATTTGGCAAACATGAAACATCACCTTTGGAAAATTAATCTTCCCAGACTAAGCAATGCAAATATTTAATTCTAAGGAGCAAAAATTAATACAAGAAGTTGGAAAAAAATGGGAGTATATGAACAACAATACTCACCACCTTTTTGTCAGGCATCTCAAAGTAGCATAAAGGGATAAATAAGCATTATTTTCTTGATTTACCTATGGGGAAGGTGAGTGCAAATTGCTCAAGGCCACAGAGAGAGACAGATGTAATTGAGAAGCAAAACTGAGGGTCTTCAGTCCCACTTCAGCACCCTGTTATTGCACCACACCTTACCCTGCAAATCACAGCAGCAACAACAGAAATGCTCTGTCCTGTTGGCCTCCCAAGCATCACCCTTCCTCTGCTGGCTCTCTACAGCCCTCTTCCCACCTACCTTCCCCTTTTTGGATAACTGAGCCATCTGGCAAGGCCTGCCAGGAGCATCCCAGGCAGTGCCATGGCCAGGGCAGAGAGCAGTGCCAGGACATGCTATGCGCTGCAGCCTCCACAGGAATCAGGAAACAGCACGGTGGGAGGAGGATCCCCTGGGAGACTCAGCTCTCAGGAGGGCTGAGTCAGCCCCATCACTACCTCATGGACATCCAGGAATGGACATAATGAAACATGATGTCAGCACTCAGAGAAAATAATCTGTCATACCAACCTAATGCAGCCTGAATCTTTAATGTGGTATTGATTTCGCTAATGTTCCTCCATGCTGCCATCTGGAAGCAAAATACTTCTTTGTTGTATAGTAAACTACACTCAGGGTCATGCAGGACAATAGCCAATATCATTATGGAGAAGGTTTTGTTCCTGATTTTTTTTTTTATTTTGTTGTCGTCTTTTATTTTTTAAAGGAGTGAAGATATTTAAAATTCCGCATTCAAGGGCGGTCACATTATTGGCACTTAGAGAAAAGCTGGTCATGTCTAATTCCAGTCATTCTGTCTTACATCACTGAAGGAAAAGACATCTCTACATGGCAGGCATGTCCCAAGAAAGGGGGCAAGGTGGGCTGGCAGAGCTGCAGGAGTTACAGAACAAGGTGCTGCAACACTAAATCAACATTTGAGCTCTTGCTTCAAGGGCTCTTGTGGTCAGAATGTTTGTTCTTTCTTTTTCTATGTCTTCTCACTAAGCAAGTGAAATACTATTTTTTCCATCAAATGGAAAATCTTACATTTTAGGATTGCACAATTTAAATATGCTGAACAGTCACCATTTTCTGCTGATTTCAGGAGAGGTGTGCTACTCCTGTCACCACACTGCAGACCCAGGAAGCTCAGAACTAATTACAGAGATCCAGCAAATTCTGGTGGCAAAAGGTTTTGCTACTCAACTCCTTCACCAAAACCCAAACCCTTTCCTCCCCAATCCCCTGCAAGACAAGGACAAATTTCAGTACAATTCCTTTCCCTCCCTCCAATCGCAGCCAGCTCTCAGCCATCTTGTATAATTTCTAAACAGAATTACGGTTATAATAAGGAAAAGAGGTTAATATTTTTTATGCAACCCTATCAGGTGTCTAAAGAACTGTGTCTTGTCTAGGTCTTAAAGACAGCAGCATTTGTGGTTATTCATCATCTCTGCCTTTTATGCTGTAAGTGCAGGCAGGTGAGTTCATTATTCACCCTGTTTTCTGCTTAATCTCACATCTCATTATGATGTGTTTGGGGCTGTTCCCTGCTTCCTTCCCCACATTTGACACATGCTACCCCTCTCCTTGACCTTCCCAGCAAACAGCAGAGACCACAGCAGGCTTGCACTGTAACAATGCCCCCATGCTCCACCTGCCTCTCTTTTGGAAATCCAGAGCTGGCCCCACTTAAAGTGAGGCAACTATTTCTCTAAGTGCTGAGAAAAATCATCTGGCAGGCAGCTGTGATAACTCCTGTCAGTGAATAAATTATGAAATGCCTCTCAGAGAAGTGTTATAACTATAGTTAGAATATACAAGATGACTCAATGCTGAAAAATGATACCCCCATCTGTCAGATTCAAAAAGCCAGGAAACTTCATCTAGAAATCTTACAACTTTCCTTTCCTGCCAAATCTTTTCTAAAATTGTAACCTGCCTTGTTCTACAGCTCAGAACACTATTTTTGGATGATGCCTCGCTAAAAATTAGGATTACTTTTTCTTTATGCTTTAGCTGGTTGCAAACAGGTAAAAGTAATTATAAGTCATCAGCAGAGGGGCCTCTGCCAAATGGCCAAAATGAAGGAAGCAGTGGGTTAAACACATTTCACCTCTGAGGGAAGTTAATTGTACTAACATTCTTCTACTATTACTTTTGTGTACTTTAAAAAACCAAAACTATGGCATTTATAAGCTCTCATTTTTGTCAGAAATGCACGCAGAAAACTAATTTGGAAGAACAGTGATCAGGTGCAGTCCAATTTTAACCTGTTCTCACACAGGGTATGGATTTTTGGGTAACCACTGGGAAGTTTTTGGGGGATTTTTTGCTCATTTTTAAAGGTGGCAAATGCTCTTAAGCAAAGAAAGCCTTATAGACATCAAAGCTTCACTGCTCCCAGGAGCTTCTGCTATAAAAGTATTAATATTGATCCTTTAGGAAACACTAAAAAAACCTACTTTGCTGTTTAAATGCTATCCAAATAGTTACATTATCACTAAACTGAAGATGCATTTGAAAACAGTTTATGCTGCAATTGTAACACCTGAAATCTTAGGTATGACAACCACAGATCTTCTGTGATGTTCAGAAAAAAGTGGTTTTATTGTAATACTTGACTTTTTTTCCTTAGGAAAAAAAACTTTAAAATCTCAAAAACACCCTAATATTTGCAAAGTACCATCTCGGCTTCCAGGATCTGAAGTGACCTGAACATGGTTGAGTGCTTTGATTTGGGCTGGGTTTTGTCACAGCTGAGCAGTCCCCAGATTCCCTCTACCTCTCCATTTTAGTTGGGCCAGTCAGATTTGGTCCTCCCCTTCACATCACAGCTCAAGTGTTTCAAAGAGTCCATTTCCTTTTCACTGAAGTGAGCAAAGAAGAGTAATTAGAATATTTTGTACAAAGGATTGTCTGGGTCATGACAGTCAGCACACCTAGAGGAAAATGAAACTCATAAAACAAGAGCCTTTAATCAAGAAGAACCAATAAACAAATTTAATCCTTCATGGTTTATGAAGCTGAGTCACAATCCTTTCTATAGTAATGGAAGTTTAACTCTAATTTAAAAATTAGGAAAAGAATCCATGTACTGCAATGTCAGCCTTCACTCCTGCTATTTAATTCCTCAGAGCTTCCATCGTTTCCAACCTTTCAAGGGATCAGGTAGCTCCTGCCATGCAGTACTTACATTTTTATTTTTTTTTTTCCATTTGACATGCAACCAGATTAACAATAATTTTTTTTTTTTAATTCACAATTTCAAGGGGAAAGAAAAAGCAAAGCCTGAAAACACTTCTGGAAGTTTCACAGGACAACAAAAAAAGGAGCAAGAGACCTTGGGTAGGCAGAAATGTCAGCAGTGTAATTCAATCAAGATGCACTCTGCAGCACCAGCAATGGGTTCAGGGCACCTTGCAGTAGTAAAGGAACCCATGAGTTTATGGAGAGGGGAAAGTCTCCCTCACACTCCAGCTCAACAATGTAAAGAGCTTCACAGACCTTTGCCATGGGTAGAGTTGATAAAAGAAATTTAATTAGGCATGCTAGCTCAATTAAGTATACACAAAATTAGGCTAGGAGAATTAGTGAAAAATCACCACAAAGCTGATTATACATTAAGTATTAGCTACTAAGAATATTAACATCATGTATTACTGTAATGATTATTTTAAACCTGGACAATTAATATTTTCTTCTGTAGGTCCCCATTATTATCAGTATTATCTTTAAGTAAACGCTATCAGCATTTATACATGACTTTGAAAGTTCTGCTTTTGAAGAGATAGGTTTTTGTTTTCTTTTAAAGAAAAAATTATGGTGACTGGGTTAGTTCAAAAATAGGATTTTTAACTTGTCCATTCTGCAGTTACACACTCTGTAACAGGTGAGTTTCCAGGATCCTAAATTCCCGTGTGCCATATGAGGAGGAACAGATTTTTATCACAGGTTTGAGAGATGACAACATGCCTTTCAATGCTGTACTGGCAAACACTTTGCTAAAAAAAAAAACATTTCAAACATGACCATTCCTAATTAGCTGCTGGCAATATTTGCATTATTTAAAGCTGCTTCACTGCTAGGCACTATGAGTTCAGCAAATCACACAACTTTTCTTTGAGCTCACCACTGAACTTGCATTACCCACTGCCCATCCTCAGATGAGCTTTTCTGCTTCCCAGCCACTTCACTCCCTGGGCCAAGAGGGAAATGCACATTTCACACCCCCACCCTCTCTGCAGCTGATCTCCTGGGGCACCCAGAGAGCTCCCCCAAGGCAGTGAGGAACATTGACCTATTTTGTATGAAGTAAAGGCCTCTCTCTTCCTGTATTTCCTGGTACCAGCCTTATTCTTCTGTTCTGCAAACACCCAAAATAGAAATCATTTAAAGAGTCCAGCTCTTTAAACGGTTGCTAGGTCACATTCTCAATGAAAGAACATGAAAGATTTCTAAAGAAGCTTTTCTGAAGCTTCTGAGCCCTGGGGCAATACAAAGTATTTGTGACCTAACAAAAAAAATTACTTATTTTAAAACTCCTATTGTAAAACTGCTGCAAAACCTCTTGTCATTAATTATAATTCAGGATTTTTCCACATTTTAGAGATATTACTTACTCATGTAAACTAAGCCAGTAGCCAACAGGTTCACATAGGTTTGTGAAACTCTGCTTGTTATTTTATATCAGTTTTCAAAAAAAATCAAAGCAATTTTGATAGAATAAATACAACTTGGAGCAAAGATTGTGTTTGTACCTTCCACAAGCAGGCCAAGAAGCACTGAATAAGCCAAGCTCAAACTGCTTCCATGAGGAGCCTTCCCTGGTCCTGCTCCTTCTCTTCCCTTGGCCTTGCACAGCCCCATCATCAGTGGGATGCATGGAACTGTGCTGACTGCCAGATCAGGGATCCAAAAAAGCCAACCCACTGCAAAACTCAAAACAACCCAAAGAAAGAAGCTTTAAATTCCCTTCTCAGTCACCAATGATGCTGTCTACTATTTGCTGAGGTCAAATAAGCTTGATCCAGAGCCCTACCTGCTCTACCTACAAAAAAAAATTAAATAGAGTTCTCACCTGCTTCTTTCAAGGCAGCAGCTCTAGAAACATAAGGGACAAACAGAGGATTTGTTGGTAATCACTACTGTAAACACAAAGCCTACAGAACAGCAGTGTATTTGTCATACATTCACTTGTTTTCTGTGAGGTATGAAAGGCTGTACAAGACAAGCAAGAGCACACTTTTGCTCTCCAGCAGCAGCGTAGCCCCAGGGAACGTGCTCATAAAGAGGCAAAGCATGCACCACCATGTCCTCAGAACACACTCTGGCTGGTGAGGCTGGGGCTTTGAGCCAGAAATACCCTTTTCCTATTTAACAACCCTCAGTAGATGCTCCTGAAACCTATTCTGTCCCTCTGTGAGCCAGTGCAGAGGCCATGTGAGAGCTACACAGCCTAACTGGGCTGTGCAGAACAGCATTTCTCTGCTGTGCTGTGAACCTGCAGCCCACCACTCACACTGCATGCTGCCAGAGCTGGAGAGCACAGCCACACTCATTCCCCAGGTACCTCCTGACAGTCACACAGCTCCATCACATCTGTCCCTGCAGCTCCTTTCCAGCCTGAAGGATTGCATTGCAGTTCATCATCCCACTTTCAGAAACCATTCTTTGCTTTCATCACCCTTGTTTCTCTCGCTCACATCTCCTCCAGTTAGATTGTGTCATTTTAGAGATGACCACAGCTCCTGATTTTGTGTTTGGGGTGGAGTTTTTGACCATTATTGAGAGGCTGTTTTCATAAGGATGTCTCTTCCAATCTTAAGGCATTGCTTCTGAAGGTAAACTGGCAGTTCAGATCAATACAGTGATTTTCCTGTGACCTTCTGCTGCTCAGCCTCATGAGCCTGCCTGCAATTTCTCACTTAGGTCCCAGTCTGATTTCCCTGAATACTTAAGCACCAGCTCGTTCACCTCTGTTCCTTGTCTTTTCCAAGTTACCCATCAATATATCGAGCTGCAAAGGCTCCAGCAGAGATCTCTGCAGCCTTTTACTGGTGGCTGCATTTCCACCATGAGATGTGCCCATTTTACTGATACCTGCCTTTTTCATCCATTATTAATTCATTTGAAGATTTACCTTGCTGGTCCATTACAGTGTTGGGGGGGTTTCGATAATTTTTTTTTTAATGAGGTGTGGTTGATAATTTTGTCAAATACCTACAAAAAAATCCCAGTATATCACCTGACCTGACAATCATCTTTGTCCACACGTTCACCATGTGCTTCTAAGAGCTCCAATAAACAAAAAGGGCAAGTCTTGTTGTAGCAGAATAGTCAATATGATTTTTGCAATCTATCATGCTTAACCAAAGGTGAATTCTATTATTAAAAGTAAACTCTATCTCCCAGATAAGGACAATAGGCTTTTTGGGGTTCCCTGGAAACTCTGCCTCCCCCTTGCCCTTTACCATCTTTTCAGTGTTCTGAAAGTGTTTTTAAGTGAATCATATTGAAGTGAGCAGTTACATACCACAAGCAATTTTTCTGTCCTTCAAGGCACACCACACACTATAGTGATGACATAATTTATTTTAGATATGTTATTCCTCCAGTCACCAAGACTCCCTCACAGGGGAGATTTCAAGGCATTTAAAACTCCCACATTCTCCACTGGGAAGGAAAAGGTGATAAAATAATTTGATTTTACCATTGGCATTTACTCCTTTGAATGTTTCTGGAAAAAAAAACAGATATGCATATCACAGAACAGGGTCTGTTAGATGAACTCTTTTCCTTGGAGTCTCCTGCACATCTTTAAACCATCACAAAGATTTGACCCTTAACTACTCCTTTCAGTACTTGTTCAAAAAACCCAAAACAACCAACTAAAAAAACAAACACCATGAACCAAAACCAACCCCTGCAGGAAATATCATCCTTTTCTGCTCTCTCAAAGTGGTCTTCAGCTTCAGGGAGGGAGTCCTCTCACTTTTGTTGCCCCTGCAGAGATGCTGAATTTATGCACACTGCAGCTACTACCACAGAGCAGCTTTACTGTGACATTTTGAAATTGCTCTGCATGCTCAGGAACCAGATCCTGCCTCACCCCTTACAAATCCCCTCCCTGGTTCATCTATGCAGCTGCCACAGAGTGTTTAAAGCTCATTTGCAGCATCTCATCCCAACATGACACAGCTGTTGCACCCCATCCCTTGACAGTCTCTCCCATTTTCCTCCACAGTGCTGATGGCAATAACACAATCCTATTACCATGGGTTTTCTTTTCTATGCCTAAACTCACTGGGATTTTTCTGTTACCCATAGCAGGCTGCTGATCTGACTTGACTTTAAACTTGAAAATACAGCTCAGCTTCTCTGCCAGCTCAGCCTACTCCATCTCTCTGTACTTTGACACTGCTTAATGCCAGCATTTGTCACCCTCCTGCCACATNGAGAGAAGAGAAGCACTTGTCATGCCCAGCACCACCCCAGTGCCCAAAAAGCAGCTCACCAGCCAGTGCTTACTTGAGTAACACAAGCTGGCTTTAATATTTTCCCCTTCATTTAATATTTCTTCCTATTTCAAAAAGCCTGGGAATACATTTTCAGTACAATGGCACATGTTACAGGAGAAGGACTCACAATCACACTCAATTGCCTCACCAC
>VZTB01000958.1:1794-25109 GCA_013397245.1 Thryothorus ludovicianus
TCTTTGCTTTCCTTTTCAGTTTATCCACTGTCTGTAAAACTTATATACTTCATAGTGCACATAGCCTTTCTTAGAGAATTTTTTGAAATTCCATTTTAAAAAATATCAAGGCAAAAAATACTTACTGGATAACACATGAGCTAATATAAACTTTCTGTGCTAAAACCAGTTTACAAAACACATACATAACTTGTAATTTTGTTAGTTTAGAAAACTAAAAATAATAGTTGTGTTTGGCTGTCATCAAATCTGTCTACAGTGTTCAGTTGATTATTATGCTGATACCTTACCTCCTGACATTAACAAAGCTATTCAGATTTTTTTGAGTGCTGCTT
This sequence comes from Thryothorus ludovicianus, assembly GCA_013397245.1. Classification (NCBI taxonomy): domain Eukaryota; kingdom Metazoa; phylum Chordata; class Aves; order Passeriformes; family Certhiidae; genus Thryothorus; species Thryothorus ludovicianus. The sequence continues at coordinate 2,130 of VZTB01000958.1, forward strand.
TTGGTACTTTATTGTATGAGTTATGAGCAGAAATATGTGCACTTAAATGATAAGCAGTAACTACAGCTCAGTGCTACAGGGTAACAAGGTTCAAAGGATATAAAATTTGTTCAGATTCCAATAAGTTTAAAAACTGGGAAAAAAGGGAAAAAAGGCAATAATTCATAACGTTTTTCCCTGAGAGAAAGAAGCCAGAAGCTATTCATTATCGTGTTCTGGAAATGTCGTTTACTTCATTGATGCCAACTGTTTTGCTTTGTCTTTATCTCATTCCTGTTTACATATCAAACAGTGCTAAGTGCAAAGCAGCTTTTCCCCACTAAGCAGAATACATTGTCCTCCCATATTCACATGAGATATTTAAAGAAATAAAGAAGGTTTGTTGAAATTTCTTACTCTGTGAGTTTGTATGGTAGAGATTAGTGGAATTTAGTTTTGAAAGGTAATGGCTTGCTTTTATATGCTCAATAACCTTCATGCCAGCAATTCAGAAAGCATATTTTAAAACATATGTAGAACTATAAAGTCATTAATTTTCAGTCAGGCCAAACAATGCTAAAATTTAATTATACCTAAATTGCATCTTGGGATTTAGTAAGTAGTCACAAGAATAGCTAAATTTTTACAAAGATTTAATTTATTTCAGAGAAATACTTCACAAATATTTAATATGAGGACAGTAACCTGACCTAGTTGTAAGAAAGCTCATTTTTAAATGCTTATATTTTGTCTATAACTAATCCATATCTTATGAGATGCTATGGTTTCAACCTGAAGTTAAAGTAAAAATTAACAGATCTGGTAATGTTGAATTTTTAGTGATGACCATTGTGCTTAATCAGAGCTACTACCCTGAACTGGATGGGAAGGAGGAATGGGGACTGCAAAGGAAAAAGCCATACTCCTTTCACATGATTGTGCAAGTGCATGGTTCATTGGGTAGCACTAATAAGGGGAAGGAAGGGATTTAGCTTGTTAATCCATGCTTCTTAATACAATGTCACATTAAATGACACCCACAACATGCATATTGATTATGTTAGAGCTGGAACCTGATTATGAAATATCGCTTCATCCTCCTGTGACCTTGGCTCTCTTGAGAATTTTCAAGCAACAAAGCATCAGCTAATGAAGATTTTGTAATAATGCTCTGGTTAGACTTTATATAATGACAAGTAGAGCTGAAAGATAAGTCTGTGTGGCTCACTGTGAAGTGTATCAGAGACTCCCCAGATGGTGTTGAGCAAAAAGTGCCGTGGCTGTGTTGGGGCAGGGGTTCATCTAAGCTAAAGAGCTAAATACTGTGTTTTCTGCACTATGCCTAGGTCATACAATTACAGTTCAGGGATCTTTGGAATCTCCATTACATACAGTAGAAATAAATGTACAATAATGTTATATTAAGGCCTAAAGATTACATAAGCAATGCTTGCGACTGCCTAAATTCTAGGTTGCCAGCACTACTTATTTCCTCCAGTCTTACACACCTCAGTCTCCCTTTCCTTCTTTCTCAGTGAACCAGAGCTCAACATACAGTGTTCACTTCTGATTTCCAGTTATTGATATTTATTTTGGTACTAGGATTCAGCTGAAATCAGTGGGACAAAGCATGAGTTTGAGGAGCTTTGCTGAATTGGGACCATACACAGTGGTGAAATAATTCATTATTCTATTTCACAGTACTTGTAAACCTATCAAGAAAAGAAACCAACTTCTTGCTTTTCCAGTAGCATAAAATCACTAAATAAGATGTCATGATGGGCATGGTCTGGGTCTGTTTTTGGAACAACTAATGGAGCATTTTATAGAAGCTAGCACTGAGAGCATACTTCTATGCTTTGTGTGCTTTTTAATGACACATTTTAATTGAGGTCAAGCTGTAAGGAAAGCCTTTACAGTATTACAAGACTATGAATACTTCCAGTAGGCATTCCTGAATCCATTCAGTCTGACTGATGAGCTCTTCTCTAGGCTATGGGCATAGTTTCTCCTACCAGTTGCCTATAAAGCTGACTTAGGGAGTGCCTCCTGCCTAGCAGGTGACAAACCAGTTCTATATCCTGCTTATCATCATGATTAGAAGGAATTTGGACACCTCTGTGTGAGGGGGAGATATATGCAGGAAATCTTATCCAGGATGAAGATGATGTTTTGAAAGAGCCTGGTTTCAATCATCTCTTCTAAAGTTCTTTAACTGGACAGCACATAATGGTTTTGGAGAACTATTAGATGACAGGTTTTCATAGGCTTACAACATGATATATAAAACAAAAAAACCCAAAAAAAAACCCAACCCCCCCCCCAAAAAACAACCCAACAAAAAACCAACGGAACTAAAACAAAACAAAAACCCAACAAAATAAGGGGGTTTTATCCTAAAAGTGTGGGCAAAAACCTTCTGGCTTGGATAAATAAATATGAGGTATCAGGATCTCAGTTTTAGGATTTTTCTTTTTTTAATATTTTGAATTAGTGAAGGAAGATTAAGGCTTTTATTTGTATGCCATTTTTGTAAATGAAATAAAGACTTTATTGTCAAAATCCAGTTCACAATATGATCTGCAGTGGCTTGCATTGCTTAATTAAGTATTGATAGAGAGTCCTGTATTTAATGATTAGTTTATCTTAAGTATTTATTCTTTGCTCCTTCCATGCAAATTCTTAACCCAATAATTTTGAACTCCTTTTAGCAAAAAAAAAATACTGTATTTTGTGTTCAATTGTGCTAGAGTAGGAGTTGAAACTCTTGTATTTCTCTGTGGGTTAGTTAAGAGGTATTCTACTAGTAGCAGAGAAGTGACGTGTGGGCAAGTGGATCAGCAGAAGAAAGCACACCACAGAAATTTTAATTCTTCACAGGAACCAGTTGGCCAAATATCTCAAAAAAGAGCAGATTATGACATTCAGCTCTTCTCATGCATTTATTTTCTTTTTATTTTTTCTTTTACCAACTAAAGGAATATAAACAAAAAAAAAAAATATTTTCCCTTGCTCTTGATTTAAAAAGGTCTCCAGAGATATGTTATACAAAAGTCCAAGCCTTTGTATCAAGACAGGATCTACTGTGCAAACAGAGGAGTCCTTTGAAAATCTATTGCCAGAGCAGTACAAAAGAAAGAAAACTTTACTGATTTGTGAACTAATGCCCGGGCAGTTTCATCTGTGTTTGCATTCATGTTCCCAGCTCTTATCAGGAAATTTATTCTATCATTCCCAGATCTGAAACTTGTGATTTTCTGCCTCAGGATGGTGTTTGGAATAAGCAAAGTTTCTGTTGTGACTTCCAGTCCTATCTTTTTTTAAAATTTCATTAGTGAAAAAGCATAAGAACTAAAGTCTAAGTAAAGTAAGTTTGAGTTCATTTACTGTACACCTTTACCCAGAAACCCTGTAGAATAAAGATCTTATCCTCCCAGAGTGATTACATGCAAGAAAGGATTCTTTTTCGGTCATCTTGGTAGCCTTATTAGTAAATAATTTCACATGGAAGGTACAAACCATTTCATGTCTAGATACCAAATCAAGCTAAGTTGTATTGGCATGGAGATGTTGTGGTCATATCATGTATCCTGAATTATTTTGAACCAGCTTGCACTGTGTCTTTTCATCAACTCCAAAAGTTTGATCTTATGCCCCAGATATTTAAAAAAAAAACTCCAGGTATTTTGAAGAAATTAAAAAAAATCTAAAAAGAGGTTTTATTTGGTTTCTAGCTCATAAAAAGTAATAAAAGTGTCTAGAAACTTCCTGATGATAAATTGGTCATATCAGTTTTCTTAAAATCTGGGGTTAATTTCTATAAAATTTGAGTTTTCTAAAATTTAAAAAAAAATGTTATTTAGTAGTCGGTGTCAAAATATTTGTTTTCTTCCTCATAAAATAATAATGCATTGCTTTTTTAACTACTAGCTAGACTAGTGGAAAGAGTTGCTGATGTGAGTAGAAAAAGCAGAAATATTATCTTTCTATTCTGGCTCACCCTTTGGTAGGGGTCTGGTGTTTAACAGTGTTCTGATTTTAGAACACTGTTATCCCTTCAGATAATGAACAATGTGAATTTCAGATGAAATTTTACTTGCCTTCAAACATGCTATGGCTCTAACACCTGTAGTCAGTTTTTGCATTTTAGGGACTACTTGAAGGTCAAGGTAATGTCTGCAACAATTAAAGACTTATCTTTGCTTGATGTCCCAGCTTTATGGGGCCAAAATTACTGATATTACATGAGATTAAAATAAATAAAATAAATCCCAATTTTTCTGAGAAATAAATTTGACGTGTTTCTTAGGATCACAGAATAATTCCTTTTGGCAGGGACTTCAGGGTCTCTACTGTACTGCCTGCTCCAAGCAGGACCAGATGGAAGATCAGAAAAGGTTATCAAATATTGAAAACCTCCAGGTATAGTCCTCCAGACTGTGGGAATTTTCATCTCTGTAATAACTTTCTTAGTCTTCTGTAGGTGACGTTAATGAAATATTTTGCTTCTAAGTCTATTTTTTGATACATTTTTGTTGCTTTTCTCTGGGTTTTCTCTTAAGTGATCCTGATTTTCCTGAAATGGGATGCCCCAAATCACATAGAGTAGTCCAGTTCAAGCTTTAACCATGCTAAGTATTTCATGACTCCTATGTTGGCCTGTGCAAATAAAGGTGTTATATATGTTGATTTAGTTTTTGCATTATCAAGGCATACTTGACTCATTTAGTTTATAACAGATGCTGTTCTGATAATCCACTGCCTAATCAGCCTTACCTGCCTTGAATTTGTACATTCAGCTATCCCTTTGTCTTATTCTATAATTGTTTGCTATTGAATTGTATATTTTTAATAGTCATTTTTGTTTGGCCTTATTCCTGGACAAAATGTGCTTTCATCTGATCTCTGTTGCTTTTCTGACCAATAAAGCAGCCCCTTATTCAGCTCCTTGCTTTTCTGTGCAGTTTTGGTTGGGGTTTTTTTGGTTAGGTTGTTTTTTTGGGTTTTCTTTTGGTATTAAAGATATGTCCTCTGTTTCTAATCTGAGCACAGATTGTTCTGAGTTTAAACAATTAAGAAGTTAAGCTTTTTGCCTGTAACCTGAGGCAAGATCTTGACTTTGTTTACTGAAATCCTTATTACCACAAGCATCATTTACTTCACTATCATCTATAATAAAGTTTCAAGACTTTTTTTGTTCTGATCTTGTACTGTTTCCCTTATATCAAACCTGCTGTAGCCCAGAAAGCTGTACAACAAAATGGAGATGTGTCAGCACTCATCCTCCATCAGGAAAGGAGTCAAGTGGGAAGCAGATAGATGCTAGCTTAAAAGCAGCCTCAACTCCCTTTTTTATATCATAGGGCTTTATCCTAAAATTTTACAGTGACTTAGAACCACTTAACGATATAATCTTACCAAGAGTTCTTTTAATTATTCATGTAAAAATGTATTTACTTCGGAAAGCCCTCAGAAAAGAAGTGTCCATCTGGCAAATCCACAGTTCATCTTCATCTTTAATTGAAACACAATTCTAACTGTCCAGACAAAAGGGAATTTCTGGTGAACTGGTTGCAACCTACTAATTTCTTTCAGCAGTTTCCCTGCCAGATACAACTTGAACCACTGCAATGAAGAAGGTATTTTTCTGTCATACAGAACTATATGTATATAGGTGAATGGCATGAAATGGCTGCTCTTTCAGAATGCTTGAACATTTCAGGTGTCAGATTCTACAAATGCAAAGTGATCAGGACAGTGTTTTGGTAATGTTTTACTTACTCTGTAAGTGAAATATCAAGGTTTATTAGCAGATTTCAAATTTGTTTATTTTTGTTTTTTTCAGAGATTTTATATAAATGTTGCAGTTCTAAGAATAAACAGAAATTGCATGAATTGTTTATGTTGAATGAGGCAGATCACTTTGATACCAAATGCTCTTGGGTTACAGTTCAAAAAAAATGTAAATCAGGTATTATTTTGCTGAGTTTCTGTCACTGGCAAACTGATAGTCAAAAAGTTTCTTTTTAGTCTTTGCTTGTCTTAGCTAGTTGTAGCTTTAGTCTCATTATTTGCTTAATCATCTAAGCAGAGGATTAATTACTTGAACAAAGTTTTTAACTGGTGGGGTTATGTAGGAAATTTTGAAATAGGCTTATGTCACAAAAGTTCAGTATTCTGGTAAGCTGAATATGTAATTTGAATAATTGTGATGAAGTCTAACAATTATAATGAGAATAATAAGGTAAGCGGGTAAGGTAATTATGGAATTATATAGTGGTTAATGTTTAAGAATTTAATATCATACTAAGTACTTTTTTATACTCTTGGTTGTACTAGTCACACCCTTACCTGAAAATTTGATCTATGGTGTCATTCTAATGAGGGTTCAAAAATTGTATATTATGATAAGAAATATACTAAAAAATTACCACCACTGAATTTTTCTTCTAAACAGTAACTTTTTTTTCTTTTAGAGACTAGAATAGATGAGATTGCTAGAGTGCTGCAAATTAGAACTGTTAGAAAAAAAATCAGGAAGAAAAACTATATAGTCCCTTACATTTCTCATTAAATTGCCTATTTAATGTAGCATTGTGCTTTACTGAAAGTGACCATACAACAATTCAATTAGTTTATCTTTGTTAAGAAAAGCAGTTTTATGAATCAGTGAGTTTCTTCTTTTTTGAAATAAAAAATCACTATGTCTTTAAAACTTTTTTTGTGTGCTGATAAACTGTCTGCTAAAAGTACTAGTCCATTGAAAATGTCAGCATGTAGTAGTATTTAAATAAGAAGTTACACAGTCAGCAAAAAGGGGTTAATTACTAGAACTGCATAAACTCTTTGGTCTGTCACTTTTTCAAGAGATATAAACATCATTTGTCTGAGTAGGTACCTTCAGTTAAGGGTTACTTCATCCAAAATCTGAGAAACCTTTTCTAAAGCTACAGTAAACTAATGTGAATGTGCATTTTGAGAATGAATTTGCACACAGAGGTATACCAGTAAGGCTGGTAAAACTGAACTAAGTAAGCATGAAACTGTTTCACAGCCTGTGTGCATCAGCTGTTATGGAACAACAGCTCTGGACTGCATAGCAGTAGAACCTCTTTTACTAAAATTATCAGCCACAAAGCACCCAGGAGTCACCAGATCTACTTTACATTTGAAAACAGACTATTTAGGGACTTATAGGAACATTACACACACTCAAGTAACATCGTAGGTTTTCATGGGTATAGTTTACAATAGCAAAAATCAAAGTAAAAATAATAACTAAAATCCCCATGGTAGGCTACAAATATAAATTTTAAGCAGTTTAGTTCCTCTTCATCAGCAGGAACGGCATTCTGCCCAAGCCACTTAAATGTTAAAAGGCAAAAACGCATTATAAATATAAGAAAAGATATACACATCCTGGAAAAAAGTTTACATCTTATGGAAAAGGGATGCATCTTCAACCATAGAATGTTTATTATTATTAGGACTTTTGCACTCTGACGCATCTCTTTCCCCTTTCCTTAATTTTGTAGGAGAGGGGATAATTTAAGATCTGTTCTGGACTCTAGTTCTTAAACATAAATAAGTGACAGTAGTAATATTGACAAAAATGGTTTCTCAAACCCTTTTAGTCCTCAGTATCTTTAAGGTGGAAAGAATGAGCTGCCAGGGAATTATTTTAAAAGAAAAATAACATTCTATCCAAATGTTACTATGTTTCTGAGGCAGAATGAACTTAATAATTAGGAAAATATGTTTCCTTGTATGGCCAGAGTGCATTATGTTACACTATATATTACCTACGTTTTGTGAGGGTTGTATGATATCCATCAGCAGCTTCAAGTACTCTATACAATTAATCCATCTTTAATATGAGTATACCCTATATTATATTGTAAATGTTCAGATCTTCAAAGCAATTAGTCCTTAAATAGCTTGGAAAATGAATGGGCCTCATGAAATGTTATAAAATAAATTAATTGCTTTCAGAGATTGGGGAAACTAAGTTGAAGTGCACCTTAGAAAATGTCCAACTGTATCCCTTTCCGCGAGCACCAGCACATCTGCTGATTAAGTCTTCAGGACGTGTATAGCTGGGAAAATCAGATTCTCTTCCAAGAGGCAAGTCCCAGCAGAAGGTGCAGTTTATGGCTGGTTTGTTGGAGCCACAGGCACCTGGTTTGGCAGGTGCCCATTTTGCCCCCCGCTCTATCAGAAGGCAGAGCTGGCGCGGGTCGGGTCACGCCGCAGCTCTGCGCTTTGCTCTGGGAGTGCGAGCGCTCTGCAGCAGCTCCTTGCTGTGCTGCAGCCTGCACTCAGGGCTGCTGGCACTGCTCACACGGCTCTCTGCAACAGCACTTCAGATGGGCAAAAAAAGTGCTGGTTAAACTTAAAAAGGAGAAGTGTGGAGTATTCTCTTCACAGAACAGGAAAGACTACTCCCTGCTCAGTACAGAGAGAGACAAAGAGTTATTTAGGGAGAAAACCATTGAGGAGGAGGGATTTTTGCAGAAATTGGCCATATGCTTCCAACTCCTACAATATTCGACAATAGAATATTTTGACAGCAGAGTGGCTACTGCTGTAAATCTCCTAATTATGGATCAAAAGTTCCACCAACTCATGATGCATAACATGTTACTGGCATAAACTCATGCAGCAGTTCAGAAGAGTGGAAAATTTTCTGATGGTTTAACCTTTACACTAGAAGGTTCTATGCCAGATTCAGTACTAGATGTATCTAGGCTCCTTTGGAATCGACAGGCAATGTAAAAAACTCCAGGAAGACAAAAAACAAAAACAAGAAAGCCCCCCAAAAACCCCAGAAAAACATAAAGCTGGCTATACTTTGTATCATCTCCTCTATCTGATTTGACAGCTGTGTTATCGTTTGTACCTACCTCAGTCTGACAAAAGTAATGTTTTAGAAACCTCAAGGTACCAGTGCTGAGGTCTGGCAGTGATGCTCACAGACCCACATTCTCAATGATTTGTGAACCATCAGCTTTATCCACTGATGTAAGAGTCTTGTTCATACTTGAGATATCTGCTGAGCTAGTCCTCTTGTGGGTGCAAAAGGTACTTATGCATCTAGGCACACATTTTTAACCCCATCATTATTGTCCTGCTCCCCTGCTGGGGTAAATTATGCCATTATCGCTGCAAGGGAAATCCACACTGGAAAATCTGGTATGGGCTCACTAAAAATGCATTTTATATTTCATTGTGGGTATTATTTAAACCTCATTTTCTGCTAGAAAAGTGCAAGTACTAAATAATTCTTCCTACACACATTCAGGTGCAAGGGCACTCTCATAAGAACGATTGCCCTTAATAAAGTGTTGCCAGACCTTCTGTGGTAGTAGGAGTTTATTTTGAAAGTATGTCTCCTCTGTAGTGGTATGAGAACACAGTTGTAAACAAGAATTGTCAAAAATTAAACCAGTATTGTTTCCCATATTTAAGTGACAGATCATGGATTGAACATCATTAGAGAGCAGAATAATTGTGGGGAATTTTTGTTGCTGTTGTGGTGAAGGGTGAGGACTGGAATGTAAAGGTGTAAATTGTTCACCTTTGCTGGTCTAGTGATGATGTTACTTGGACAGAGGTGTGGAGAGTTCTTTTGTTTATTTAAGTGACTTTTATGAAGATTGCAGATTGCGTGATGAATGTGTATTTTAATGATTATGATAATTTAATGAAAACAATAAAAGAAGATATCTTACATTCTCAGCATTATGTAATTAGAAGTCAGATCCTGTAAGATATTCAGACACCTCACTCTTAGTGATTTCAGCTCTATGAAGACACCTGATATTTAAAAATGCAAACGTACTTCAAGAGGGTCAAAATAAATGGTTGTAAAGGCTAGATTGCTGCACTTTTCAATAGTCTGTTTTCCTACAGTTTGTGATTAATCTGTTTTGTATTATTACTCTTTATGTTGTTTCTGGTTGTTTTTTTTCCTGAGTTAGCTGCTGCACTAGGTGTCTCTCTGCTAATCAATGTTTTCAGGAAGGTATAATAAATTTCCGTTTGCTTTGCAGTGTGCAAAACAGTACAGCTTAAGGACCATACACTTATTATTCTGTGCACTTGGTCACTGCTTCATTCTGAGAGGTGCTGAGCACACCTATCACTCATTCAGCTGCTGGGGGAAGGAATGATCATTGTGGCAGTTAAGGGCTAATCTATTCCCTTGTCAGCTAGAGGGGAATTTAAAGCAGTCAGTGATCAGAGGTTCTTCTCAAATCTGCCTTCTGAGGGGGAATCTCTGCTAGTGCAAGGATGGCAGAACTGGCAGTGGTATAAATCCACTTTGAACTTTCAGCTTCTATGTAGAGCTAAAGTGGGGGGGGAAACTTAAGCAAAAGTTTAAGAAGGAAATACAGAACATTCTGTCACTAGTACTGCTCTCTCCAATGGCTGAGAAAAATCTTCAAGAAACCTCTGATTGGAAGTGTAAAGCTAGACTTTAACTTCAAAAGTTTGATTGTGCACAAGCCTTGTAAATACCAGATATGCTGTTTTTCCTCTGTGCAGGTATCTAAGCCAGACTGTATCAGAAGAGATGATGTTAGCAGCCAACCCTCAAAACAGGGAGAAATTGGCCGTACTCAAACAAGCTCTAGGTGCTCTGGGATTCAATAGCCTGGTAAGTTACAGGAGCTTATGTTATTTGTGGCTAAAACAATCATATTAGTTGAAAGCAGGCTGTAAGTAACTCTCACAGATAATATTTTGTGGTGAAAAGAAATGCCTTTTTGTTTTTTTTTTTTTTTTTGTCTTTTTTTTTTCCAGTTAGTTAAGACCTTGAAACAAATACAGCACTAGTTCACTCCAGGGAAATTATTGTAATCACTTTTAATTAGACACAGAACCAACAATGTAAATCTTTTTTTGTTCTTAAAGATTCTCAAAACAGCTTCAAGGTATAATACTCTGAACAATTAAATTACATAGATAAAAAGAAGCAATCAAATCCCATATGACACTTCATAAAAGCCATGGAAATTTTTTCTTCTTCCTGATTATCTCCCCTTCCCTTTTAATTTTGTGAAACACACATATGCTAGCAGCACCTGAAAAGAAATAAATACCTATTTAGGCAAAGAAAATTAGAGCCATGTAACTTGAAAGAGATGACTTAATTCCCAAAAAGCAATATAAGGAAAGACCTGATGTTTGTCTTTAATCCTATGAAATTAATGAAGAAGATAATTTGGAAAATGAACTAAGAAGAGGTTCTGTAGGACAGAAGTGTGACAGAAATCAGAAGAAATAGAAGGATGAACATAAGGACTCATGTAAACTGTGTATCTCTTCAGGATACCACAGTGCTTAAGAAACTCCTCATATTTCTTACTTATGTGTATGCTGGAATACTCCTGCAAGAGAAATACATAAGCAACAGTAGTTTTAGAAAGAGCTAAGAACTTACTACTGTACAATATCATTAGACAGAAAGGGACAAAAAGTCAATGTAGTTAGAACATCATAAAAAATGACAGATGGGCAGCAGTTGTAATAAAAAAAAGGATCAAGGGCTATCAGCAAAAAATTTGTGAATCTGCTGAAGCTGTTTTTTAGGTAGGAGATAGACCTCTGTGGTGGTAGTGCTACATCATGGAGCTGTTTGGCATTCCCTAGTTAAGGAAGTAAAAAAAATGTCCTTCCAATGTATTGAAGAGTAGGGTTTCTTTCCATTAATGTTCATGAGGCCATGTAAAAAATTGTACAAATTGGCTATATTTGACAATATTATTCCTTACTCTTAGTGGCTCAAGCTCTGTACTAGTAGATTTTGATAACAGAATGTCCAGACACTTCTGGATTCAGCCCAGCCATAATTTGGTGGATCTCTTCTGCTTTTTCATTAATGTGTGTCTTCTGTTGAGGAAGGGGTTCAGCCCATAAGTAAACAATTGAATGCTAAATGAATCACAATTTATAAGCCTGAGAATGCTTCATATAAGTATTCATTTGAGTCCAGTACTTAGTTTCACTCTGAATTCTTGAAAAGAAGGTATGTCTCAGAAAAGTCTTGAAGGCTGGTCTTTACTCAGGCAGTATTAGAATAATATTCAGGGGGCAGGAGATCTGTGAAACTCTCAAGTACTGCAGGCTGGTCTCCTGCATTGAATGTTAAAGGCCCACAAGTAGATAAAATATATTCCTAAAATTTTTACCCATTACTTCTGAGGAGAAGTAATGGAGACATGGAGAGGTCTGTATGTATCATTCCTTGACTACCTAGCTACATTTAATGATAGACTAGATAATCTTTTTGGATAACAATACAAAAACTCCTTAGCAGTCATTAATGATATCTGCCAAAGTGTGTTAATGTTCATTAAAAACAATTACTATCTTAAAGGTGGGAGAACATCCACCTTACACTACAAAAACATGTTTGAGAATCTGGAATGTCAGATATACCTGAGACCTTACCAAAATCACCAGAATCAAAAGCTATCCTGGCCCACTGCCACTCAGAGCTTCAGAGTAATCCCCAAACGAGTTCTGAATGAGTTAACCTACAACCGAGGAGTGTGCGGTGCTAGTGGCCATTTCATCTTGCCTGAGATACCATCCCAAGGAGCAGACTGCAGCACCCTAGTTTGAATGCTATATTACCATAACTTCTATTTTAAGAGTTATCTTGTTCAGACTTTCTCTGCATATGTTGGATTTTTTTGAATCTTCAGCTTTGGTACTGTGCAATACTAAAATATACTGTTGCCCTTTTGACATGTCTCTCGTACAGTAAGAGACTGATGTTCTTTTCTTAAAGTCTAGTTTAAAGAAGCAAACTTGCTTAAACAGTACTGGAGTTCTATTCCACAAAGACTGTGAGCTTTTCCAATGCCCTTTGATGATTGGGGTATTTATCAGGGAAAGGAAAATGAAGAAAAAGAAGAAAACTTGAGGAAAAAAAGAGGATGTATTAGCTAAGTATTTCATTAGTAGTGTATTTATAGTCTTAGTCTGCAAATTCTGGTAAGTGAAATTTCTCACTATCACTTCTGCTATGTCAGTAGATTCAGGTTCTAAATTTTTTTTTCAAAAATATTTCAAGAATTATCAATTAACTTTGCTGTACATAATGCCATATAATGTTATAGTGGTTATCAGGTTTCCTGTTCTACCATTTTAAGGAGTGCCATAGTTATATAACTCACTTAAATTCCCAAAACCAGACAATGCTTTCCATATTCTAGGATTTAAGGTTCATATCCCATGGATCATATTTCTCCTTGAATTTAAAAATATTTTAAATATAATTAACCAACAAAAACAACCAAAGAAAGTTAGTTTTCTTCTTGCTTGTGATAAAAATGAGGCCAGGAAAAATCTGTCCCTAAAGATAACTGCTTCATAGCCTGAGACATCACAGAAGAGTATGCAATCCTGGAGGGAAAGTGTGAGGGTAAGGAAAATTGCTTTTGTTTCTTTCAGACCTTAATTACAGCTTTTAATACCAGGAATCTAAAGCGCTAGACACTTTATTTGTGAATTCAGTTGGCTGAGGCAAAAAAACCCTTGCTGTTCCCAGCTACAGAAATTGTCTCAATGGAAATTCTCTAGGGACAAGATAAGTTTCATTACTTGCAGAAACAATACATCCATTAAAGATATTTCAGTACTTTTATCACATTTGGAAAAACTTTCTTAAACTAGCAGTTAATGTGACTTACATTAAAACAAAGAAAATAAAAAGAAATTTTGTTGGTTCATGTCCTAGCTGGGTTCCATTTTGATTTCAAATTTCCCATTAATAATTCACATGCAAATGCTTTTCAAATTATCAAATGCTGATGATACAAACTAACACTATCTGTAATTTTATAAAGCATTACCTTTTACTGGTGTGTCCAACAAACCTTTTCTTTATCTTTAATTCTGAAAAAAAATGTGTGCAGGAGGTGGAGAACCTGTTTGTGATTCTGTCAGCAATTCTGCACCTTGGGGACATTCGCTTTACGGCTCTGACAGATGCTGAGACAGCATTCGTGTCAGACCTGCAGCTACTGGAACAAGGTCAGTAGGACACGACCTTGGAGCATCGCCTGCCTGGTCCCGCAGCAGGGAAGTTGCGCTATTCCACCGACAGATGGAAACACAATTCCAGGGAGACAAAAAAAATTACCTCTGAAAATTCATAAGTTACCGTGGGAAGACAGTATCCAATTGACTTGGATGTTTTATAAATTACAGATTTTTATGGGATGAAATAAAGTGCCAGTATTGCAAATTAGCTAACTAAATGTCATATTTAATGCTATCATTTGCCAAAAGAAATTGTGCAGTGCACTTTGTGAAGTCTTGTTTTAAATGCCTGTGCACTGCTTTTCAACAGAGGAGCAATTTACCTTGAATTGAATTCCTTACATTCAAAATCTATGTCTTAAAAGGGTCTCTTGTTCTTCTGCTTTGAAGTTTGCCCTACTGGTCACGAACAAATCTCCTCCAAGTGGCTTATGGATACAGAATGTCAATAAGTAGCATACCTTTATTCTAATACCAAAGAAAGTCTGCCAAACCCTGAGTAATCTTTGAAGGGGAAAGAAAGCTGTAATGTAATATACAGATATATTCAAATTTCACAAAGTACTGATTATAGTAACCTGATTTTATGCATTCATTCATTTTGATTACTCCTGTGACAACACCCTTTTCTTTAATGTTTGGATTCTTTCATTTATAAAAAAAAAAATCTACACAATAAATTCTGTTGTAAAAAATGAAATATGAAGTATAGCACAAATCAGTCTTTCTTTACATTTTCTTTTCCTTTCAGTGGCAGGGATGCTGCAAGTTTCACCAGATGAGCTTGCTTCAGCCTTAACAACTGATGTTCAGTATTTTAAAGGTAATCTTTTCCAAGCTTACAGTCTCATAGATCAGACCTGGTGGCATTTTGAGCCTTCTAATTTAAAAAAATTAAAAGCTATCCATTTTTTGTTTCTTCTTTCTTGTATTGTCCTGTAAATATTCCCTCTGAGGAATATGTAGCGTTATTTGCCATGCTGTAAATCAGAGTGGGCCACCAAATTAGAAATGCTTTTGTAATATGGAACAAAGCAGTTTCACACTGTGACGCTGATGGGTTCCTAACTTGATTAATGTCACAAAAGTGTGTCAAGATAAGATTACGTATTAATAGCAAATATTAGTAAGATCTGTAATCAACAGGAGTGTCTTAAGAAAAAATCTGAAGAAAATATTTTTATTAAAATATTAGTTCTGTGTAGTACTCATAAACATTTCTTTTAAACAAAGTATAAAGGCAAATATTTCCAAGCTTAAAATCTTTTGAGTGTTGACAGTCTTCTCATCTTGCACTGGAGGCTTCAGAAAAAAAAGTTAACACCATGTAAATGTTTGGCAAAGGAGAAGTAACTGTAGCTAAATTTACTGTAACTAAAATTACTTAAGGCAAAGTTTACAGCACACTTTCATCTCCATTTTCTGCTTTTTCTCTTAGGAGACACGATTGTTCGGAGGCACACTATAGAGATTGCAGATTTTTACCGGGACCTCTTGGCAAAATCTCTATATGGTCGTTTATTTAGCTTTCTAGTCAACACAATCAACTGCTACCTTCAAAATCAAGATGAGAATGGCAGGTAGGAGGGCCATTGGAAACTATTAGGTGTTCCATTATCTATTTAAATTCAAAACCATAATAGGAACATGGTTCCTTTAAATGATGGAATTTAATGCACAGTGATAAAGTTTTATAGAATTTTATAATAGCATGACAGGGATGCTTGAATCTTTAAAGCACTGACCACTCCTTCTAGTTGTTTCTGCTGTAACATATTTATTTATTTGCTTATATAGGGGGCCATTGTACTTCATGTGGTAATCTAGATTGGTGGTTACAATTAATAGCTTTTTAGGACTTGACAATACAGAATGAGCTAAGTATTCCAACATGCAAAATGCTACTTCATGCTTTTGTAATGCAGAACATATTTGTTCTTTCTTCCCAAAACAGTGACCTTAGCATAAGGTATTAAAACCAGAGTTTTATTCAAAGGCCTTCAAATGAATGTTTAAACATAGCCAATTTAAATGTTCTAAGAATGTTCTCTAGGTTGGCATCTTCTAAATTTGATGCTGTTGCTATCCAGCATGATTTCTTGGAAAAATGAATGCTAATTAATGTGCATCAGTGGAGCAGTCAAGAAACAAATTAAAGGAGCAACAAAAAAAAGAAATCTCAGTAGAATCAAAGTAACAAACTAAGACAGTAGACCTAATTAGATGATCATATGCATGTGACTTAATCAAAGTTCAACAGCTCATATGCTCTGCTGAGCTTTCTTATGAACATGAAATACAAGTGGATTGGAATTATTGGTGAAATGGTAATCTATTAATCTTTATATCATATCTCTATGGCTGCATAAGACAGGTGTTTATGAGATGCTTCCTTTTAGAGTTTGAGGGCTTCAGAATCTTATTTTTATTCCTATTCATAGACCAGTTAGTGAAAAATTTCTTCTTTTCTATGGGTGTAGCTAAGAGAAAAAGGTACTATGCCTGAGTAACTCAGCTTTCTGCATCTAAAATCTGTCATTATATATATGTACCACCAGAGTGCCTCACTTCCTGCTGAAGGCAAACAGAAGTAACATGGAATGATTTTACTTGTCTGTTTGTGACACTAAGCTAGAGCAATTTCCCAGTCCATGGCCTAATTTGACATACTATCTATAAAATAAGGAAGGGCAGTAGCATGAGGTCACAGTTTTTCCTCATTCATTCCTGGGATCTATGGAACAGAGGCTGCATGTCAGTGCATATCTCTGACAGACAACAATCCAGCTCAGGCATTTCTAATTACAGTGAGCTTTTTTTTTGAAGTGATTGTTGAGAAAGAAATTTAGAATTGATAAATAAGAATCTATTAGAATTACTTTAAATAATTTTTCAGTGTGTAGTTTTACAATATTATATCTTACATTCTTTCAGAATAGGTGTTGTGTACTTCTGTTGTTAATATAAACCATAAATCTATATTTTTTAGATATCATAGGATCTTCAAATAATGAGAGTCAAAGTTATTTGTATATTGTTTATCTTGTAGTCTCCTTTTAGTACAATTACTAGGTAGAAGAAGTGACCTCTATGTTATGAAAATATTTCTCAGTGAAACTATTTCTACCTTGGTAACTTGAAGACTCTGTGAGTTTGTAGGTCTCAGCTAAAACAGGACAGTTGTTTGATGTATCAGAAATGAGGAATTTGCAATGGTCTCCTCTGGCCACATATTATAGCTACGTTTGAAAAGGGGCAGTTCTTTTAGGCTGGTTGTGGAAAGGTAACCAGCTCAGGATTAATTGGCAGTACTGACAAGATATACTAAGTTTTATGAGGTCAAAACCAGCTTCATTCCCTTTCCAGACTTGAAGCTAAGTAGCTTATTTTAAGTGGAAATAATATTGATCCTTCTTCACTGATATTTCAACCTCAGTTAAGTAGCCCACATGCAGCTTTTTTTTTTTTTTTGGTCCAGCCTCATCATATTGTTTAAACTGGAGGAGTAAATCAAGGCATAGAATAGTTCTGGTTGCGAGCTGAATTACTGTAATGAATTTATGATTAGTGGGTCAGATTTACTTCAAATATATCTGAATAACCGTCAGTTAGCAGCATTATATCTCCAATTTGGTTTTAATAAACCTCTGCTGAAAGATCCACCAAAAACATTAACTTATGTGACTACATAAGTCTGATACATTCCAGGCCACACTTTATTCCCCAGTTGGAGACTGACAGAATCACTGCTTTATCAGATGGGATGAAGCCTTCATCAGAAACCTGGAATAAGGTTTCCTACTCAATTCTCTTCTTTTGTGAGGCATCTCAACTGTACTTCCATCACACTTCAGTGAGAATTTATGAAGGACTAAAATTAGATTTCTTGGCTTAGTAACTCTAAAGAAGTGTTTCTTGGCATTTTTGAGGAAACTGGTTATCCATGTTTAACTTTTATGATGGAAATACTTGATTTTGGTCTTTAATATTGATCCATAAGAAAAGCTAGGAAAAAGATTCTGACAGATTTCAGGCAAAATAAAAGGATTATTAGATCTAACCAAAGGGGAGATGATTCTGTGAAAAGCTGCAAAGACCAAGCTCTAAAACTATGAAGTGCAAAGAATAAAAAGTGTTGGCAGAATCCAGCAAATTCATTACTTTGAAATACTATTGAATGGGTATAAAACAAGAATTTTAATTATATTGTTAAGTGAGATAATACGCCTTTAGACATGTTGTTTTCTTCCAAAAAACTTATAATTTTCCTATTTTTAACTAAATTATAACCCTACATGCTAGTTTAGACTGGTTGCAAGATCTGAAATTTGTTATTTTATTAGTTCTGATACTATTTCTAAAAAATAAACTATGGAGAAATTATTTTGCCATAATTGGCCCCTAGAGTGGGATTAGAAGAAAGCTATTAACATTTCTCACAGGTGCTTATAATTTTTCTTAATTATTCATATTTATCTTCACTCATCTATATAATGATTTCCTATTCTACTGATTTTAATAATATCAAAATAGGCTCAGTGAATTTCTTCCTAAGACTCTTAACTCTTCAAAGTTTACTCTGTTTTACTTCCATTTAGATAAGTATGCTGATTTTCCGTTGTGTAGATTAATGGTTGCCTTAATGTGGCATTTCAATGTAATTAATTGCACGTTGGCAAAGTTGTATCTGGTGATCCAAATGAGTAATGAAATTACTTAAGGTAATGTTTTAACAATTCCTGACTCATTCAGCAAGAGGGCTTTTTCTTTGAGGAGATTTAAGAATGTCCGTGAGTTTTTGTGAAATACTGTTTTTTATTTCTCATGGAAAACGAGCTAATTAGGTATACGTGCCTGAGAAAATCTTGATACTGTGTTCCCTGCCTGCTAGTAAGTTCAAGGCATGTTGTTTTATCGGCTAGTTAGAAAAGATTTTCTCTATTTGTAGATAAAACTTGATAAAAAGGTGATAAATATTTTGTGGATAAAGGCTGGCTGAACAGCAGGCCCCAGAGGGCCTGGGTGTAGCTGGAGGTCTCTCACTGGCAGTCACCCTCAGGGTCCATTCCTGGGCCCTGCATTGTTAACCTCACATGACCTGGACGATGGGATGGATGTCACCTCAGCAGGTCCACTGAGGACACAAAGCTGGGAGGAGTGGCAGATACCCCAGAGTGCTGTGTCCCTCAGAGGGACCTCAACAGGAGAGATGGGCAGGGAACTGTCTGAAATTCAGCAAAGGCAGGGTCCTGCACCTGAGGAAGAACAATTCCCTCCACCAGCACAGGATGGGGCTGATCTGCTGACAAGCAGCTCTGTGGAGAAGGACCTGGGGGTACTGGTGGACAGCAAGCTGTCCGTGAGCCAGCAGTGTGTCCTGGGAGCCAAGAAGGTCAGTGATATCTTGGGGGCATTAGGGAGAGGGAGCATTGGCAGCAGGTTGAGGAAGGCGATCCTGCCCCTCTGCTCAGCCCTGCATCTGGAACGCTCTGTGCAGCTCTGGATTCCTCAGGAGAAGAGAGACATGGAGCAGGTCCAGTGGAGGGCTACAGAGATGGAAGCATCTCTCTTATGAGGAAAGGCTGAAAGAGTTGGGCCTGTTTAGTCTTGGGAAGAGACAACTGAGAAGGGACCTCAGTCTATAAAAATCTAAAGGGAGGATATCAAGAGGATGGTGCCGGACTCTGCTCAGTGGTGCCAAGCAATGGGAAAGGAGGCAGCAGGCAGAAACTGAGGCACAGGAAGCTCCCCGTGAACATGAAGAACAGCTTTTTTACTGTGTGGGTGACCATGCACTGGAACAGGTTAGCCAGAAAGGCTGTAGAATCTCATTCACTGGAGATATTCAAAAGTTATCTGAATGCAATTCTGCTCCATGTCCTCTAGGATGACCCTGGTTGAGCAGGAAGGTTGGACCAGATGCCCCGCAGTGGTCACTTCCAACCTGACCCATCCTGAGATTCTTATGTGGCAGCATTACAGACAAACAAGGCAAGCTGGCATTCAGTCATGCTTTGTCTGTATCACCAGGTCAGCCACAGATTTCTGTTGCACATAGAGCATGCAATATATTTCTAAAAAGGTAGTTTCTGAAAGCTTTTATATTCTGACTGTATACTCATACCCATCAAAATTCAAATAGTGCCAAAGAGTAGCAGTAGGAAAACTTGTTTGGGCAAAGGAAGGACCTCAGATGTCTCATTTACAAAATTCTTAGTACATTATCTTATTTGTAGAACAAGATATTTTGTAATAGAAATTTTCCCAGCTTCATAAAAAAATCGGAAAGAAAACCCTAAAACATTTATTTGTCTATTACTGAAGTCAGTAGAAGGGTGCTGGGAGTGCAAGAAGCAGAGAAAGGAAATTCCTGTTCAGAACCTGAACCCACAGGATAATGAGAATTGTTCCTATATGTAGAGGTAGGGAAATCTTTAAAATAGACAGTACAAAACATATAATATGGTGCATAATATCATAATTTGAAATCTGCTTAATTCTGGATAATTTCCAGTTTTTCATTTAATAAGAAAATGCCATTTTTTGAAACACAAAACAAATTTAACTTGAAAGAGCTAAAGAGTACATGCTACTAACGAAAGAGCTATAGATCTTGAGTCCATTGCCAAATATACTTCTTTCCTGCCATAACTTTTGAGCTGCTAAAAAAAATGTTTCTCAGATATGGAGCCAGTGTTTATTTCTGATGTATCCAGCCACCATCTCTATATACACCACTCACACCTGAGTAAGGTAATAGTAAAAGAAAACTTAGAGTTGTTGAGCAAGATACCTGAGAGACATGGCAATGACACCAAATATCAGCAAGACTCTCAAACTACTGAAAAATTTCCCTCAAAAGTATCAGAAACTAATTTTGTTTAGTACTTGTTTGAGATGAAGAACAGCATATATAACTGGAAGTATTCAGCCTATTCTCCTCAAGCACCGTGTTAGTGACAACAGGTATAATCTCTTCCCCTGGGAAAACTGAGGGTTTCTTAATTAGGATTCTTAAGGACCTCATTTGGAGGCTAGGCTATATACTTCATCTAATCAGAAAAATATTTCCTCATTAATCAGTAACACTTCCAGTTTATCCAGATCAGACATAAGCCTTCCTCATTACTGGCAGAAGTTGGAGGAAGAGCAAGAACTGTTGTATCTTGGGTAGATGAAAAGGCACATTCAATCACCCTCCCACTACAGATGAATCTCACTGCTTTATGCAGGCAGATTGCAAAAGGTAACACAAGGAATGGACCCTATGGATTTTGGAGCTAAGAACTATCTGCAATAGAATAAAAGTGAACAAATAACCTTCTGTATGTTTGTCTGGAGCACTGGGTCAGATGTATTGTAAACTGAGTTCTCTTCACCTTGCCAGGAATGGCAAATGGTCTGACAGCATCACTTGTTGAATGACAAGTTGTCTGCCAAGCTGGTAAATTATCAGACAGGATGTCTTCTGTATGTGTGTCGTTTTTAGGAGTTGCTAGGAATTTTTATGTAGTTTCTTTATAATACAATTGTTAAGTGCAAAAGATTGAAAAGGTATTTCTAGTCTATAACTTCTAGAGATGTTCTGAAGAAAAAAGGCAAAGCTGGAGACATTGTAAAACATTGTAAGCTGAAATGCTGCTTTGCGTATCAGAAAACAAAAATTACTTATAGTGAACATCCATGTGTTTTTAATTATTTACACTTACGTGCTGATACAAGAGATAAAAAAGTACTTCAGACATCAGCAAATTCTTTTTTTCTACTTTCTAATCTGGGAAATATTTTTAAATTTGCAATCAAAGTCTCCATTAAAACCAGAATTCCTTTAGTTATACACAGTAAATATTAAATATCTGAAACGTAATGAAGAAATATGTGATTAGTAACCACAAAATAAGAAAATAAGGAAATCTTTCAGAACAAAAACTGCGTTTTTCTAAAATTTGTTCTTTCAGACCCTGGTGAAATGCCCTTTTACTTGTTAACATGGAATCATTCATGCTCTATTTTGCCTTAGGAATCTCTTTATGATTATTTGAGGGAAGTAATTTTGCTGGAATTAATATGATTGACAGCTAGCCAGTAAATCATATATGGACCCTCCTTCTGGCAAGAAAAGTGATATGAAAAAGAGAAAGACAAGAAGAAAGATTAAAAGAACAAAGTAATTTGCAACCACATATAAAGAAATGCTTTCAATTTGGGTGTTGTGTTGTTAGTTGTTACTTAGTTTTCAAAATCTGAACAATAATTTAATACAGAAAGTTTCTACCATGATTGTAGAGATTTTGCACATAAATAGCACAATGTAATAGTAAGATATCACTGTTTTAGAGGATACAGAGCCTATTGCTGTTTTACTTGCCCCGTAGGCAAGATATTAATTATGTAAAACCTCCAGCTCTTTTAATGTGGTATGTGCATCTTCTAATAATACTAGACCAAAATTATCAATAGGAGTTCATAAAAACACAGAGATTACATGTTTTTCTGTCAACAAATGCATCTCCAGTATATTTGCAAGCCAGTATATTTGTCACAAGTATCAGTTTTGATAAGGAATGTTGTTTGAGACAGGCAGTAAGCTGGCTGCTAAAGCTTTTATCCAGAGTTTTGGCAGCTAGGACCAGGTTCCTGTTTTGCCTGACTTTCAATAATTCATTAAGTCAGTTTGTATTGGTCTATTCCTAATGCAAATGTTTATATATTCCTTCAGGGAAAGTAAGAGAGACTAATCTGACAAAATAACAGTCACAGACTCAACCATGTGTGTTGTATATGGATGTAAACAATCCAGTCTCAAATTATTAATTAAATCAGACAGAGAAGGGTTAAGCTGTTTTGTCTGTATTAAGCATTTCTTAAAAATTGTGAAATATAATGCCATATTTCAGCTGTTGTACGTCACACAGCAGTTCGTGTTTTGCTTTCCTATAAGGAAGG
>VZTB01000958.1:25157-47602 GCA_013397245.1 Thryothorus ludovicianus
AAAAAAAAAAAGAGTGAAAACCTAGCAAGTATTTGGAAATTTCAAACTTCTCCTTTTTTTCCTAAAACATGTTTAAATAACATAATAATTCCGAATTTTCAACATTTGTTTCTCTGAGGTAGTTGGTTTTAAAACATTTAATTTTTCTTTCCACAAATGGACAGATTTTGTGGAAAACTTGTTCTGAAAAGGAATGTACATCTCCCATCTCTAATCAGGAGCAGTTTTGAATGAGGCTTACATTTTAAAGCCCAATTTAAATTGCATTCATTGCTAGAGATGGATGTGGTGATATAGCTTTATGCTTTTTCTTGTAGAAATTCCCTTGGAGGCTAATCGACCTCTCGATAACCTCCCCTGCCCAACAAAGCCATTCTGAACTAGATTTATTATGTAACAATCTATGTCTGACATTTACGCACACAGCCAGTCCTGTGACAATCAGTAGTGCATTGAACTCGTGTGCTTTTGAAATGAAGACAAACTTCTTGGGCAAGATTTCTGAAAAAGGCTCTGCTTGCCCCTAAGCATTGTTTTTTCCCAGCTTGTTTTGTAATATGCATTTTTTTTTCAAATTATTTTACTTTCTTTGCTATATAGGAATTTATTTTGAGGATCCCTGTCTAATGACGTGGTAGGGTTTACAATGAGTGCAATGGAAATATATTCGTGTACTTCAACAGTGGTTCACCTTTTTCTCCTTTACCTCTATAGCCTGATATGCACAAAGATTTAGACATAGAGTAAACTTGGAATACAAGTACAGAATAGTAACACCTCTGTCCTTTTCCCATTTCTTCTGTCCAAAGTGACTGCTTCTTCTGTCCTAGGTGTTTGCTCTACCCTGGTCCTTCCACCTGGCCACAATAAAATCCCTTCCCTGAATGCATGCAGTGACACACAAAAAATTAGATGCAATGTCTACAACCACTCTTTTATTTATACAGAGAAGAAACATCTGCCTTCTTCAGACCTGACCCCTGACTGTCCTTTCCCCTAGGACATGTAATCTCTTGGGCAGCCTGAGCCCAGAAATTCTACTTGATGCTGACACAGAGAGGACTTATGCTTAACAGGTTTCCCTTGAAGTACATTCTCTAGAAACAATTTGGTTGCCAAAGAAATATAAACAGGAAAGGATAGCTGAGTGCAACCAGACATTTTTGAAACTTCCCTGAAATGGTTATCTGTGATGTCAGAAAATGGGTACCTATATCCTTAGAAACTGGACTTTAGGAAGTTAAGATTTTTTCCTTCTCTTGCAAATTTAGTTTTTAGCATGGCTGCTAAAGCAATCTTGTACCCTGCTCTTTTATTTCTGTTCAGTATAATCGGTTGTGAGTAGAATTTTGATTCTGTTCTGTACATGGTCTCCTTGTGTATTTCATCCATGTTTTTGAAATACAGCCTGCTTTTGTCCTAGAACAGAAATACTTCTGTCAGAAACAACAGATGTATTACTCACTTGTTTGAATTCTTATTATCTGTAATATCTTTTTTTTCCCCAGTGACCAGGTGTTTGAAATTGGAGTATTAGATATTTTTGGATTTGAAGAATTTCAAAAGAATACTTTTGAACAGGCAAGTGTGGATGCTTTGCTGAATTTATTGTACCTGTTTTTATTTCTTTAATTAACCAGTTTTGATCAGAATACAAATATACATGAAGGTGAAAATTTTCTCATAATATATTTTTTCCCATTATACCTATATGTGTATGAATTATATGCTGGGTTTTGCACATTTGTTGACAATTTCAAAATAATGTAGTAAATATCAACCATGATTTTGAAGAGTGGAAGTATTAGCACTGAAAGGCAATCTGAAGCAAATAGTGTTGTTTGTTTTCATGCTTGTGGTATTTATACTTCAGCTAGATCAGTGAGTAGAGGGACAATATCCTGAATTGGAAGAAAGATCAAAAGGTCTTCAGATGCCTTGGAGAAAAAATAAAATGCAAATGCTACATTATGCTAAGTGCCATTACTGATAGATTCACCTCTGTGTGACTTTAAAACATGTGACTCTTCAAAAAATTGAATTTCATCCATGGAAAATAAATTGAAATTTATGCCACTTAATACTTTAAAATGCTTTTAAATATCAAACTTTCTTTAAGATGTTCTCCTACCTCCAACATTAATCACTGAACACCAGAGCTCTTGTGAATTTCCTATTTTAGAAAGCAATAGTGACTCTACACAGCACACTCAAAGAGGTGTTTAAGTTGTTGTTATTTATTAATTCTGTGATAAAGCAGGCAAAAATCAAAGCATAGAAGAAAATATCAAAGTATAGAAAAGAATTGAGAAGACATCAGCAGCAACAAAGGACTGGTTTGAAATTGGGATTTGTCCCTTCATCCCTGTCAATCCATTGTTTTATGCTTCAGCTTCCTCTTTCTAGCAAAACAGAAGTCAAAGAGCCACATCAGTTCAGATTGTATAACGTTTACATTTTTACCTGATTTCCAGGTGTTTGAAAAGACACAATAGGTTCACCCGTACCTTCAAGAGAGCATGTAAGGCAATAAAGTAAATTCCAGTTTCCTTCTCACAAAATTCTTTTTGCTGTTACAGTTCTACCTTGCTTGAACATTTGCTGGAGGATTATTATTATTATTATTATTATTAGTGCAAAGACTATTGGTGTGTACCAATATTCCTAGTCATTTACTCATTGGGAGTGCCACCTTCAAGGGAAAATATAAAGTGAAAAATTAAAAACATTTTAACAGACTGAGTATATGAAATTAAAAAAAATTCCATGAGCCTCCTGACTCATAAATGACATAGTATGAAGTATTCTATGCAATTTAAATGCTTCTCAAAAGAGAGGGTTTCCTCTTGGGACTTACTGGCTATTTTCCTTTGACCCTGTTCTACATTGTTTTTTTGTCATAAAAATCATAAAAGATCTGCAATTGACATCATGAAATACCATTAGTTCTATTTTCTGGAGTAAGAATATTTTCTGCTTAATACCTGTGAAGAATACTTGAGGAGAAAAAACAGGATCTAGGAAATATTAGTAAAAAGGAATTAATTTTATTATTTCTGTGTAGCAAGCATGATAATTTCAAAGTCATATTTGCATTTCTATTCTGTTTTTTCTAAATAAATATATTTCAAGGGACATTGTCTCTACACCTGGACTGAATGCATTTTGTTGAATAATATTATGTAATAATCTAAGTCATTATCTCAGAATCTATTTAACTGCATTCCTGAAAAGACAAAGCAGAAGTGAGCATTTTTTATATGAACTCCAAAATGTAATCAACATATCTGATTCCTGAAGTGGAAGTCTGTAGTATCAGTGAAGAGAAGCAGTTTTTATCTCAGTGTGGCACATACTAATCATGCAGACTTACCCCAGACAGGCTGAACTTCAAAGCTGGAGCTCTCTAGCAGTCGAGTCTAGTTAGAGACCTGCCTGGGCTCGTTAGCCCTAACAGGAAACAGTCTTGTTAGCCCAGAGAGGGTCCCCACACAAAACATTGCACCATGTCTGCAAACGTGCCCAGTGTCAATGCCTGTGATTGCAGAATGTTAGCATTAAATGTTACAACTGGACAGTAGTGGGGCCATAAAAATTATTTCTAATCACATTTAGATTAGCATATTTTAAGATGGCATTAGAAAAGTAATTTTGGGGAAAATTAACCTTTATTTTTTTTCAAATTAGTGTATGATAAGGCATCCTTTATGATAATGTGTTTTCCTGCTCTCTTGGAAAAAAAAATTGACTATTTTCAATAAAAATTAAAAAATTCTTGATTGCCCCAAACTAGAGACATTCAAAATAGCTGTGTAAATCTTTCTGGTGCTTTATAACAGGCTGATAGATGGACAGTTTAATATCATAATTAAGAGAGCAATGAGATAGTAAATCACACGTCAGTTCTAATAAACTGTGTTTGAAGATGGTTCAGGCAAACAGAGATGGATAAACTGGGTAGAATAACTTGTTTACTCCAGTGTATGTTTCCGAATGACAAGACATTAGAGTATTGAAATATATAAATCAAATGAAGAATTTATCTAAGAGCAACTCAAGAGAAATGTAAAGAAAGACAGCTATCTAAGGACTAGAAAAGTAATATGAATTATGCCTACACCAGGAATCTGATAAATTCTGCAGGCAAAATTATTTGGTTGACAGCTTCTAGAGAGAAAACTCCTATAGACCATTGTAAACAAGAAAGCACTAGAAGTTGAACATTATTAATCAAGTGTTCAGTTTTCCTTGTACTTGGTGAGTATTGTTAAGCCTTTATTGTATAGAACATGTGTGATATAAGAGCAAAATTGGGACATGTAATTCTAAAGCAAAAGTAAATAAGTGTGTGGAATAAGCAATAGTGAGAAGAGTTTTGATTTTTGGTATGAAATTTAAAAGCTGAAAGGCAGGGAACACTGTTTTTAGAAGCCACACTCTGAAGGAGTCATTGCTCACTAAAGATTGAAAGCTTCTGAATCACCAGGACTCGGTGAGTTACTGCTTTTACTGCTCATCAGCTGAGCTATGGTAAATGACTACAGTACACTTTCAGCTCACCCTAATAACAATTTACAATCACTTCCTAGCAGTGATCATTAGTTTGGGAACAGCATTTTCCTGGAGCAGCTGCATAGTTGCCGTGCCAGGAGAGCTTTGAATACAGCCATACTGGAACATGGTCAGAAGTGAGCACAATTTCTCTTTCCTATTCTTTAGAGAAATGGCCTTCATTTTGTGGTCATTTCAGGAAATATGAGTGCTCCACCAAAACTATCAATAGCAGTTTCCAGTGTTAATTGAATGGTTTTTTCTCTATTTGAGAGGGTCTGTATTTGTTTGCAGTTCATTCCACACCCCTTTAAAACTAGAAGATGTCTGCTTCTCTTCTAGCAGAATTTAAAACTAGATCAGACCTTATTAATGGTTCCTTCACAGCATGACTCCAAATAGTACAGTCAAATAATGCTGCAACCTTCATACTTATGATAGTGTATTTTTGACTACAGACTCATGACAGATGAATATAAGAAGCAATAAGCAGGATGGATGCTATTTTTCTCCAGCTGTTTCTAAGAAAACTGTATTAGAGTAGTAAGAGTTGCTTTTCTTCCCCCTGCAGAAAGTCATGCCTTTCTACAGAAATGGAAGTCTGTAGTTATTGAGTCATCATAAAGAACAAAAATGCAATAAAGTTGAATGGACAACGCTATTAGTCTTTTCTTTCTGATATAGAATTTAAATGAGAAAATGAAGAAAGTATTTAGTTTTTGCTAAATTATGTGTTTAGCTTTTGCATGATATTTTATGTCTCGAGTTTTGCAGAAGAAAGTATGTACATATACTTTTTATCAGAAATATAAGTGGTTTATCTAAATTAGTACTGTAGGTCACTGGAACAATCAAGTGTCTCTTGAATCCCATTCAATTCCATACCCATTAAAGTACATGCATACTGTCTGTGTGATGCAGTATAGCTCTGGGAGAGGCACAGCTTCCATGGCAGCTCTGTGCAGCACATCTGCAAGAGGAGCCAGCTGGCTCTGAGAGCAGAGAGCATTGCCTGCCTCACTCAGGACTCTACTTAAGTCACTATGGTGAAGCAGAAGAGGTCACAGAATCCAGTTGTGTTGGAATTTTCACCTATGGTTATTATTTGGTGTGGTAGGTTTTAACTTCTCAGGGTGTTATTTCTATGATTAACTCTGCTGACACTACATTTTTGTCACATAACATTACCTAGCCAAAAAAACCATAACATTATTTTACATTAAATTTCATTGTTTCAGCCATTAGACTGCTTCTAGCTGTCCAAATGCAAGGTCATGTTGCCTATTTTGTAGATGGACAGATATGAATAGACCGAAGTTACATGATGTAACTTTTCCATTCATTGCAGTCTCAGTGATAGTAGATGGGAGATCACAGGTGTTTACATTTGGACAGTCTGAAAGAGCATTTCAAGATTTTGTTTTATGTAGAAGGAATCAACTTTCTTTGGTTTTGCCTGTGCAGAGCAAAGATGGGTGTTCCTGTGTGCCTCTGTGGAACAGGCAGCTGCTGATGCACACTGAGCTCTGTTACAATGCACAGACCTAATGTAAAACCTCCCACTACAGTTCCCAGTGCTGGAGTATTGCTTTTTCCCCATAGGATGATAGAAAGTGTTTATCATGGAAATATGACATGGTATTTTTAAGTCAGTTTTGCAAACCTTCATGCACAGGAAGGTTTCAATAACCTTATTGTGGAGCAGCGAGAACCAGGTGATCCTTGACACCAGGGAGCCAGGCAGCAGGAGGACCCAGAGGATGGCCATGCCCTCCCTGATGGGAGCCCCCCTGGAGCATGGTGGGCAGAGCCAGGGCTGGTGACAGTGCCCATCAGCTGCCCTGACACGGCAAGCGGCAGGACAGGGCTGGGACCCTGTCCAGGCAGTTGGAGAAACAGCGGGAAGCTGGCACTGCCACGGTATCACCTGGAGCTGGGTCCATCAGCAAGGAGTGGGTGGGAGCCTCAGGGCTGTAGATGCCTATTCCTCCCCTCAGGGGCCTGCCCATCCTGTGTTTCACTTTCTGCCTCAGTCCAGCTCCTGAGGATCTTACACTCTTCATGGCCTTTGTTAGGGTGTACTCCTCCCTCCTCCCTCTCAGTCGCTTTGGTCTTCTTCCCAGTAGTAAAATTTCATTTCATTTATGAAGGGCACTTTTATCTGTCCAGTTTTCCAGACAGCCACTGGAGAACCAGTGTTACTTGATTTTAAAGCTGGTTTATCATGTACCTGACATTAAAATATTCTTTTTTTTATTCTTTTAGAAGAGACATTTTGTAGCCAAAAAACCCCCCAAATTATCTCAAATTGAGATTCCCAGCTGAATCCAGTTTGTGATTGTTGGTGAAATACTGCAAAACAACATGTAATTGACATCTTACTTTTCCACAGTGTCCTTTTTTATCCTATAGTACTTAGTTTCTGACCAGCAAAATAATTTAGAACTATTTCCGTTTCAGCACAATTCCAAACTCTTTCAGGGAAAGATTGTGGTTACCGTGGGTTTTTGTTCGCTTGTTTGTTTAATATCTTCTTATGTATAAAAACCAGTAGGGGTCTATTCCACTTTGTATTGAAATTGTCCCTTTTTTGAGGGGTGTTTCAGACTCTCCTTTGTGGAAGGCTTCTTGGGTGACAGCCACCTGTAGCGAAGTTTTAATATAGCACCAGGCTCTCTTTTACATTATTTGAGGGACACAGATCAGCTCATGGCAACTGATCCCAGAGATGACAGAGTCCCAGTGAATTAAAGATCTTCTGGCAGAAGTAGACGGACTGTGTTTGAATTTGTGTCGGAGCTGCATGAAGAACAAGAAATCTGTGTTAGATCCCATTAGCCCTAAAAGACCAAGGGAGAAATATAATGGTTCTGATTCTTTTATCAATTCCTTAGAAATATTCTGATGGGTACTACACATAAAGAAAAGGATGTTGAAATGTTTGGGTAGCAGATACAAAGGGGAACACCATTCAAGACGCTTCTGAAAAATAAATGTCAAGCTTAAATTTAAAAATATTTTCTGAGTCCAACCTCAGAAAAAAGATGATTCTGTATTTTATTTTCTTAGAAATTACAGTTTTTAGAAATTCTAGGATGCTTCCTTGCAGGTTAAATTTGACATTGTAACTTCAATATCTTGAGCCATATTTTAGGGTCTGATAGATGTGTTGAAATGATAGCTGTAAGCTTTACTCCATGCTCTGAATACTCATTCCTTAGGAGAGTTAATCCTTCTGCATGACCAAAGGATGTAATTAGCTTTCCAAAGATTCTTTGCATCCATCTTTCCCTCATTGACTGACAGTCACCAAGTTTGCTTTCCACAAATTTCCTTCTTTGGTAATGCCTTCTTCAAATAGGCATAAGAGCCTGAACAGTGAATAGAGTGAAGAGCAGGAAAATTTCATTAGTCATGGGTGCTTTTCTGTCTTCAGAGCACAGTATAATTTTGGTATTCTACCTAAATTTTTATTTGGAGTGTACTTAGTGATACTAACTGGTCAAATGTGATAAAAGAAGAGAGATCAAGCTAACAAAGTCTAATGTGAAGAAAACTTACTGCTTCTACCAAATGCCATTACATTATTTTCCA
Source organism: Thryothorus ludovicianus (assembly GCA_013397245.1). Taxonomy (NCBI): domain Eukaryota; kingdom Metazoa; phylum Chordata; class Aves; order Passeriformes; family Certhiidae; genus Thryothorus; species Thryothorus ludovicianus. Next base: position 33,303 of record VZTB01000958.1, read on the forward strand.
AAATCTACAGTTTGGATGGTGCTTCAAGCCATGGTTGGTTTTAGGTTGTTTTGGATTTTTTAAAATACTTTAAACAACAATAATTTTTCATCCAATAATATCCTAAAAGAACTTCTTAGAGAAGTCTTGGACACATATATGGTTTAATTATTTTCACCGAGACATGATAGCAAGTTATAGTAAAAAAAAGATTGGTAGAAAAAGCACTATTTAGAAAATATAATATGGAACCTATGAGATACATATCAAGAATAGTTTAACAGTGTTTAATGACAAAAAGTACCATAGGTAATGATGGTAATGCAAATATACTCTTTAAAGGCATTCCCCAAATATTTGTTTTAGGTAAAAATTTATTTGAGACATTTTATTTTTATAATTACTGTTACATTTCTATCTAATTTACATTAGTGAAGTTAAATACAATATTTAAAAATGCCGTCCTATAAACCTTTCCAATTTTTGAACAGAAAGTACCTCATTATTTTATATAATACTTAGAAGACATTAGGCTAAAGAATTTGGGTTTGCAAAGTTAGTTTAGTTCATATTCATCCCATTTCTACATTTCAGCTGCTTTAACTGTTATGTCAACCTGTGTCAAGCTTTTAATTTGAAATGTTCATTTTATTACCTTTTCCCAGCAGGTTGTATAAAACGCTGAAATGGAGAAAGACCCGATCAGAGTGGGTTGCTTTCCAGCAGCCCCTGACTGGTGTCCTGTTCTCGTTCTGCAGAGCTGTTCTCTCAGCCCCTGCTCTGGAGAGCAGCTCTGGGGCAGTTTGCCCTTTGTACGAGTGCTTGAGCTGCTTTCTGCTCTGCTCTGCAGCACCTTGGTGGCATTGTGACAAGCCAGTCTGGGTGATTGTGTTGCTTCTGTTGTTAAGAAACACTCCAGTGTATGCCATAATACACTGCTTAGTAGAATTTATAAATTTGTTTTTTTTTCTTTGCTATCTAGACATGTTATGTATTAATGTTTTAACAAACGCTATTCCTTTTATTTCACTTCTTAAAACCAATGCTGCTTATCAGATCTTTGTAAGAGGTGTCTAAGACCACCTTTTCTTCATCTCAAATTGTGTAGTTCAATAATTTTGCTACACAGTCATGCTCTCAAATACTTTTTTTAAAATGCATTTTAAGAGATTGGCACATGATAAAATGTAAGCTTGAGTTTCTAGGAATTTTGACAACTTTTCTTATTGTAAAATACACCTTTGTAAAGTTGAATGACCTGTTTCTCTAAACAAGTCATTTGCAAAAAAAGATATGATAAATACATGTGCAGAACGCATGCATGATTTTAAGGCTTTACCATATTCTGCAAAGTGTAAGCTTGTCTGTCCTAAAAAAATAATGTTAACAAGCTTCTGGAAAGATTTTGTAATTAGAAATCCAGAAGGGATCAGTAAAACACATTTTAACTGCCAGAGAGTTAAAAAAGCTGTCTTCTCCATAAAATAAGTAGATACTGGAAGTCAGTTGTACACGTCTATTGTTAATAAAAAAAAGATAACAATCTGAATGTTTATAAATCCCACTTTAAAGAAATATTTATTTAATTCAAGGCTGTCTTTTGTTCGCACTGTCATGCATTAGTAAAGACAATTAATAGACGTTTGGTTGTAAAATTAGCTTTGTCTCATTTCTTCTTGCTGTTTTTCACACACTAGTCTATTTTATTGTATAACAAGTACAAGTTGGCTATACTAACAGGAGGTGTTAATGGAAAATTCAGGCAACTCTTACACATAACTTGAGTTCTCTTCCCTCATCTGGATGTTAAGCCATGTAATTTTAGAACTGATCTAGATATTTCATACCTTTTAATATGACTTGCTGGTAGAATTGCTTTTGCACACTTTATTCACAGAAGACATGTGTTGGCTGGCCAACAAAACTACGTGACTAGTTTAGACTGAAAAGAAAATGCATGCAGGCATTCCTTGTATCATTCCTCATATGAAGTGTCCTTACATCCTTTCAGGAGTTTCTGTTTTCTTAATTTCTTAACCATAGTTAATGTAGCATTGGAGGAGGCTTTTAAATTTCAACTAAAATTTCCACTTTAATGTAAAAAAACAAACAGTTAAAACATATATTCCACAAGGTTATTAAATATTTACTTATTTTAGCAGGTGAGCTTTGACTAAAATACAGAAGCATGTGAATAAGCTGATACAATTCCCACCTGTTTTTAATTGAAAATCAGATTTCTGTGAATCTCTTTATCTGTTGTATCCTATAAGGCAATCAAAGAAAATATTTTAGAAGCTTCTACACTATTTATCTCTCCAAACATTGAACTTTTCTATGGAACACCATTTTCTTCCCAACCTTCACTTAGAATATGTATAAAATGGAGAGCAGCATCTAGTAAAGTGTCCCTAGGTGCTTTATATGTTTTGGCAGAACACAATGAGCTCTGCAGAGACTGCTTTAAACTTCAGTGACATTAAATGTGGAAACAGAGTTTTGTCTTTGTTAACACTGAACTAAATACAGATTCAGGATCTTAAACAAATATGTAGGGTTGGTTTTTGGTTTTTTTTTCTAAAAGCACACTGTGTTCGTACAACCTTCCTGAATATAAAATGCAGAAGAATATTAAATATACCAATTTATATGTAGTCTTCATTCAATGTAATAAATGTAAATATCCAGTGTATATGATAATACTGATATTTGATAACTCTCGTGGAATTCACAATGAACTGTGCAGGCAGAAACCTGTGTATTCCCAATTTTATGGGTAAGAGTTGTTAAAATCTAAATTTCCTTAGGGTCTTCCTAAATCTGTGGTCTACCAAGAGATACCATATTGTGGATTGATATTTTGTCAAATTCGATATTAGACAGGCAGTAAAACCTGCATCGATGAATTATCCAGTAAACACCTAATACTCATTTTTTCTTCATTTTACAATAGCTGTGTGTCAACATGACCAATGAGAAGATTCACCAGTACATCAATGAAGTGCTTTTCCTACAAGAGCAAGCAGAATGTGTACAAGAGGGAGTTGCTATGGAAACAATGTATTCTCCTGGTAACCATACCGCAGTCTTGGATTTTTTCTTTCAGGTAGTTTCCAGATCCATTTTACACCATGTCTATTTATACACAGTCGGTGCATGTTAGGACAGTACAAACTTCTGCTTGCATTTTCCAATTTGTGAGTGTTCAGACGAGGTTATGGGTCAAAGAGGCCCGAGCCCAGTGGCTCAGGGAGCTTACCAACAGGACAGGGCTGAGGAGGATGCAGCAGAACCTCCCTGCCTGTACCAGTTCATGTGTAGCATCTGTGCACGGCAACTCTGCTGCTGTAGCACTGATGAGGCTCTTTGTGAGCCTGACAGCTTCTGTAGTGCCTGAAGCTTCCGGACAACAAAGTTTCTGGACAGCTTTTAAGAAACAAGCAACACAATCAGTTTCTAACAGATCCTTTGTAGTGACCATTTTTGGCGGCTAAAATGCTGTTCCCTACATTTCGTATAGAAGGACCAGCCTTTAACACTTACCAAAATATTTTAATCTTTTTTGTTTTTCCTGGTTTTTGAAGCAGTGTATGTTTCATTTTCCTAACTTACAAGCTGTGTTATTCTACATGGATCGACTGAAATTCCATTGCTCCTGTAAAAAATGAGAAAAATTTATTTTTCATTTCAGAAACCATCAGGCTTTTTGTCAATGCTGGATGAAGAAAGCCAGTCTATTTGGTCAGTAGAACAGAATCTTTCTAAACGCATTCAGTCTTACCTGGATACATCAGATACAAATACAATCTATTCCTCCACTAAAGATGGAAATGGTAACCTTGCCCCAAAGGATCTGGGCTCTACCTTCACTGTTATGCATTATGCTGGGAGGGTAAGTTGTTTGAATTTCATTTACACGCACTTAATGAAAAAAAGTTAACAAAACAAAATTTTACATGGCTTCTTCAACTCCTGGTTCTAATAGGATTTCACTGTCAAGTGATCAATTTTCAGAGAACAACCTGGAATCTTAATGCCATATCTAGTGTATAAAATGTGTATCTTACATGACAGCATGCAGGATACAGGTACCTAGTTTTGGCTCCTAAATTTTGTCTTCCTTGTAAGCATTTAATGTAGAAGGGGGTGATTCAGATCTCTCAGCATAAATGTTTAATGCCATTTTAGCTGGCTTCACTACGCATACAGATGTGGTTCCAGAAGAGTACAGCTTCCCTGTATCTCCTCTGCTCTGCATGTAGACACCTGGGTTACCAGCATGAATCTGGTAAAAAAAATCAAACCAAAACCCCCGCTTTTTCTGTTAGTCGTCATTATAGTTTGAGGTTTTCTTTTCCTAAAAAAACCCCAGAACATGCTAATTGTTTTCCAGCATGATTGTAAAATTAGATTAATATTTTTTTTTATTCCCTTGTCCACAGTGTTCATGGGAATATTGAAATCAGTTCTTTTAAATAGGCTTCTTACCCTTTTTTTTTCAATACTTCATTTTCACTTTGTCCCCACAACCACGTACAACCCAAAGTAAGCAAGTTAGGTATATGTTTAAAGGGATAGCACTTTTTTTATTTTTCATTTTATAATCTGACAGTGATAGGGACAGATCTATTTTGTGGTTCCCCATTTGGAAATTAAGCTGATGGAAGTCTTGAGTTGTGTTTTGATGCGAGCAAATTTGTTCCTGCCTAATGATAGAAATGTGGTCATTATGGAAAGGACTATTTGAGTAATGCTTAAGTTCCTAACCCAGATAATCTGAATATTCCCTGTAGGTTCTTCTTTCACCTCAAGGCCTTCTACTTAGAATGAAATTATTTACCAAAATTAACTGCTAGGACTAGTTAGTAGGAATGTGGGCACACAGTGGTTAGATAACATTAGAACCAAGATTTTGTGAAACTTACTAGAACTTCAAGCGATGGAATAAAAAACTGACCATGAACTTCAGATGTATATTTTAGTGTATAAGCTTTTTTTATAATTGTTACATAAGTATTTTTTAATGCTGTCCTGTTTATACAAATTTATCATAAGAGCTCAAAAAGGTTCCACATCCCAAAACTTGACATAAAAGCAGCAGCAAGGCATCTAGATTAAAATCACAACCAGAATATAGAAGCAAATTTCTTCAAAATTAAATAATTTTTTGTCTTATTCTCTGAAGAAAATCTTCTTTTTCAAAAGAAGATTATTTTTCTTAACAAAAATCTTTGTTAAGATCAGTATTTCAGATGCCTAGTTCTGAAAGTTAAACTGTGAGTGGTAAAGAGGACACTTTTTATTAACGTGTTTTAGCCTTGCATGGTTGTTTAGATTTTTGTTTTATAACATAGACACTTGGTTTGACCTTTTCCTAATAATAGTAATGACATTTAATCTAAAAGCATGAGCAAATAGACAGCTCTCCAAGTAATGTAAATCCACACATTCTTTTGAAGTCAGCAGAGATCCTTTGATTTACATTGGCCAAGGAACTATTCCAGTCAGGTTGTTCTTTGCATCCTTACAACAGTAAAATGCTTAGCCCTGCCAAAACAGAAAAGTCCTCTTGCAACTGCTTAACTCTCCTTACTTTAATAGTAATTGAGCTAAATCCCTAAAAATGTTTGCAGTTTTGGTACCTTGTGAGACTGTTATAAAGCTATCATAGAACAAAATTGCCAGTGTTTCATGATATGTATTTCTGTAACACTTTGATGATAGTGTAGATGTACTAAATGATACAAGTTGAGTTTATTCCGAGTCTAGTATGTCTTCATATATTAAGAACCTGAATATGGAAAACTCAGATTATAAAACTGCTGATGCTGTTCTTTAGATTGTGCTGTTACTACATTTAGTAGCTTTTCATGGAAGTCCTTGGCGATATATGCTTAAAGGAAATTGTTAAAAGATGAGGCTTTTAAATATATCAGGATTTATTGGCACTCGAAAATAAGAATTTCATATATAAAGTCTCAATATAGTTTAGCAGGTTTTGAGACCCATTTTTATAGTCTGATATCAATTAAGTGGGTCTAATATAAGTGAAGTGTAAAGCAATCTTGCCCTTCATTGTTGCCTTCAGAGATCTCCAAATTTAAAACAAGGGGCCTTAATTTTATTCTCACCACAATTTTTCACTGATTTTTACTCGTTTAACTTTGTAACACTTCTCTGTATTTACATGAGCATAAATGAAAGATGAATCAGACCCAGAGGGTAGAGAAAGAATTACCAGTAAATTATGACAAGTAGTAAAACATGAAAGTCTTTATTTCTAACCTTAATATTTCACTCTCAGGTGATGTGTCTAGGCTGGCAGCTGAGGAGGAAATCACACTGAACACAGCAGCCTCTGTGTTAGAATGTGAAGGCAGACATCCTGACTTCTCTAGGCAGCAGTTGTCATTACAATGTACTTCACAGCCAGTGTTAAGGAGCTGCTTAGAGTCATCAAATAGAAAGCAAAAAAAGCAAAAAAAAAGCAAAAAAAACCAAAAACAACAAACCATCACTTATGACCCATGTAATTTGGACTGCTTTTCAGCGTATGGATGTAGGTCAAAATCCAGAATTAATTAGGGTAATTTCTTTACTGAGACACTTGCAGTAGCTACTTTTGCAGGTCAGAAGTGCAGTTAAATTGGAAAATGCTGTTATTAAAAGTATTTCCTTACTGCAAAGACCTACTTTTGTATATTTAATTGAGATTGACAGGTAATTTTTTATGAACAAAGGTGATATATCTAGTTTTATATTCTGAGATAATTACAGCTGATACAGATGTGTCCATGCAGTTTTAAAATACATTCATATTTGTTGAAATTTGGTGTCAGGATACAGATAGAAAAATTATCTTTTCTTCCACTATCAATTCTTTTTAGTTGAATGCATCATAAATCGGGAGGTATTGCCCATTCTCTTAAGTTTCATACTCAGCAATTTTTCCTAAGACTAAATACGTTGTATTATTTATCCAAGCATAATGAGCCTTAAACAATCCCAGGAAAAGCAGTGCTGAGAGAAAAATAGAAGAGAGAATGGATCAGAAGTAAAAGAAAAAAAGCATAATGATGAATTGAGACAAAGACTGCACAGGAGGCTCAAAGTAACAGTAAGGAGAAAAAGAAATCCAAATAATTTGGAATCCATATTTAATTTTCTGTCTGAATCAATACTTCTAAGAAGTCTTGTGCATCTTCTGAGAGACCTTGGATTTTTTTTTTTTAATTATTATTTTCTTGTCTGTTTTGGAAGGAAAAAAGAGGAACAATATGCTCAGGTTAACTTCTGCACATGGAAAAAATCAGCAAAGGGGTTTGATATTTTAGTGGAATCTGAGAATGAATATTGTTTTACACAAATATGACAGAATGATCCAGTGGAAGAGAGAGAATGAATTTTGCGTAATTTCTTTTGAATTTTGCTATTATTCCTGAATAAGATTAAATCTGTCTTTTTCTGCATGGATAATATGATATATTGCTTGTGAACACACATGAACATATGCTTAGCAAAGGCCATTGTGAGCATCAGTACTTTATCATACCAAGTATTTTATTTTATCTCCTAGTTTTAATTTTACAGCTGAACAGAATCCTACAATGCCTTGACACATTAGGAGTCTTTTCTAAGAGCTGTTTAATGTCTTGGTATCTGAGTGCTGTAAGACAAAAAGCTTATCTGTTTTGTTCAGGCGTAAGGTAGAAGAGAATGATTTAGGGGTCTTATGACTGAAAAAAATATAATCCTAGTGAAAGGCTTTCTCTGAAGGTTGTTTGACATATTTCTCTGAATACTGGCAGTCTGATTTCTTCCAGAAAATTTCTGCTCATCTAGGGAAGAAATTTGCTTTATTTCTGATGCTTGATATGACTGTGGGTATCCTGAGAAGCTTCTCACAGAGATTGTCTGTGTCTGTGGAGAAGAGACACACGCTGCACCTCGTAAGCTTGCCTTGAGGTAGCAAAGTGTTTTATGGGTGCATCTGACCATTAACTGAAACTATCTTAAGAATTTGTAATACTGATTTTCTAGGTTCAATTATTGATAACATTAATATTCGCATTGTGGGCTGCCACTTAAGGAAGGGCTTCACATGAATTGTATCTTTGAACTGTTGGGTATATCAATAGCTATGATTTTTGAAGAATACATTTCCACTATTGAACTTTCTCAAGGACAAAAAGTCCTTTATTTTTAAAAATTTGGTGGATGAATTAACATATCAATATGTAAATCAGAAATTTATTTTGTTAGCACAGTGCCAAGAGACACAGCTTTGCCAAATAAGGGTATTTAACATACGGGTCTTTGAGATAATCTTGAGCTATTTGCCCCATTGTTCATGTGATGTGAATAATACATTTTTATAATTTAAAATTTCTGCTGTTTAAATTAAACCTGAATTTAGAAATTAGATAAGCCCCTTGTTGCTGCTTGCCTTGCCACTGTTTTGACTTTTCATACTGTAATAAACCAACCAGACCTAAAGATCAACTTCTTTTCTCTATAAACCAGTGCACTTAATGTTCCTTTAAGAGCAGATCAATGTATTTCATTTCTCAGCTACCTGCATATCAAAAATGCCTCTCAGCTGTCAGATCACCTTCACCAAGGCAATCTTCCCTGAAATGTCTTGTATATCCCAGACAGACTCTGAAACTGAACCTCTAAATCAAAAGACAAAAGGAGCTGGATTAATCAATAAGGATGCTTTCATTTTTGCTATTTTTTCCCCAGGCTGAATCCCCAGACACAACAATCAAATCAATCTAATCTAAACTGTACTAAGGCCTGTAAAGGCTATTTGACATAGATTCTGGTTTTCACACAGGCCAGTCAGTCTTGTCTTTTCTCCCTTTATCTCTCTCTCTCTTTCTTTCTTTAAGTAGTTCTAATTTTGGATTTTCACTTATTGGAGAAAATGATAAAATATTTTCCTCCACAATATGTTTTGTTTCTGAATACTTCCTTCTTTCAAAATGCTATTCTATCACAGTGTTAGAATAAGATTTGAGAGACTATAAAATTATTTAGCTCACTCATTACTTAACAAGACTTGTTTTGGGAGGTTGATAAACCCAGTGATCCTTAAAAAATGGTACATGCAAGCATATCACTCATATTCAAGTACTGGCAGAAAATTAGCAATTACAAGTATCTCTCTATGCACAAAATTGTCATTGGACGTGTTCTCAAAAATTTGTCTCTTGCTACATGAATTAATTATTTTATTATTAACTAAAATTTACAATATAGGCAAAACTGAGTTTCTGAGTTACACTTTGCTATTAAAATAGTAAAATTTTCATTTTTAACTGGGAATGAGCCAAAATATTTATAATATTCCAGGTAGCATTTTCCTGGCTTGTTTTAGGGTTCTTGCCAAATCTGCAGTTAACCATGAACTTATTTGGCCTGTCACAAGGTATGGAAATTATTTACCAAGAAAAAAAAGGAATATTTTAAGGAATTAATGAAAATTATGTGTAAAGGTGGTCCTGTTGATAAAGTGTATTGGGATATTAAATAAACTTGGAGAAAATGCCTTAAGATGTTATGAGAGAGGATACTTTAGTTCAGAAGAAAATATATAGTCTTCTGATTTTCTGGCATGAAGATAATTAATTAAGGAAAGAGGTGAGGATGTGTAAAAAGACAAGAGGAATATAAAGTTCCCAAAGCCAGCTCTCTGCATATCTGGTAAGTCTCCTGTTTTCTGGGTGTTTTACCTCTTACTTGTATCTGGTAGTTCTTATTGCATTAAACCCAGCTACGCTAGCTTAAACGAGCAGAAAGCAGGTTCAAAACAAATAAAATTAGGGGGCTTAGTTTCTCATACTTAGTAATTAGTGAAACTCCTTGACACAGAGTCTTAAAAGGTGCTGGAAATGTTAATGAGACCGGAAAATAGAGATTTGAGGAGGAAATGTGATTCAAGAGATGTTAAACACAAAAGTGAGATACAGCCTGCAGTTCAAGAGCACCTTCATGGGCAGAGCCCTGAAGGCTGAGAAGGGAACTGGTGGCTGGCAGAGAGCAAAGTGGAAATACTCCTCAATAGTTTTCCCTAAATATATGAATATTTGGCCATACCCAATATGACTTATATTAAGTTCTCTCCCTTTATGAATTTTAATTTAGAAGGAAAGTAAATCCAACTCCTTTTTGTTTTAATCTCTAATAATGAAATAAAATGTAGTGTGGAACAGTAATTATTTTTTTCTTTTTAAAAATAGTTCAGCTATTCAGATATTATATAAAGGTCTTGTTTCCTCTGGCTAACATAGACATATAGACACTGTCTACCCCAAAAAGTCATCCTATAAAGCAAGATAAAGCACATTGTGATAAATAGAAGTGACAATAAGGAGTATGTTTTATAATACTCGACCCATTATCTAAGTGAGTGCACATTTCCTGTCTAAAGCACACAATATTTGCTTGTTTTTTGTCTCCCCAGAATAACTTTCCACTGTGTTTAAGGGCTATCCAGTGCAGAGTTTGGGCCTGGCTTGTTTTACAAACACAGTGGAAGAAAACTGAGGGAAATATAAGTGTTTTAGGTGGCATGTAGTTTGTCATCTCTGATGGAAACAAGATTAAATCAACAAAATTGGCGGCTGGAAGAGGACTTATTTCTTTTTCTATTTTGTGAGACTGGCAATGACTGTGGAACCCTAGAGTGTCATTTCATTGAGTCAGTTTTCATGTCTTTAGGCAGTGAATTAATTTACCAAGTCTATGGGAAAATTGTTTAGAGTGTTAGAAATTTCTTCATAAAAGGAATCCTCCTAACTTTTATCTATTTTATGTGATATGAAATATGTCTTATGAATATACTTCTAGAAATCTGTGATACAAAGCAGCACCAATGCTGAAACTTCTCCCCATTTCAATCTAGACAGTTAATCATAATATAGTATCTCCCACTGCGATACTTACCTACTCTTCCCACCAGTACTAATTCTCTTCTTCTAATTTAGTCAAAGCCCAAGACACTCAATTAGGAACTGGCATTATGGATTTGTCATATAAGTTCTGTTAATTACCTTTTATGGACCAATATGGCACAACATTTATGTTTAGTACACTAAAAGCATTTAATAGTACACTTAAAGTATCCTAATAGTTTGCTAACTGTGTAGTATGTTCTTAGGAAATGCAATTAGAAAATACATAACGTTGCATCTGTCATGGAAAAGAACCATAATTCTCTTGTTATACCTTGTTCACGTCAGATGCCATAGTAATTGCATCATTTGACAATTACTCGTTCTAATAGATTAGACACTTCCAAGTCACATAATTTCTTTTGTGAGAAAGATAGCATTGCATAATTGCCAAATGACCCAATGGAAAATTAATGCTCTGATTAGTGTTACTAATCTTAATTATATATTTACGACTTTATCAAATGTACAAGGGTAAAATTTCCCAAATATCTAAAGGGTTTAGGATATAGATCCAATACAAGAAAATAAAAAAGGCTTTAGATAGTCCCAAGGTAAATAAAACTGAACTGTATTCTAAGTTCTCATTAATAGCTGCCTAATTATGCAAGTGCTGAAATCTATAATTTTCTTTCTTTTTAACTTAAAAATTCCCTTTGGGTTCTACTACTGAGCAAGCCAGAGCTTCTTATATCTAAAGTGTGTACATTAACTAGTTTTAGTCTTCCCCTATACAAAATTTAAAAAACCCAAAAGCAACCAAAAAACAAAAAATTAAATGCTTTCTTGTCTTTGTACTCCTTTTCTATACAGGGATGGGCTCAGTATTAAAAGAGACGTTTGGTTGTATTTCTTCATTTTAGATGTACCCTCAGCACCTCTGGCTAGAACTCATTTTTGCTCAATTTTTAGAGAGTCTACCACGTGTTAGAATTTATCTGCAGTCAGATGACAGATGCAGAGACAATCCAGCTCTTTATTATTGAAATCACAACATCAGGCAACTGAGGTGACCCAAAATCCTTGTGGGCATAGTTGTTAGAAACTTAAATGGGATTTGTGTATAACCTATTGACAGAACTTACCTCCTAAGGATATATCAATGGTTGGAACTTGTCCTGAGTATGAGTTTGGACTCAGATTGCTTTGTCATGGTTAGTGGGAACAGTTTCCCATTGACAATGAGATCAGTGAGCTGGGAGTGACCTACAAGGAAAACGTTGTTAAGGTCGCTGTCTCCTGCGTTACAGTACATATGTGATTCAAAGTCTTGCATTGTGGAAATGTTTTAAAATAAGTCCAATGAAATTTATGTATAGTTATAGAGGCACTTAGAAAATGCCAAAAGGTACTACCTGATGCCAGCCTTTAACTGTTGAGTGGAAAAAACCCATAGCTTCATTTCTACTGCTGTAAGATTTTTAAAAGATGCATTGGTCATTACTAATGATGTACAATATTTTATTATAGGTTACATATGAAATTGCTGGTGCGATAGAAAAAAATAAAGACTCCCTTTCACAAAATCTCATATTTGTAATGAAAAGTAAGTAAACGCTTTTGTGGTTACTGTTGTTAGAAATCAAGATATTATTGCTTGATTTTAATTTTCATTTTAGTTTGAAGAGCCATTTATATGTATTTTATTTCCAGTAAAAGAGTCACCCTCATCTTTATGAAGGATTTACAAACAGTATTGTTTGAAATTTCCTCTAATTTTAGATTTATGAATATCAAGCATCTTTTTCATGTGATGTGATGTAAAGAACCAGAAGGCCTAGTCTGATGAGTGAGAATGACTTACAGAAGGCAATGAGTATGAACTAAAGCAAAAATAAAACTCAGAAAATAGGGAAAGGAAATTAGGCTCCCAAAATCACAGAGGCTGCAGTCAGATGTGCTCCAGTGCTTGAGTACCCTTCTAAAAGTAGTAACTTGTGGGCGTTCTTATGTTTTTCACTGAATAATTATAAATATCCATTGAAATGCAAAATTAAATGCCTTTCAATGTGCACATTGTATAATTATTGCTAATAATAATAATAATGCGACCAATTAATTAATCATAATTAATGATTCATAATTGGATTAATGAAAACCTGTATCATTTCCTCTTTCTGGAGAGGAAAAACAAAACATTTTCCTCAGGGAAATGCCAGTGCACCCAGAGGTGTCATTTGTCTCCACTCCAACCTCTGTAGTGTTTTCCACTTAATATATTATATTCTTATATTTCTTTCCTTAGAAATAAAGGCCTGCTGTCAAAATATATTGCATTTTAGCCATTTTAACGTAAAATTAGCCAAGCTCCCTAGTAAAATAATTGATGCATTTTAGACGCAAAAAGTGTGCATTCTAAATGAAGAAAGAAATTAAAGAAATTATCTTACATATGAGCATATTGATTGTAGTTTTAGAAATATTACAGTTTTCACTGCTTGGAATACACATGATAATCTGCCAAAGAGAAAGCATGACAACTTCCAGTATGGTTCATGAAAGAGAGCATTCTTCCATTCTCTCCCATAGTCCCTTTTACACTTTCATTGCTATTTTGTGTAATCTGCTATGCAACTGTTAAAAGGCAAGAATAAAGGATTTTATATGATACAAAAAGTTTAATATCATGAGGGTGAGTATGTATACAACTGAGGAATCATAATAACAACTATAAGTAATGCGAAAATTATGTTAGCAGAATATTTACAAATATGTAAGTTGTTTAAGGGCTAAGTTCCTTTTTAAAGTGACTTCAGCTTAAAACCTGTTGGTTGTCAGTGACATATTTCCTTCAGAATCAGTTTCATAAGTAGTGTAGGTGTATAACTTAAGTGCATGCTTCCTTTGATTTTCATTGAATTTCCTTTCCTCAATTAAAACTTTTAACTATAATAACATTAAAGTAATTTGTATATATGTGTAGGAATGTAGAACAGACCTGCCTGAAGATCATCAGAGGAGATTATTGACATAGGATGTATCTGTTTTAATTTGAAAGGTGTTATTTCTGTGCCTGTCCTCATTCTACTTATTACATTTTAAACATATGAATATTGATGCCCACTCTGTATTGAAATAATTTAAATTATCTGCTACCATATCTTCCTCATAAATTTAATGTTCTTGTTAAGTAAGAAATAGTAATTCCACAGAAAAAGGGAAACAGATCTATTGCATTTAAGCATGTAGTAAGAAACCTTTGAAGAGTTATTAAAGAGCAAACTGAGGATTTTTAACTGCTACGCTAAACTATTATTTATGGTGCTTATCCTGTTCATCTTTCTGGGTTTTTTTTATTTGTTTATGCATATGATTGATGTGATCATAATGCCAGTTTGCTAATTAAAAAAAACCAAAAACTAA
>VZTB01000959.1:12463-23371 GCA_013397245.1 Thryothorus ludovicianus
TATAATACATAACAATAAATGTGATAATATGTAATAATATATTATAATAATGCTATTATATAATGATATTACCATAATATCTTCTTTCTAAGATATTAGAAAATATTAAAGTTTAGCAATAGAACCTGTTATGGAGTTGTTAAAAGTAAAAGGTACAGCAGTAAGTTTTTGTGCAATTGCATGATTGGATAAAGAGAAGCGCTGCAGCAGAAATGTAGCAAAAGTAGAAATGATTGGCTTATGAAGATGCCAGAAAACTTTGTGTATTTAATTGGATAAGAAATTTATAAAAGGCATTGTAACTGGAATTCCGATGGCTTTCAGGTCTCACCCTCCCCTGAGACTGATTTGGCATTAATCCCTTGAATTGGCTGACCCTGTCCCATCTGTGCCCCGAGCACCAAGGTGAGGTCAGTAAGAATCAGGAACATCTCCAGATGTTGGACAGTTCTCCTGAGTTACAGTCTGGGGCTTTTTACAGAATCCAGGTTTTTCCATGGAGCCTCCCAGTGGAATTTGCCCTGCCCATGGCAGGAGAGGGAAGGAGATTGTTTTAAAGCCCTCCCAACCCAAACCACTCCATGATAAACTCTGCTGAGGCTGTGTGGAGCTGTAGGCACAGAACAACCTCCCTTACACACAAATACAAAAGAAAATCACCAAAAATCACCACACAACCCAAAAGTTTGTGGCAGGACTTGGTCTTCAACTCATGTCAAGGAGTCTCAATTAAATATTAAAATTTCCACTCTCCAATCTAACAGATAATATGATTTAGTGCCTTTTTTAACACAGAGAAAATGAGCCCAACTCAGCAAATCAACTGATTCTGAGGTGACAGGGGACTTCAACTATGGGAAGAGGAAAGCAAAGTTCATTAACTGACTCACAAATGCTCTTAGCACCATTCTAATTTGCTTTACTATTGTCAACTTCTGCGTTTCCGAACCTGCCATAATTCATTTCCAGCCATTTGGTAAAGACTAACAAAAATGCCCTTCATGGCTGTGTGACAGCACAGACTGAAGGAGAACATTTTCTGGTTGGTAACAGCAGTGGGAAGAAGTGGAATAAAAATCAATAATAAAAATCAATCAATAAACAGTTTGTCTATGCTACAAATACAGGTCACCTCCTGTGAGCAAGATCCAAAAGTTTGTCCTCCAGAATCCAGCCCCAGAAACCCACACTTGTGATGTCACTTCAAATACTAAAATCAATCACTCAATTCCAAAGTTATTTTAATTTGTGCAGCACCTGGGCTCAGCCACGTGGTGATTGTCCTCAATGACACCTTGCCCTGGCAGTGCTCAGATCCCTGCTCAGCCCACAGCTTTCACCTCAGTGCTGTGCTCTACAGAATTCCAGGGTTACCAGGGTGGGAAAAGCCCTTTGAGATCACCCAGTCCCACCCAGCACCACTCAAAACCTGTCCCCAAGGGCCACATCCAGACACCTGAACACTCCTGAGATAGTGACACCACTGCTCTGGGCAACTCTGCCAAGGCCTGACCACTCTGGAACTGAAATTTTCTTTTACATCAATAATCTGAGCCTGCCCTGGCCCAGCCTGAGGCCGTTCCCTCTGCTCCTGTCCCTGTCCCTGTTCCCAGAGCCCGACCCCCCCTCCCTGCCCCTCCTGGCAGGAGCTGTGCAGAGCCACAAGGGCCCCCCTGAGCCTCCTTTGCTGCAGCCTGAGCCCCTTCCCAGCTCCCTCAGCCCCTGCTGGGGCTCCAGCCCCTTCCCAGCTCCCTCAGCAATTCTCCAGCCCCTTCCCAGNTCCAGCCCCTTCCCAGCTCCCTCAGCAATTCTCCAGCCCCTTCTCAGCTCCCGGGGCTGAATTACAGCTGCTCCTAAAGCCCATCCTCATTTTCCACTCCCAAATGGCTACAGGTTTCTTTGTTCCTCTCCAGACCAGAGCTGTGTCTGTCCCTCTCCTGCAGCAATTCCTGCTTTCCTCACCCACCCACACTGGGATTTGCTCAGGGTTCCTGTTGCTGTCCCCACCACGGAGCTGAGGGGCCTTGCCCAGGAGTCGTTGCAGGTAAACAGGGAATCCTGGAATTGTTTGGACTGGGAGGGACCTCAGAGCCCCCCCAGTGCCACCCCTGCCATGGCAGGGACCCCTCCCACTGTCCCCAGTGTCCAGCCTGGCCTGGGACACTGCCAGGGATCCAGGGGATGCTCTGGGCACCCCGAACATGGCACAGGGACAGCCCAGAAGGGGTGGGTCACTCCTCACAAGGTGTTCAGAAATCCAGCTAAAAAATCCTGGATGTCATATGCCAGAGAAAAGGAATGCACAGATCCAGGGGAGGGAAGAGACCCTGCCAAGGGACCTCAGGAGAACATCCCTGTGGGAAAGAAGGGCCATGAGGTGACAATGGACACGGGCAGTCACAGAGCCACAGGTGTCCTGGGCTAGGGAACAAGAAGCAGAAAAAGGATTGGGATTGGGATTGTGGCCTGAGCCCCTCAGGTGAGCCCCCAGGTGCAGGGCTGCCCCAGCCCAGAATTTGGGATACAAAAAGGAGCTGGAGCTGCTGCAGAGAGCCCAGAGGAGGCAGCAGGATGGGCAGAGGATGGAGCAGCTCTGCTGGCAGCAAAGGCTGGCACAGCTGGGATTGTTCACCTGCACAGGAGAAGCTTTGGGCTGAGCTCAGGGTGGCCTTGCAGGGCCTGGAGGAGCCCCAGGAAACCTGGAGAGAGACAATTCCCAAGGGATGCAGGGACAGCACACAGGGAATGGCTCCCAGTGCCAGAGGGCAGGGCTGGGTGGGATTTGGGGCAGGAATTGTTCCCTGGGAGGGTGGGCAGGGGCTGGCCCAGGGTGGGCAGAGCAGCTGTGGCTGCCCCTGGATCCCTGGCAGTGTCCCAGGCCAGGCTGGACATTGGGGACAGTGGGAGGGGTCCCTGCCATGGCACGGCTGGCACTGGGGAGGTTCTGAGGTCCCTCCCAACCCAAACCATTCCATGATTCATAATTCTCAACACCTTTAGAAAAAGAGGAAGAAAACAATAAACTGCATTTAAAACCCCAGCCTCACTGCAAAGCTGCACAAGAGCCAGGCTGAAGTTTGTCCCCAGGAGGATGAGCAGGGACACAGGGACAGCTGCCAGCCCGGGCATCTCCTGCTGGGACAGGGACTTCCAGCTGGAATTCCCCACCTGGATAAAGGAGCAGAACTCACTCCAAGCTTTAAACTCTTCCACCCACACACCTGCCAAGGAGGAAACAGGTAAAGCCCTTGGCATTCCCCGGCCTTGAACGCCCTTCCCAGCATCAGCCTCCTCCCCTTTCCCAAGGGCAGGCAGAACATTCCTCACCCGTGTCCAGCAAACAAAAACATCAGGAACAAACCTGAGACCCTGAGCAAAGTGAGCACAAGTGGAGCTGTAAAAAAAACCACTCTTGGCAGATGCCAGCTGGGAGACTAAACCCACTGGCCTGGTCTGCAGACAGAAAACACAACAGCAGCTCAACATTTTCACCTGAAAACCAGCTTTTCTCTCCCAAAACGAGCTGATTTCACTTGAACAAAACCTTGAAAGCAGTAGCAAGGAAATACAAAAAGTCTGCAGGAAGAAAAATGCCTTAACGTGGAATATTATTGGGTTAATAAAGAACAAAAATGCCTGTTTCCAAAGAAGAGATGAAAAAGGAGAAAGGGAAGAAAATTAAAAGTCATGAAGAATATTCAAGTTTTCCTTAAAGAAAATGCACCTTCCACATCAGAATATCCTTTAGGTTACACATTTCCCCACATGCACAGAGAACAAAAAGTATATCAAGAACATTTCTATTACATCCACTGTCATTTTCCCACTTATTTCAGTAATTTCCTGCTGTTTCACTTCCAGCTCTCCCTACTCCCCAGCACTGGGCTCTGCCAACTTTTAAGTATTACAGAAAGACAAGAGCAAAGAAAGGAAGCAATACATTAATTTATACAAACACAAGGCTGTGTGGCAAACTTATTAAAAAGCGATATTAATAATATTTACATTCCTTACCATCCCTGGCAGTGTCCCAGTGTCCCTGCCGTGGCAGGGGTGGCTCTGAGGTCCCTCCCAGCCCAAACCATTCCAGAATTCCCGGTTCGCCCGCAGCCGCTCCCGGCGGGACGAGATTTAAGGTCCCTCCCAACCCAATCCTTGACTTTTCCCTTTACAGGAACGCGCTGCTGCTCAGCCCCAAAACCGCCCGCAGCGGGGGTTCTTTAAGAGCGCTATTAAAGTTCGAAGACTTGAGGGGGCAGGGGAAAAAAGAATATAAAATCTGGATTTCGCAACTCTCCAGAGGCCGCTTTCGCCTCCGGCCCGCGTCGCTCGCTGCAGCCGGGGCAGGGCGAGCCGCGACCCGCCAAAGCCCCGCCGCCAACTCCGCCGGCCCCACCTCAGAAACTGCTGTTTACACAAAACAAGACATTTTTCCCCTTCAGCTTCACCTCCAGAGCCCAGCTCTCCGCGGAGCGTCCCCAGGGCCGGACAATCCGTGACACACCGGGACGCGCCGCTGTCCCAGGGGAGCGGCCCGGGGGTCTCTGCTGCTGCGGGTGACGCTCTCGCTGTCCATCCCGCTCCCTCTCCCCATCCTGCTCCCCATGTCGATCCCCATCCCGATCCCGATCCCGATCCCGATCCCGCCGGCAGCGCTGGGTTTCACAAATATTTCCTTTTCCCTCTCGANGTCCCCTCAGAGCCCGGAGCCGCTCCCGCCATGGCCGTCCCCTCAGAGCCCGGGGCCGTTCCCGCCATGGCCGTCCCCTCAGAGCCCGGAGCCGCTCCCGCCATGGCCGTCCCCTCAGAGCCCGGGGCCGTTCCCGCCATGGCCGTCCCCTCAGAGCCCGGAGCCGCTCCCGCCATGGCCGTCCCCTCAGAGCCCGGGGCCGTTCCCGCCATGGCCGTCCCCTCAGAGCCCGGAGCCGCTCCCGCCATGGCCGTCCCCTCAGAGCCCGGGGCCGTTCCCGCCATGGCCGTCCCCTCAGAGCCCGGAGCCGCTCCCGCCATGGCCGTCCCCTCAGAGCCCGGGGCCGTTCCCGCCATGGCCGTCCCCTCAGAGCCCGGAGCCGCCTCCCACACGGCCGTAAATGACCCTCGGCCTCCGCCGCCCCACGGGAACAGCACAATGTTGTCAATTGGTCCTGTGTTGGAATAGGTAAACTTCACCCCTAAATGCTCCTAAATCTCAGGCCGCTGTTAATGGAATGAAATTGAATTGATAAACATGGATGAATTCTAATCCATAGGATCAGTCTCTGGTCTGCGTTGGAAGGGAACCTACCGGACGAGCAATATGGGGGTAAAACACACATCAATAAACTCATATTGGAACACACCCCGTTCAAAACAGCAAAACAAGTAAGTGACAAAAGACAGCTGTTGAATAAAAGCCCTGGGCAAAGAAAAGAACAGGATCAAAGTCAGCATTTGGGGGATTCGAGGACGCTTCTCACAGACACGGAATTGAAAGAATCAGATTGTCCTCAAAGTCCTCTCTTCCTTTTTTAACCTTACCTTACNGCCACCGAGCGCCCTGACTGACGCGGCCTCCGGCCAATCAGAACCGAGCGCTGCGCGTCAG
The DNA here is from genome assembly GCA_013397245.1 of Thryothorus ludovicianus. Taxonomy (NCBI): domain Eukaryota; kingdom Metazoa; phylum Chordata; class Aves; order Passeriformes; family Certhiidae; genus Thryothorus; species Thryothorus ludovicianus. The sequence goes on from VZTB01000959.1 coordinate 18,048, forward strand.
CCGGGGGTTGGGTGAGGACAGAGCGCTGCGATTGGTCAATGTGGAGCCACGCGCCGTAANCCTCAGACGGGCACTTCTCCCACTAAATAAAGATTTATCACTTGTGTATTTCTTTTACAATAAATGCTCTTACTTCTCCTCAGAGCCTCCTCTGTATCTCCACGTTCATCCCGAGGTGTTACTGCTCTGAAACAGAAATCCTCAGCAGGACTCGACATTTACAGTGCCTAGAGAAGGGACGAATTTCTTCTCAATACTTCTCTCAATTCTCTTCTCAATTCTTCTCTCTTTCCGTTTCAAGCCATTCCGGGGGGGCTCCAGGGGCAAGAAACAGATTCCTCACCCTGAGAAAAAAATTACCTCAAATACTGCATCTTCATAATATATAAAATTATAAATAAAAATTACACATGTATATAATCTTTTGTCTTCATATTAAGATGTCACTTAAGCCTTTCAAGGCATGTGGTCAGACCAACAAATAGGAAGTTCTGGTTTTGGATCTGAGATCAGCAATGACTGCACCCCTTTTTGCAGTCATAAAATAACATTCATCAAACATGAACAGTCCAGTGTCAGCCAGAGAAGTTCCTTCTGAAGGCCATTCCCTCCTGGGATTTCTGTGTGCAGCTGTTGATATTCCTCAGTATCAACTAAACACTGCTCTTTTGGTTTTGTGAGCTCAGAGCAACAAAATTATAGACAAGCCCTGAAACACAGAACTCCTCTGCACACCTGGGGAAAATAGAAGTGGAAATTATTTTTCCCCCTGTTGCTGTAAATGTTGCAGAAGTGATTTTTGTGCCTGGCAGATTTTGATGACAGCAGTGCAAGGCTGATTCAAAGTGCCTCGGTCGGGTCGCACCTGCCCCATTTAAACCCAAGTGGTTTTAATAAGGACATAAAAATCCCTCAGTCTGCTGATTCACCCTTTATGGCACCTCTGGCATTGGAAGTGCTTCTTTGTGAGCCAAAGTGGATTTCTATCTTTATGCCATGAATTCGATTTGCTCTTGAGATCTCCCACTGGGTTTGTGTGAACAGCAAATCTGATCCGATTCCTGCAGAGCACAATGACAATGGAAATGTGGAGTTTTCCAGAGTATTGTGCCAAAGGATCTTCAGAAAAGTATCTTTAGTTAACAGCCTTCATTATAAACAAGAAGAAATGATGGAAATAAAATTCACACACAGAGCTGCTGGAGCCAGGCAGGGAGAGCTGGGGGGGCTCCAGGGAGAGCTCAGAGCCCCTGGCAGAGCCTGGAGGGGCTCCAGGAGAGCTGGAGAGGGACTGGGGACAGGGGATGGAGGGACAGGACACAGGGAATGGCTTCAGAGCAGGATTGGATGGGATTTGGGGCAGGAATTGTTCCCTGGGAGGGTGGGGATGGAATTCCCAGAGCAGCTGTGGCTGCCCCTGGATCCCTGGCAGTGTCCCAGGCCAGGCTGGACACTGGGGACAGTGGGAGCAACCTGGGACAGTGGGAGGTGGCCCTGCCATGGCTGGGGTGTTCACCAATAAATAAATTTCCTAGACCTCTTTCTGTGTTATGGACTTGTGCACATGGTACAGTCCAAGCCAAGCCATCCACAACCCTCCCTTCACAGCCACTGAATTTAACCTTAAAGTACCCTCACCTTAAAGAGGTGAATGTACTTATTCACCTTAAAGAGGTGAATGTACTTTTAAAATACATGCAGAGAACCTGCCAAAAAAAATATTCATGAGCCGTAAGTACCGAAGGAAGAGTGCAAAGGTCAAACAGGACACAGCAAGACGTTTGCCTCCACTTTAATGTGTTTTTCTTATGCCTCCGTTTCCCCTTTGAAGTGATAAGGGACTGTAAAAGTGACTCCTGTCAGTGCTGAAGTGAAGAATTAATTTGGGTTTCAGCAGAAGGAGAAGGACCTGCAAGAGAAGAACTGATTTGTGGCTGCTGTGGTTTAACCTAGCCAGCAGCTGCCCAGGGGTGGGCGGGTGTGAAGGGCACAAAAGGTGCTGTGCAAACCCTGCCCAGCAATAAAACCACCCTGGAATGGCCAGCACTGCCTCCAGCCCAAATCCCACACACAGCCCCAGACTAACGATGAGAAAGATTAACTCCAGCACAACTCAAACCGGCACATTTCATTTAATAATATTTAAAAATAACTCAATTATTTCTCACATGCTCATCACACAACCAAATTTCCTTCAAGTAAAGTGACAGCGTGGATTTGACATTTTCAGTGAACCTGAAATTTCTCTAGTGCTATATTTCATTAATAAAGTGCATTCGAAACCTTGACAAGAGGAATTAGCACGAAATTATTTCGGTGTAAGTTTTAACCACTTCATGAGAGAAGACTTCCACCCGAACTTTTTGCCCTCTTTCCCCTCGTTCTCCTTCATGTCTGAATCGGAAACCTTTTCCAGGACAGCCTCGTAAGTCTTTCGCGCGCGGAGGATCTCCTTGTCCGTGCTGAAATGCACCATCTGCCTGCTCAGAATGGGCACCACCAGGTTGAAGTTGTCGACCCTCTTGTTTAATTTCCTGATGTCCTCCGCGAACTGCTCGCAGACCCGGCCCCACTGCTTCTGCTCCGACAGCGACATGGGCTCGCCCAGCTTCCTCCTGGAGGCCACGATGCCGCCGCGGAGCCGCTCGATGGTCTCGCGGATCTCCTTCTGCAGCAGGATCCACTCGGGCTGGTAGCCGTTGTCGATGAGGATCCTGTTCAGGTTGTGGGTCATGGGGTCGATGTGGGGGCTGTGCGAGAACTTCTGCAGAGGCTTCCCTTTGCCGCTGAGGTTGTCGAAGTCCCCCTTGGCCATGGACTCCTGGATGAGGTCCTCCACCAGCCGCTCCACCGCCTGAGTTATCTTCACCTTCTTGCTCTGCCGCACGTCCTGGGCCGTGCTGAGGTGGCTGCCGGCGTAGCGGCTCTCCAGCCGCTGCTGCCGGTACTCCAGCACCTGCTCGGTGGCGCGGTCCACGCGGAACTGCATGTACTGCTTCTCCCGCTGGCTCGGCGTGCCGATGCCCACGCCCTCGAAGCTCAGGTAGTGCCTGTGCTGCAGGGACTTGGATTTGAGCTGCTCCTCCTCCTCCTCGCCGGCCTCCGGTTTCTGCTTGCCCGCCAGGTCGCTGAGCACGACCCTGTAGGCCTCCTCCACCCTGATGAAGGCCTTGGAGTCGGCCATGCCCGAGCTGCTGTCCGGGTGGTATTTTTTGGCCAGATTGCGATAGGAGTTTCTGACGTCATCGAGGGAGCACCCTTCCTCGAGCTCCAGAATTTTGTAAGAGTCATTGACATCGTTTTTGGGTTTGTAACCCGACAACATCCTGCAGAGAAACGGCTTCAGCTTCCTTGGAATCATGGCTCCCCGTCCCATGAAACAGTGTCCCATGTTGTTACTCAGCATGACTCAAAGCCGCTGGGGATTTCTTCAGATGCAGCTACATTATAAAGAACCTACAGATACATTTGTACAAAAATCGTGTTAAATCTCCTTTTCTTTTAAAGAACTTCCAGGGCATACGTCTTTATCTTTAGCCTGATATATTAAAGAAATCCCTACTAAAATTCAGCAGATTTTTCTCTTACAGACTAATATTGAAATCACAGAATCCCAGAATGGTTTGGGTTAGAAAGGACATTAAAGCCCTCCCCGTGCCAGCCCTGCCATGGCAGGGACACCTCCCACTGTCCCAGGCTGTCCCCAATGTCCAGCCTGGCCTGGGACACTGCCAGGGATCCAGGGGCAGCCACAGCTGCTCTGGCCACCCTGGGCCAGGGCCTGCCCACCCTGCCAGGAAACAATTCTTTCCCAATATCCCATCTAACCCTGCCCTCCTTAAGCTTAAAGTCATTAATTTACATTTCTATTTAAATACTATTGAAGTAGCAGTATTACAATGTAAATGAAAATTAATTCACAATTTACTTTCTTCCTGGTATAACAACAGGAACATGGGTTTGTTTTGCACTGCAGAATTCCCAGGAAGCATTTTTACCATTTCTGTTTTTCCATTATTTATTTTATTGCCTTTATTGCCTTTCAGCAAACTCATGCCAGCATAAACTGGAAATGAGCTTGATGCTGAGCAATAACTGCTGAAACAAATCCCTCCCTTCTCTATACCTATATTCAGCAACAGCTCAATGTCCTACTCGCTTGGATCAATGCCTCAAGACCTATGACCTGGTACGTTCACAAAGGAGGTCATCACAGCACGGTTTTGGTATCTGACAGCAACATCTGGATCAGCACTCAGGTTACAGATTCACTGAGGTCAGCCTCTGTAGCCCAGCAGTGGCCAAACTCCTTCGCCGGTGCCAGGCAGGGACATAAACCTGGAATTCAGAAGAACAGATCAATAGCAGTGAGTATTTCCCTCTGTCAGCAATTCCAGTGATTCTGGGTTATCTGGGGACACAGCCAGGGCAAAACCTCAGCAGGTGACAAGGTCAGTCCTTATGTAAAATCATACTGGGAAAAATATAACTTTTAACTGGACACACCAGTTACACATCAGCCAACTCTGCTCTATTCTTGGAAATCCTCAGGGAAATGCTGCATCAGTGGAGCTAAAGGCACAGGGCAACATTTCCTTTGCTCACTCCACTGTCAAACAAAAAACTAGGTAAAATCAGCTCCTCAAGGTTAATTAGAAGAAAAGCAGCGTTTCTGTCAATACCAAACTTCCCTTCTGCTGTAACCCAGAGAAGGAAAAGGACAAGTACTCGGGACTGGATCAGTGCTCAATGTTTTCAGCCAGTATTAAGTCATCAGCTTGTGACAACGGAGCTCATTAACACCTTTTATTTATGACCCAGTGATTTCATTCCGTCTGGGAGGCGGATATATACAAAGATAACAGCTGGTTTTCACACGGCCATAAAACCTCATCTGACTACTACTTAAACAGAAGGATCAACAAATACACGTTTCAAATTCAATTACTGCTCCGAAAGTGACTCTCTCACAACCCGAGGAACCCCGATTTCAACAAACTTGTTCTTAAAAAACCCTACGGGGGATGAGCCGGACCCTGAGGGGCCGGCTGGAAAAGGGGAGGTTATTCCCAGGCAGTGCGAACTGAGGGATTCCTGCTGGGATTTGGGAAGGGGGGGATTTGGGGAGGGGGAGATTTGGGAAGAGGGAGATTTGGGAAGAGGGAATTTTGGCCCACCAGGAGCCAGCCCCGCTCCCGCCCGCACCTGCGAGCCCGGGCCGCCCCCGCCTCACCTGGAGCCGCCGGCCGGGCCGCGGGAAGGAGCCGGTAACGGCCCCGGCAGGAAGAGGAGGAGCCGGGAGAAAGCGCAGGGGACGGGCCCGG
>VZTB01000960.1:0-14228 GCA_013397245.1 Thryothorus ludovicianus
TGCCATGTACGAAGGTGCTCACTTGTGTTTCTCATTCACAGCAGGATACTACCCACCCCCAGGCCCTCACCCCTCCATGGGCTACTACCCTGCCCCAGGCCCCTACCCCTCTCCTGGTGGCCACACGGCCACAGTGCTCGTCCCACCCGGAGCTGCCACCACAGTCACAGTGCTGCAGGGAGAGATCTTCCAGGGTGCCCCCGTGCAGACGGTGTGTCCCCACTGCCAGCAAGCCATCACCACCAAGATCTCCTACGAGATTGGGCTCATGAGCTTCCTTCTTGGCTTCTTCTGCTGCTTTGTGGGGTAGGTGCTGCAAGCAGAGCTGGGGCCTTGGGTTGGGTGCTCAGCCTGATCCTGGGTAGCCCCTGTGCTGGTGGCTTTGGCTGAGCTGTTGGGCATGGTGGGGACCTTAGCACAGAGGTGGGACTGGGGCAGCAGAGGGGTTCCCTGGGTGACAGCCCCTACAATTACAGCTCTTGCCCATGGCCCAGGGGCTACCCCAGCTCAGCATCTCTGCCTCTCCCTGTGCTCCAGGTGTGATCTCTGCTGCTGCCTGATCCCCTGTCTGTTCGATGACTTCAAGGATGTGACACACACGTGTCCCAACTGCAAGGCCTACATCTACACGTACAAGCGCATGTGCTAACGGCGCCCCGGGAGCCACTGGAATGCCACCGGCCCTGTCCTGCTACCGTCCATCCCCGCGTGTGCATCCATCACTCCTCGCTTCCCCTGCCGGTGGTCTGTATGTGTTGTCCCCGGCTCCCTCCCGCAGAGCTGCCACCACTGCCCCCAGCTCTGCTCCTCACTGGGAATAGTTGGATTGGTGACACTGGTGCACAGGGGAGGTGGGCCCAGGCCCCAGATGCTATGTGGGGGCTGCCCTGCAGTGCACAGGAGTGGAGGGCATCACTCTGCACCCCATTACACTCTAGGGTGTGAGCGAGGCCCCTCTCACCTGGAGCAACCCTGGGAAGAGCAGCAGCTGCTGGAGGTGCCCAGCCCACAGTGCAGAGGGTGCCTGGTTGCAGGGATATGTTGGGATGGGAACCCAGGAGGGGGCCCAAGCAGCCCACGGTGCCCTCAGGGGATGCAGCACAGCCTTTGTGGCACTTTCAGGAAGGGGCTCAGTGACAAGGAGACAGGGCAGTGCCACACACACCAGGGTTTCGTGTGGTTCACAGCCCCTCCAGCCCCGTGGCAAAGCCCCTTCCCGAGGGGAGGCAGAGCTGCCCCTGAGCACAGAGGGGCCCGGCCGCAGCCCTGCACCCTTATCAGCACCTCCGTCCTGCCCGATGGCCACTCCAGCTGCATGCGCCTCCTCCCAGCCCCGCGGCTCTGGGGCAGGGACAGCCCCAGGCAGCCCTGGCCCCTTGAGAGCCAAATCCACACCCGGCATGTCCTGGCTGCCCGGCACGTAGAGTAGAGGAGTTTGTTCCCAGGCTGCAGCTCCGGAGCCGTCCTGGGCCTGGCGGGGGCTGTAGGGCCCTCCTTGCATGTGGTGTAGGGGGTATTTTTAGCACACTCACGTGGGGCAGAAGGAAGGGGCAAGCAGGCAGCAACAGGAGCTGCCAGCAGCACTCCCATAGCAGGGGCAACAGGACCTGGGAGCCAAGTTCAGCCTCTCGGGGCTGCTCCTCCCTCCCCTGCAGCTCCCAGAGCACAGTGGGGAGGTCTCTCAGCACACAGGTGTGCAAACAGAGCCTGGCCTGCACAGGCAGCTGCTGTTTGCTCACGGGTGGAATTGTGGCACTAGTCAGTGTTTTTATGTAAATAAATAACAGACCCTGAACTGGTGTGCATCTTTTCTTCTCTCCAGCTCACAATTCACAACAGATCTGCCTGCAGGAGACCTGAGGATGAGGGCAGGGTGGGGTTACATTGGTACCAAGCACGGGAGGAAAAGCAGCAGCTTCCCTACCCTACCTGGAACCCCCTTAACACAGGAAAGCCCCAAGCCCTGACAGCACTTGGCTGTGTCCTCTGAGCAGGGTAATGAGCCTCCACACATGGAAACCCCAGAGGAAATTGCAGGGACAGTGGGGTCCTAGGGCAGGAGTTTCTCGGGGACTGCATGAGTCAGAGACAAGTGAAACAGTGTGGGACTGCACTCCCTTTCTCCCCCTTGATCTCCTCCCCATTCTCACAATGATATACTTTTGGCTTCCTCCAGCTACAGCGTTGCAACTTTTTTTTATTCCAGTCAAGGCTTCAGGAAAAATAACCAACAACCAACCCTCAACCCCAAAGTTGCACAATACACTTCTGTCACCTCCATACCCCACCATGGTCCTGCCCCCATCCCCAGGGAGCTCCAACAGGAGTCAGACTTGCTTCCCAGGTCATTGCACCAAACAGGATACTCCTTTGAGCTAACAGCCCCATGGCACAGCCTCAGCTCCTCAGGGTAGGGAAGCAAGCACTCGTTGTTTGAAAGGCTGATGACACACTCTGCAGATGCAACCCAGGGCAGGAAACCCCCTCCAGACACTGCTTCAGGGATGGAGATGAAAAGCCAAGCATTTTTCAGGACAGGACAGGACATCTCTAGCTTTAAAAGCTGCCCCAGCCTGGGCAGGGCAGTGCTGCAGTGGAGTCCTCACTCCGTGGCATTAATCAGTCCTGTGCATTAGTCAGCTAAAGACGTGTTACAGCGGTGTCAAGGAGCCTTGGATAGTCCTGCAGGATTCCTGTTTATTTCCTTACTCCCAAACTCTGCAGCCAACTCACCAGCAGCAAGGGGAAGGTCGGACAGCGGGCAGGGCACATCTCTCCCCTTGCCCCCAGGCAGAGCCACACTGTGCCCATCACAGGATGTACCAGGCTGCAGCTCCCGCCGCCACGGCCATGCAGGCTGCCAGCACCAGCTGCACCAGGGGCTGCCTGGCCAGGCCCACAGCAGTGTGGATGGGGCAGCCGGGGCTTGCCGAGCCTGCAGGACACAGAAAGCACCGTCAGCACTGCCAGTCCTGTGCCACACACCCACAGCACCCCCTCGTTGCCAGCACCTACCCAGTTTGTCTGCATAGTAAGGGCATTTGCGGATGTCTCCTTTTCCGTCATGCACTGGAAAGCCTCCATCCTGGGCTGCTTCTGACAGTGACCTGCCGATCTTGTCCAGCTCATCAAACACCTGCAAGTGGTCACAGTGAGCATGTGAAGCAGGCAGAGACAGGCAGCTCTCAGCCAGACCCCTGGAATCACCTGGAGAACAGGCAAGCACCACTCCTGCTCCCCTGTCCCCAGACATCTTTTGGGGCTTCCACTGCAGAGCTGTGGGGACACCTGGCACACACTGCAGCTCCAGGAAGGCACAGCCCATCCCAAGAACATTCAGTCAGAGCCAGGCAGCACCACCCTGCTGCTCACTTCCTAGCCTGCTGTGGGTGGGAGTGTGGGGCAACAGGCTCTCCCCTCCCTGCTGCAGCCCCTTGGAGGATCCCAGCTCCTCTTGCTGCCATGGGATAAGGAGCCTGACAAAGGAGCCAACCACATCTCACCATGCTTCTGGCCAGTTTAAATCACACTGACCTGCTACAAGCACAAGATTAAAACTTTCATCCAGTGGCTAAATCTGTGTTCATCCCCTTGGGGCAAATGGCAGCTCAGTCAGATTTGATACAAGGCAAATGCTATGGGAGGAGCAGGAGGCTCCAGACATTTCTGACCATAGGGCAACAAGTCAGACCCGAGACAGGACATGAACTGTCACCAGGGTGGTGCAGCATGCTCAAACTGTTTGAGGCTGTCTTGGCACAAGAGCTCTGTTCCCCTCACTGCTTCACAGCCACACAGCCTATAGGAATCTTGAAGTCATATTAATTTTGCCTTAATCAAAGGGCTTGGCTGCGGTGTTGGAGCATGGGAAGAATTCCTGCTTGACACCAGCTCCAGAAGAAAGAGCTAGTTCAGCTAGAATCCCAATCCCTCAAGGGGCCATAGTGGTCTCAGCCTCAGACCACTGCCTGGGTGAGTGGTGTGACTGAATTAACCTGTGTCAGACCTAAAAGCTGCAGCACCTACACATACAGGAGATCAAGGATTTGTATAGTACCTGCATGTTAAATCTGAAGGCTTTGTTGGCCTCTTCCACAATCCTTTCCTTGGTGTTCTTGTCCAAGTCCAGAGCATTCATTCTTGCTCTGTAAAGCTGCTTGAACCGCTGTGCGTTGGAAATGTTGTCAAACACGTAGAACTGGATCCCTTCCTCAGTACTGGGCAACTTCAGGGCCCTCTGGGCTACCTTCTTCAGCACCTGGCCACCTGAGAGGTCCCCCATGTAGCGTGTGTAAGCATGAGCCACTAGCAGCTCTGGCTCGTGTTGTCCCACGTGATGGATTCTGTCCACATACTGCTGAGTTGCCTCTGAACACTGGATCTTTCCTTTCCAGTCTTCCCCATAGAAATATTTGAGGTCTTTGGCCAAAGCTTCTCTCCGGTGAAGCTCTACGGGGAAATACAGAGGAGCAAAGACCGGGTTGTCCTTGTTGTGATCCATCTCCTCTTCCAGAGCAGAGTAGGTGAAGTAAAGGGCCACGGTGGCCAGCTAAGGACAGAGCACAGCTCGCGTGAGAAGCTGATCTTTAGATGGGCACAGCTCATGCCATGACTACTCCTGCCTACACAGAACTGGGGTAAACAAGAAGAAACCCCCAGGCTGGCACAAAACCAGCCTGGAGAGCCTTTGCCAGGCAGGTGCTGCCTGAGGGAGCAAAGGCTCTGCTCCATCTACCTCCATAGACCCCCAGGGCTGCAGGGCTCTGCCTGGGAGTCTGTATCAGTCACTGGGTGCTCAGAGAGATGGGGAGCAGAGAAACACCCACCTTGAAGAGCTCCTTCTTGATGCGTCCCTTCAGGAAGTCCTTGACAAACTGAGTGTTCTCTGCACAGTCGTGCGATTCCTTCGTCCCCTCCTTCAGCAGCTCCGAAAGGTCCGTGGGGCTGCAGGCAAACAGGAGAGCTCCTTCCACCCCACTGCCTCAGGCAGCAATGAGCTTGTCCCTGCTGTTTGGAGGGATCCCCCACTATCTACCATCCCAGTTTAGGGAATGTTCAAGGTGGGACCCTCAGGCCACCCCGCAGGTTGAGCTGGAGGAAGCAGCAGGGTGGCAGCAGCCAACCAGACTTGGCACTCCAGGGCTCACCAGGGGCTCTGGCCCACGATGCTGAAGCAACTGCCAAGGACCTGCTGATCCCTGCACCACGACTTTTGCTCCTCATCCACATGGGCCAAACAACACTACACAAGGAAGCCTTGAGCATATGGGGAGCAACTATCAGGACAGGCTAAAGGGCTTGGGGGTCTTGGTGGCATCTTCTGCTAGAGAAGCAAAAAGGCTCAGGTAGGCCCCCAGCTTTCCCAGCTTGGATATCAACAGCTGGGGAAGAGATGAGAGCTGAATGGCAAAACAGGGCAAGAACACCCTTAAAAAGTTTATCTGTCCTGATTTGCACTGGTTTTTCAAGTTTTCACAGGGTAACTTGTTTTAAAAAGACCCAAAATATAAAAGTCTATAATTTTAGGCTGCAGAACACAGAATCACAGAATGAACTGGGCTGGAAAAGACTCCTGAGATCAAGTCCAACATATGACCTAACACCTCCTCATCAGCTAAACCCTGGCACTGAGTGCCATGTCCTGTCTTCTTTTAAACACATCCAGGGACAGTGATTCCACCACCTCTCTGGGCAAACAATTCCAGTGCCCAAACTCTTTCAGTGAAGAAGTTTTTTCTGTTGTCTAAGCTAAACCTTCCCTGGTGCAGCTTAAGGCTGTGTCCTCTCATTGTGTCAGTGGCAGCCTGGGAGAAGAGACCAACCTCACCTGATCACAGGCACCTTTCAGGTACAGTATCAGGACACTGGTACAGTATCAACACACACACTCATCCCAATCTTGCCAAAGTGCACCTTAGTTTGCTGCAGCTAACACATTTGTGTTAGCTCTAAGACAGACTTTGAACACTCCAGACTCACTGAGTGTGCCAGCAGAGCCAGCAAACATTAACTTCTCATGAAGCTGAGCCTGTGTCAAGTTGAAGAAGTAGACCAGCCTGCCTAGGTCCTCTAGGAAACACCCTAATCACTCTTCCTGTTTTCCAAGTCTGAAGCCTTGGCTTTTAGAACATGTGTGTGAATTTGTTTTTTAAAGTAATGTCCTAGAAAATGTCCTTGCCTAGACCTGGGTATTCTGCAAAGGCAAGAGCTCACCAGAGCAGAGTTCACCTCTAGAGTCAGTTTTCAAAACAAGAAGCCTGCCCAGCAAGCCATGGAAAACTGGCTCCCCTTGGCCAGGAAGACACAAACACAACTGCCAAATAGTCAAAGTGTTTCTGAAATGTGACTTTCATAGTAGAGACTAAAAAAAAAATGTTTGTTCTCATCCCTGCCAGATCACTCTTTCCCATTTCTTCCACCCTTACAGTACAGTTTACCTGAAGAGATTTCACAGCATGTGTATTTGATTAATCACTTCCTGGAGTCCCTCACTTCTTGGAGTCCCTCACTTCTTTCAGATGAGAAGGATCACTCCTTTACCTGGAAGATCTCTTGCCTTGCCCAAGGCTGTGTCTGTGCCACTGTGCAGGACAGAACTCACCTGACAGCATCATCTTCTATTTCCTCATAGTGCACAATGTCTTCCTCTCCCCCCTCCGGGCTCTCCAGGGCTGATGGCATTGTGGTCACTGCTGAGGGTCAGTCTGAAAAGCAAAATCAGAGAGGAGTTTTCAGGGGAAGCTGCCTTAGCAAAGGGATAGGTGTGAAATGTTGAACAGTCCAGCAAGGGGCTCTCTGAGCAGCTCTACCAGGCAGGGCAGTGAGGAGCAGCCTCTGGCTGTTTCCACCTAACACCAGGCAATTCCAAGGATGCAGATTTGTCTCTTCAGTTCAGCTACCTCAGGTGAACCTCAACACTGACACCCAGTTCACAAAACAATAACAAAAAAAAGATGTACAGCACAGCTGCCTGCATTCCATTTTCTCATTCAGGATGGCTCCTGGCTGAAGACAAGACCTCCATGTTGGGAATCTGCACTGGACTTGTGAGCAGGCTGCTTTCCCCTGGTGCTACCAAATATTTCCCCCAATGTCACACTCTGAGCAGAGTAACTGGAAAGGGAAGTTCCTCTCATTCACTCAGGAGGAAGAACAAGCTGCATTTCCACACCAGTTCAAAGCCTCCCTGGAAGAAAGCAGTGAATTAGGCCAGCTGAGCTCTGAAGTCGGGCAGCTCACAGGGGAAACAAGAACATTTTCTGTGACAGAAGAGAGGAAGAGGTGATGCCTTCTGGATACTGACCCAAACAGAGACTGGACAGAGCAAGAGGATAAAGTAGGGATTAATTAAAAGGCCTCAATGGTCACACCTGGGCAGCACAAGAGCCCAGACAGACCACACCCAAGATGCCCCAAAATGGTCACAAAATGGACCCCTGATCACGAGGTCTCACACTTTTATAAAAGTTCTGGTCCATCAGCATATTAAAATCAATTGGCCAACCACAGCTTCAGGTTATGAAGCTCCATCCTCCTGGTTTTTTCTTCTCACTTCACTGTTCGTTTTGTTCTTGGGTCTCAAAGCTGTCCTTGGTATTGAGCTGGAGAAGGAATTGTTTCGTTTCCCTACTCTGTAAAGAGAACTCAGTAGCACTTAATATGAAACCTAAAACTACCCACCAAAACAGCACAGAATCTAAAAAATAAAAAAGCTAAAACCTAAGGCATCAGAGGAACTTCCAAAGCAGGGGCAGATTTCACTGCTCTGCCTTCCCTGGGCCACTCTCCAGGCAGAGTGAGCTGCAGACAGCTCCTGCTCCCACTCACACTCTCCTCTCCTGCTTGGCAGAATTTACTTCAAATCCCACAAGTAAATGTGTTTCCCCCTCCTCTATTGCAAAAGGAAATAGTCTCCTTGAATGCAACAAGGTGATTGCATCCTGAGCAAATCTTACACAGAAACAGGAACAAGACACACCTGGATTATATGAGCACAGAAATCCAGGCTCCTCATTTATAAAATGGACCTGTAATCAGCTTTGTGCAGAGCAACACCCACCACCACCACCTTTCAGGCAGCCTTGGAAGAGGAGGAAGGAGCTAAGCTGATGCTGGCTCTTCAGAAAGCACTCACCAAGACAGCCATCCTCATTCTCTCCCACTCCAGTTCAGCCCCCCTTGCTGGGCTGCATCCATGGATTCATGGACTGGGAGAACCAACCAGCAGCTGCCTCGAGCTGGTCAGCACAGGGCCAGCACAGGCACAGCAGCTCACATGAGCACACCAGCTAGAAATTAATAGTTAGAACTCTAGTTCCTCACCTAGAGTTTCTAAGCTCTGTTTCACAGCCACCTTCCAACCAGGAACCAGGTGTGCTGCACCCCATCCTCAGGTGCAGCACAGGCTCCCCCCAGCTCAGGCACAGTCCCTGGTCTGGGGGACTCATCAGCAGGTGAAGATTCCCCCTGTGATCACACAGTCCTTATGTTCCCTGGACAGAGCCCTCCCAGGGGAAGACCAAATGCATTATTTTGTGATGCCAGGAGCCCAGGGCTGGGACAGAAGTCATTCAGGGTCATAAGGGGTGGCAGTTCTACATTCTCACCACCCCTCCCTTGACGTGGCACGGTACAGCCTCCCCACCCCAGGATAAAGGTCAGGCCAGGAACCAGATTTGGGTGCTGTGCTGTCTGTGTGATCACTCACTTAACAGCTCAACTCAGGGACCCATCTTCACTCCTCACACAGATGTTGGGAAACCAAAGCACAAAGGCAAATGAGCTCAGCCAGGTGTCCTGGGCACAGGAGGAACAGCACACTCACTGCCTGCCCATGGAAATCACCAGCTCTGTGACACCCTGCCTGCTCTGCTCATGGCAGCCCAGGACCTACCCAGAAGATGCAGATTCCAAAATGAAACTAGATAAACTAGTTCCAACTTATCTTATATTCCCAGAAAACCAGAGTCCTGGAGGTGAGGTGTGCTGTCTCCACATGCCTGCAACAGCCACTGGTACAAAGCAGCAGGTAAGAGCAGAGCTACAGAGCACTTGAGCCCCACTCATCCCTCGGGAGGGATGACATCAAATCCAGTCCAAAGGAGCACACCAGGTCAGGCTTCAAAAATTAACAGCAGCAATGGCTCAAGGTTCCCCATGGCCAGACAAAGATGGCCCTGAGATCACCACAACTGCTCACACATTGGAGCCTCCAGTCCCACACCCTGAACACACTCATGTTCACACTTGGTCACACAGGGAACACAGTGGGCGTCTCACAAGCCTTCACCCAACCCTGTTAGCAGTGCTGTAGAAGCACAACTAATGGGAATGGTGAATAACTGCCCCAGGAGCACAGTCTGCTGTTGGGAGCAGAGGTTACCATGCAAAAAGTCATTGAAGGCCTTTGGTGCATTCTCCCACTTGTATTTCCCTTGCATGTTTTGCAGGGCTCAGCATGACAAATTCTTCCCCATGGCAGTGGGCAGGGCACTGGTAACACCAGTCCCTGTAGCCCCAGGTGAGGGCAGAACTTGTGCTGGAAAATGTGGAATTTGAGATTTCTCCCAACACAGTCTCTAGCACAGACACCTCTCCAACAAGACAAGTCAGCACAAACCAACCCCATCCTTCCCTGTGCTGAGTTACTGCAGAACTGGCAGGAAAGGCAATCAGAGTCATTGTGTCTCATATCACCACCACACATCTCTGTTTTTGCTCCAAAACTGGCAACTGCAAGCCCCAGTTTGTGGTCACACCTTGGTTTCTCTGCTCCTCTGAAAGGGGGCATGTCCCACACACCAAGGAGGAGGCTCAGGCAGTGCCACCTCCTCTGCAGAGGCTGGAGCACCATTTCATTTGCTGCAGGGAGCTCTGCTCATCCAGGAGCTGGCTGATGTTCAGGGTATTTCCCAGTGCCCAGACAGAGCCTGCCTAGGAGCAATCCAACAGCTACCAGTGGGATAGCAGGGCTGGAGAGTGGGGAGGAGGTTTGATACACAACACTTCAGCATTCCAAACATTTCTTCCCAATGCCAGTGTTTGAACCCCCTGAGATAACACTTCTGCCTCATCTAGATGGGTCCCTAAACACATCTCCCTACCAAGCTGCACACCCTAGATGCACAGCTGTTCTTCTCAGGGTAGGGGAGGGCTTAATCCAAATAATTCCAAGTCTTTTGAAGGAAGAAGACACTACTGCTGCAGGGAAGGACTGGAAGCCCTAGATTTGCTTGGGCACTCTGGGGGTTCAGTAGCTCACAAACACCCAGGCAGTACAGAGCTCATATCTGCTTTTAACTTCCATGCAACTTCAAAGCATTTCCCCACACACAGAGCTCAGAGTGTGGCTGGAACTACCATCACTGCAGCAGAAACAAACCACAGAACTCCAGGCCTAGAGGCTTGAAGAATCATCTCAGAGGTTACCTGGCAATCCCAGCAGGAGAGATGCTCATCTCCATTTCCTTCTGGAGAAGGATTTGGCACTGGCTGCTGCTGGAAATGGAGCCTCATAGACTAAACTACCACATTACCTGATCCCAGGTAGGTTGAAGATTTCAACTGGACACAGCCTAAACTGAGGCAATAATTCAAGTCCCAGATCCTTACAACAATGCCCACACAAATGCTACTTCTGTCTTCTAGAGCTGCAGCCCAGCACCTCAACAAACGGACCAAAGGAAGCTCCTGGTGACCTCAAAGATCCTGTCCAGCTCTGCCCTTTGGTGGTAGCCCTTGTGTCAGGCAGCCCATCAAGAACCTATTTCCTCACCTTGGCTATGAGAACAGTCAAGGGGCAAGTGAGGGTTGGATCAGGGCTGAGAAAGAACACATCGTGACAGACACACACAATTACATCAAACAGCCTTCGCTCAGCAAAGAGCCAGTGCTTGCCCTGATGGTCATGTCGGCTATCAGCTGTGCCTGGGACGCGTCAAGCAGGGCCAGTGACAGGCACTGAGGGCTGGTATGTGCAATGCAGTGCTGTGTGCAGATGCTGAAGCTTGAATAGGACAATTGCCAATAACGGAAAAGGAGAAACAGCAAGAGGCTTTCATTCTCCCAGTGCTTCTCTGGGTTCTCTGGGGCAAAGGAAAGCCAAGGTAGGCCCGTCGCCTCCGGGAGGACACAGCACAGGGCTCCAGTGCCCGAAGCCCCGGGCGTCGCTCAGGAGCAGCCGTGCAGAGTCACTGCGGGGCTCCGAGGCCCCAGTGCTGGCACACGCCCCCGGCAGCTGGGCAGGCGCTCGCCCGCGGGGAGACACGGCAGGACCAGGGAGGGCTGAGAAGGGCCGGCCCGGCGGGTGGGCAGCGCCGGGCCCCGCACGGGCACACGGCTGGGGGGGGACGGCGGGCGGTCATGTCGGCCGCAACAGCCTCGGGCCCCGGCGAGCAGCGGCGCGGAAACACGGCTCTGAGACGGTGCGGGAGCGTTTCCCGGCCCAGGCGCCGCCGGGAGCGGGCAGAGCGAGCCCCAAGGGAGGGGGAAGGCCCGCGGGCCCAGGCCCGTTGCCATGGGGACGCGCCGCGCACTCACCGCCGCCGCCGCCGCGCTCGGCCCCGCCGTCAGACAAAGGCCCCGCGCGGCCGGCCCGCATTTATTGCCCAGCGGCCGCCGCGCGGCCAATCGCGAGGCGCCGCGCGAAGCTGCGCATGCGCAAGCGGAGACGGCGGCCGAGAAGAAAAGATGGCGGCGGCGCTGCCGTACTGGCGGCTTTATTGGTGGTTGCGGCAATGGCACCCGGCGCAGCTGCCGCCTCGCAGGGCCTGCAGGGCCGCGGGGACAACGGATAGCCACCGCAGGGGCCGAGGGTATCAAGCCTTGGGCTTCTTTGGGCTGCGGCTCCAGCCCATGGGCTGAGGGAAGGAGCTCAGCGCCTCAGAACACAGATCAGGAGCTTTTGTTGACCGAGTGTTGCAGGCTCTAAGATGGCCCGTGTGCTTCACTCCATTAGTTGTCCACCTGTGGGCACGGAGTCATTTAGCTTCCCCTAAAATACACGAAGCACATTCGAGCCTTTTCAAAGCACTTTCTCTCCCAAGAGCTTTCCCTCGGAACACCGCCGGCTGCCCCTGCTGTGCCCACGCTCCTCTCGGGGCCGGTGGCTGCCAATGGCGGCCCCGCCGGCGCTGAGGGCGGCCCGCGGTGGCGGCAGCAGCGGGGCTGTGATGGCGGTCTCGGTACCCGGCACCTGCTGCCCGCTCGGTCCCGAGCTTTCCCCCGTGTGCAGGGCGAGCCTCCGGGCTTCCCTGAGCCCTCAGGTGGGGAGGGAATTCGAGAATTCCTGCCCGGGGGAACGGAGCCGTCGCTGCAGAGGTGCAGGGAACGAGCCGCGATGACAGCCAGCGCTTTGTGAGGGAAGAACATTTCCAGAGGACACCAGAGCAGAACTCTGGAGATTTGTATCTGGGCTCCATGTCCTTCCAGGCTTCAAAAGATTTTAAATATTTTTCTCGTAATCTAAGAAAAGTTTTAGAATTACAGCTTCAGCAATAAAAAGGCATTAAGGCAAGCATCTACAAAGTAGTCAGTTCCAAACCCTGATAGCAAAGATGTGGCATTAAAATTCAACTTTTTTTTCCCACGTAGTAAAGTGTTTTAAGACATGATGTCATTTGAATTATTATATTTATATCCACTGAACTGGAGTACTGCCTCCAGTGAAGGTAAAGATGTAATATAAAATCTTGTATTACAAGATTATTATTATTTTGTAATACAAAATCTTTGATTGTGGATATAAGTCTTACCTAAAACCAGAACAAAAATACCAGGAAGAGATATTTATATTCCCATATTAAGATTGGTTAATAAGACTAAAGCTGAAGCTTTTCCACTTGTGAGGTGTGTACTTGAGAGAAGTAGAGGTGCACTGAGGGAACAGCATCAACTGAAGGGCCAGGTAAGGAAAGCCCTGTCCTCAAAATAGGCCCTTGCTGAGGAAGCTGGGAGGGGAAAAATTCCATTTCCCTTCCCAAGCATCCCAAGCATTCCAAGCATCCAGGGTGACCTGGACTGTACACCACAGACCCTCCAGACTTGTGCCAGTGGAGGTCTAGACTGGACACTAGAAAGAATCTCTACTCAAAGGGAGATACAATATTGAAATGGGCTGCCCAGGGGGGTGGAGGAGTCACCATTGTGGGAGGTATTTTAGGGCAGGTTGGATGTGGTGCTCAGTGACAAAATCCCTGTACCAACCTACCACAGGGCCACTATGAGTAACAGGTTGTACTTAATGATCCCACAGGGCCTTGTTCTGCAGCTCTTACAGAAACACAGATTTAGGAATGTTAGTAGCAATTAAAACCAAAGGCCTGTATGTATTTCCACAACATTCCCTGCCATGCCTTAAAAGTCATCAGGACAAACTGTGCTACATAACTGAAGATAGAAGAAACATGGGTATGAATAGGCAATGATTGAGAGAGTGGATGGAACCCAGGAAGAAGATGGGTGAAGCATTTCACAGCTCAAAATCAGAGAAGGTTTGGGTTGACATTAGAAAGAATTGCTTCCCATAAAGAGTGATCAGATATTAGAAAGGGCTGCCCAGATGGGAAGTAGACTAACTGCAGCAAGAGGTGTTCAAGGAAAGAAATGGTGAGGAACTGAAAGCCCTGGTCAGTTTACCATGGTGGAGCTGGGTCTCAGGATGAAATCACAAATATCGTACAGCACTACCATGCCAAGTGATTCCATGATGCTGTGACATCACAGCCTTTGGGCTCTGGGCAGTGGGTGCTGAGTGTGCCCAGTGTGTGGCTGTGGCCAGAGGCCAGAGGACGGGCAGAGGCTGTGCAGCGCTGGCAGCTTGGCCTTCAGCAGCAGCATGTGCAGCCAGGGGCTCTCGTGTCTGCTGCCGGTGTCGCTGCTGCCGGTGCCGCTGCTGATGCTCTTGGTGCAGCCTGTGGACACTCCCAAGCACGCTGCCGAGGACGCAGAGATGTGGGCTGCTCTTCCCGAGGCCCTGGAAGAGCAGGACATGGCGGCAGTGAGGAGCGCCGTGCTGCTGGTGCACTTGCTGCCGTGCATCCTGGTGCCCGTGGCCCTGCTTGTGTGGGGCCTTCATCTCTGCTGGGTCCTCGTGAAAGGGCTGAGGAGCCGCTGGAGAGAGGTGAGGGAGGCTGTGGGGCAGCTGGGCCGGGAGGCGCCAAGGCCTTGGGCCAGGAGGACGTGGGGCGGGGACTGAGAGCCCCGTGGGGCAGCAGAGCTGGGCAGGCCCC
>VZTB01000960.1:14668-43010 GCA_013397245.1 Thryothorus ludovicianus
AGTTTTTCCCAGAGTTCCAGTTTAGGTCTTTTAGGCATAGGCTTCCCAGTCATGTTGTCCTGCCCTATTTGATGCTCGGAAGAACATTCTAGTTCAATAAAGTTCATTCTTTCCAGACAATTCTGTGTTTGTTTCCTGTTTCATATGAGAATTGTCAGAATTTAAACTGTTTATTGTGTATAATGTTAATCAAAAGGAAATTCAGTACTAAAAATTAAAAAAAAATTATGGCCAACATACACAAAAATATCTAGAAATCTGCTCTCTTTTTCTATTGTGTCTGTGTTTTTCAGTGAGCCTTCTCACACTCAGAACTGTGTGAACAGACATAAGTCAGAAGTCGTTGCAGGTCAATATATTAAATTCATCAATTTAGGCTCCAAGACTTCTCCAGGAGTCACAGACACTTTATAAGCGGGACCGGTCCAGTTTGGCAAGGGGACTGATGCAAGCAGTGGGTCGAGCTCAAGCTGTGAGAAGTGCTGCAAAGGCCCAGTGCTCACTCCAATATTTTGGGAAGACATCTCTGCTGGAGGCTTTTCCCTGATATCAGGGTGTTATGGGTGCTTTTGAGAGGCATCCCAAAGGGAACGAAACAAACTTCTGTCCTGTTCTACAGCATTTCTGAAAGATAGATTTAGGAGTTTTAACAGAAATTTCCAAGTAAAGCAAGAAATAAAGCCTTTTATGTATTTCAACAGCTTTAACTGCATTAAAAATCAGCAGTACCAACTGTGCTGAAGACATGAAGATGGAAGTCACAGGAGTGTAAACAGGCAGTGCTTGAGAGAGTGGATTGAATCCTGAATTGTGAAGGGCAAAGCATTTCACAGTCCAAATCCAGTGAATATGTCCTGGCCAGTGTCACTGTGGGAAGCACCAGCACAAAGAAAAGTTGTGGACCTATAGTCTGTTAGAAAAAAGGAAAGAAAAGGCACAAGAGTCGAATTGGGTGAAAAGACGTTGTAGGTGAGCTGTGTGCTGAAAGCAGGGCAGCCATGGGGCGTTTGTGCAATCAGAGCAGAGGGCTGGCAATGGGAGCACAGCTCAGGCCCGTTCTCCGGGATGTCACCTGGGATCAGCAGTGCTCCACCCAGCGACTGCTGCTGGAGCACCAGCTGGGATTGGCTTTCCAGCTTGGCAGCAACGCCTCCACATACAGAACTTTCAGCGGGTAGGAGTGGGCTTCACTCGGTATCGCCTTCTCTGTTTTCTGCTCTCCTTCCTTTTCTGTTCCTGCTCTTTCCGGGCTCTGGCCATGGTAGATGTGATGCACTGAGAATCCAGGAAGTCCAGCAGCTTTGCCTTGGAAATTTTAATGCCATTCTGTTTGAGCTCTGCATGCAGATCAGCCAGCTCGATGGGCTCATAGAAGAGAATCCTATTGTACAGGGCCGTGTTTGAGCGGATGTAGCACCTTACTGCCTCCAGCTTTTCCTCTTCCCGAACTGCTGCTTGAGATGCTGGAAATTCCTCTTCCTCCTCCTCAGATGTAAAAGCACAGGTTTCAAATCCATTCACTAAGGAACTAAAAGCAGGATGAAACAGATGAGAGATCAAGGAAAGAACAAGCCAACAAGGACAGGACCAGAGCTCCCCAAATCCCTGACGATGAAGTCCTATGACTTCCCTCTGTGGAATTATAGAGCCTGCACTATCAGCACCCACAAAATGAATGATGCAGAACATGGCAGGGCTTCTGCAAACTTACCATTCCAGTCAGGACAGCACTGGTCCAACTCGCCCAGCCCAGAGCTCTATGGAATTTCTGGCTCCTGGCCCTTCCCTCGTGGCAGGTTCTGCCAAGGGGTACTGTGCTGTCCTCTCCCAACTCCAGCTGCAAGTTCTCAGGCAGCAAAGAGTGCTCCATGTCACTGACCTGTAGACCAGGCATACTAGATTTGGGCCTTGCTCATAAGCAGACCTTTTATGTTCAGAAAATAGTTCAGTTGGAATTAGATTGAAAATTCAAAACCTGTTTCTTTTGTAAGAGTGTGCTGACCTCCAGGTGACACACTCAAGGAGACAGCAGGGCCACTGCAGACCACAGGGACACTCATCTCTGTTTGCCTCATTCCTACCTCATCTCTGTTCTGCACCTGAGTGTTTTGTGTAGGATTTCACAGCCTCACCTCTGTGAACCAAAGGAGATGTCACTTCCATCCACTGAAGAACCTGTCGACTGCTGGGATGCCAGGAGCTCCTCACCATCAGCTGCCAGGGACACAGATGGCCTTTCCTGCTCTTTGGCTCCTTCTGGGTGATGTGTCACTTTAGTTCTGTCCTTGGGTGCAGCACAGCCTGGTCCATGGGGTGCAGCCTCATCCCTAGGGAGCACTGCAGAGGCCTTGGCAAGCTTCTTCCTCTTGCCCACAAGCCTCGTGGTGCTGGCACGATTGCCCGCAGCCCGGCCTGCCTTCGGCTGCCTCGGCCGTGTGGCCGGGGACTTCTGAGGGAGGGGCTGGGAATAGGGGATTTCATCCTCAAAGTCAGAGTCCCCATCACGGTGAGTGTACTGGAATATCTCCTTCAGCTTCCACACCATCTGGCGTTTTGGGAGAGCACGGACACCAAATCTGAAAGAGAAGGTGGGAGTTTAGGTTACAGTAATGCTGCACCTTCCATTGTGACAGCTCAGCAAGAGGTTCAGGCCAGGAAGTGCAGCTGGAAAAGTGTGATGTGACCTCAGAAAGCACTGGCTGGAACTTCACCATGGTTCCTCTTCTTTCACACTAACTTGTAAAGAGCCATCCTGAGGGAGGTAATGCTCACCTGCTCAGCTCCTTCTTCAGCTGCGGGGTCTCCATGATGGAATAAGCTGGCATGGGTGTCACTGGAGTGCTGGGGGACTTGTTCTCCTGACAGGAAGGTTCTGCAGCAGAATGAAATTACTGTGATGAGAATCAGCACAGAAAGGACTTAAAATGGCTGGTAACTTCTCCTCTTAGTGACAGAAATCTAATATTATCTAATAATTGTTTAATAGCAACTATTTCCTTATAAGCTGCTTTAGTTATTACTCAGCTTCATATTGCGTAGAATAGTCAGCACTTCCCCCCCTCCCCCCTTAATGGGGATACTTGGTTTTCATTGACTTTACATCAGAAACAGTTTAAACTGGGACATGTGTCACATCTGAAAATGAGGCCATTCAGGGCTTTGTTACAACAGGCAACACTTAGAAAGCAGGTAAAACCATGATTACTGGATCCCAGAAAGGAACTTTCATAACAGAGACTTGATGCATAAAAAATTGAGCAAATCAAGCTACTAGGGTCTGGAGTTAGACACTGATTTATTGATACCAGTTTACTGATACTGTGAAGCATAGCCAGTCTCACACATAGTGTTCTAATCACCCCTTTAACTAATCATTTAGTATGGCATAATTAATATTATATTTAATTAGATACTGCAATATCAATTATATCAATCCACTGGCAAGCAGGCTGGAGCCTGAGCTTTGTTCTATTTTGGTTGTTTTTTCTCTATCCACGAACCCACGGCTTCTGCAAGGAGCACTGTCACTACCAAAGGACTGGTGACAATGAAACACTCATGGCTACACTCCAAGAATCCCACATTTACACAGGCTCTTTCCCACAGCAAATGCCTACACCTGCTTTGTGCCTGGCCCTGCCAATTGCTTTGTATTAGAAAGCCCAAAGACTCTTTCAGTCTGTCAAGTGCATCACAGGTAAGATAATCACTAAAATAAAAGCACTTTAACCTAGCCCAATAAATCTAGGATCAATACAAGCTCTCACCAGGAGTCTTGACAGGATCTGTCTGACCAACCCTTGCTGCAGCTGCCAACCTCTGAGACAGAGGAAGAATCTCTGGGAGTTCATCTTCCTTCTCTTCTCCATTCCAGTCATCCCAGATTTTGGAGTCCAGGTAACTGGCTCTGCTGCCCACTGGTGAACATGGCTCAATGGGGCTCTTCTCAGGGCACTGCAAAGTTGTTCTCCTGCCAGCAGGACTTCCTTGGAGAGGGGTGCTGCCCTTAATTCCCTGCACCTGGACTGGGCTCTCCCCCTGCTCCTGCCAAGAGCCAGGGCTGGGGCTGCTGGCCATACTGGTCTTTGCACAGCTGACCTGGCTGGAGTCCTGGCCATCACCTCTGGCTGGTGACAGACACTCAACATGCCAGCAGTCATCAACAGGGATTGGAGGCTCTTCACACAGCAGAACACTGCTGCCCAGAGAAGGCAGACTTACTTCCCTGTCACTGTCCTCCAGCTCAACCACACTGATGTTGATTTTATCTTCCATTGGCTGCTCCTGGCACAGAGGCACCAGTGTGGGTAAACCTGAGATATTGGCACATTTGGTTTCTGTCTTGTTGTGGCCAGGGGAGAGGAGAACTGCACCTACTGGAGAAACTGGAAGGTGGGTCTTGGGAAAGGATTCTGCTGCTGAGCTGCTGGGTGGGCTCCTTCCACTGGACGAGTTCTCCATGGGCAAATGTTTGTCTGACAGTGTTGTTTCACAAACTTTTATTAAATTTCCAGACATTCCATGGTTACTATTACCTGCTGATAAGTTCTTTGTGCTGAGTTCAGATCCTGGACCCTTTAAAGAATTAATACTTGTGACCAGAGTCTGTGTTGAAAAGCTTCTGCTTTTGCTCAGAACTGGTGTTCCTGGCACAAGCCAGGAGCTGTCTGTGCCTGGAGACATTTCATTACTGAGCCTTTTCCCAGCACTCGGGTTTGGACTCTGACTGGTCTCTGTACAAGCACTTGTTTGTCTGCTGAGAGGAAATTCAGGGGACACCTTTACATCACCACTTACACACACTGTGTCTGTACTGCCCCGTGACACCTGGGCTGATCTTGGCTCTGTTTCAGGAACTGATGAGCTATGGTCAGGTTTTGGTATCTCAGGACCTTGTTCCATGTCTGTGCACTTCAGGTGCCCAGGGATTTCTGTTTTCTTCAGAGCAGAGTCAGACTCTGACAACTTCTTGCCTTGTTGTAACTCCATTTCATCATCAGAAGAAGATAAAACAATAACATCACCCTCCTTGATCCACTGAGCTGCAGCTTCCTGAGTCCTGCCTGGTGATGACAGCACTGGGACATGTGTGGGCCTGTTCAATTCACTGTGAGGAAGCTCTGCTGGAGAAACTGTGATCTCATTTCTCGATGCAGCACCCAGCTCCTTGGCTTTCTCAAAGTGTATTTCATCAGATGGGAATGATCTTTCCTTTTTGTTTTGCTTTGGTGTTGACACATGTTCCCTGGCAAACTTTCCCTCTGATTTTGGAGATGCAGGTGAAGCGCCAAGAGCAGGAAGAAGGGACACATAAGGCTGGGGAGTTGGACTCCCACAAAATCCATTCTTACTTGGAGAGCAGTCTTTTTGTGACTTGCTGGACAGAAGTGAACCATTAAGACCAACATGTTTTTCACTAGGGGACTTTCCTGATTCTTTGGTAACTTCTTTCACTGGGGAAGGGTCACAGTAATCCCCCTGAGAGGCAGAAAACAAATGTTCATAGCTGTGATTTATATGAGTATCACCCTGGAAACCAGGAAACTGCTCTTCACAGTGATTTGCCTTCTCATGTGAGACCTGTGGTGACTTGGAACCCTTCACATGCTCACATCCCCCAACAGCCCCTCCTTCATTAGCACCATGGGATGTTCCATCCCATTTCTGAGGTTCACTGTGCTGAGGCACAATAGTGGCCTGTGGATAATTTATGCTCTTGCACCTGTTTATATTCTGCATCTTCTCTTCTTGTGCAGACAAATCACATTTAGATTTTTCCACATGACTGACATCCCTCAGATCTTTGAGGCTGTTGCTTACTGAAGCAGATTCAGGTCTCTTTACCTCTTCCTGCTCAGTTTGCTGGTTTGTACCTTGGACTGCCTCAGTGTCACTGCAGATACTGAAGTGTGTTCCCTCGCTCACCTCTCTTTCACCCTGAGCCATCTTTCTCTGAGTTGCAGCAAACTCATAGATTTCCTCCAGCTCCTGTTCTCCCATCTCACTGTCATCCTCCATCTGGCACTCAGGGCTCAGCATAGCTACATCTTCCTCATCTTCACCCACCCACACTGACTTCAAGAGGTCTTGGAAGTTCTCAGCTCGGTCCTCACAATCTTCTTCATCCCTCACAGAGATAAGATCATCTTCTGAGCCCACTGCAGAGGACCCCTGGCTCTCTCCAGTGCTGTTATCACACTCTGCCATCAGTTCCCTCACACCAAACCTGCAAGGATACAAGAGTAACATTAGTATTTCCTCCTCCAGTATTTCTTCACCATTTGGCTGTCAGATCACTTTTGTGAGCTTTGTAAGGAATTTTCATGAGGATGTTGAGTTTCCTAAGATGTACAAGATCCAGTGTATTCCTAAAATTCCAAATACCCTTTTCCAGGTGTCACTCACGTGGAAGTATCAGGAACATTCTTCCTTTTCTGTGTTTGAGACTGACTACACGAAATGCCCTTGGCAATGGGAAAGTTCCATGGAATGGCTGGGGCTGGATAATTTCTGCCATGTGCAAGACTCCTGGCTTTTTGGAGTGACAGGCATTTGGCAAGCCCCAACCATGACCTACCCATATCTCAGCTACTGCTCCTATTTCAAGCTCTTAGTGCATGCCTAGGACCATGACTGAGAGCATGGGTGACACATCAAAGCCTGAGCATCCAATACATTCTACAAGTGTTGTTCAGATGAAGTGAGAATCACATATAGAAGTTGTGCTCATCATCTTCAACATCAGCTGCCAACAGACATCCTGAGACAAAACTCAGCCAAAGTCTGCTGAGCATATACTGAACACAGACACTCTCATACAGGTAGAAAAGTTGGGGGCAGGATGTCCTTATGGGCAAGTTTCATTTAAGATGTAGCAAAGAACAACGGAATTTGTTAGCCACTAAAACTGCAGCAGAAGGTCTCAAACCAGGGTCTGTGTGGCTGAAAGCCTGAGGGGGTCTGAAAGATGCCCGGGGTACCACCTGTCAGCCAGAGCCCGCAGCTGGGGCCGCAGCCCAGCAGGGCAGGTGGTGTCAGCAGCGTAGAGGTAGCGCAGGAAGGCAGCCACGGCCTCGGCCGACACAGCCCCCAGCAGCACGCGGCGCGTCGGCGCGGCCTCGTTCTCCTCCACCAACAGCCCCTCGCCGTGCACCTGCAGCAGAGACAGCAAGGTCTGCTTGCTAATAAAGCAACACACCCCCTACATTCATCCCTGTTCCCAGGATGCCAAGGTGGGGAGGTTATGCAGAGCTCCCTATGGAACAGGCCGTGTCCTTCCTGACCCTATGGCTGCTAACTTTGCTTAACTACTTGCCTTAGTCACACATATAAAAGGTGGCCCTAGAGTCCTCCACTTTGTTTTGCAATCAAATTACTTCTCAGCCCTACTTCCATCTACACCTCTCAGAGCTTCATCTGCTCTGTTTTGAATTCACCTAGAAGCTGCACAGGAGCAGGCTGGGAGCTACTCAACCTAAAATGCTCTGGGAACATAACTCCTTCACTAGCCTTGCAAAAAGCACAGTCAGTGTAGGTACCTCCAAAGCAAGTGTGACAAAAACTCTGTGTAGATTATTTTAAAGTACTTCCCAGAAACTTCCTATTCCCTGCTCACACTTCCCAGCCTGGGTGACAGGCAGGACACACCAAGATGAACAAGGCAGTCTGTGCTTGCATAAGGATGAAAATGCAAGGGCAAGAAGCACTTTGAAAGCTTCCTTCATTGCTCATGGGTGGAATGCAAGGATCCTTGACTCCCCACAGCCTCCCTGAATAGGATAAAGTAGCACATCTTTCACCACTTTGTCAGGATTTATTCTGAATTCTAAGCTGAAAAACCACTGCAGATCCCAAGGCAGTTGCCATCAAGCCCAGCAGGGTTCTGTGCTGGTTTGAGGCACTGGCTGGCTGTGGGAGGGGGCAGCCTGGGCTCTCCTAACCAGGAGCAGGAATGGCAGCAGCACTCACAGCCTGAGCCGCCGCCGGACACCGCGCGTACAACACGAACAGGTGGGCGTAGAGGATGTCCCCGCTGTCCACCTGGAACTGGACATCACTCAGGTGGGGGTTGTTGACCATGGCACCGAAATCTTGAACCAGCAGCCCAAGAGGGGACTAGGACACAGAAGGAACACAAAGACAGGTGTTAGGTTATAGCTGTCAAACACTTACCCAGAAAAATAAGTAGGGATTAATCCAGTTTATCAGCACTACTGAGCTGTGGGGTCAGCCTGGACATACCACTTCTGCCTCCTGAAGATAATCATCAGCTTTATGAACTTCAGGTCTTCCACAGGACAGGTTGACAAGTCTAACAGACATTCCTGCTTTGTTTTCCTCTATTTTTTCACAGCCTGCCCATTGTGGAGAAAGGGCAGTTGTGTTGTATTCTGCCGTACTTGTGTCACATTATCACCCTCAGATCTCACCACGTTTCCTGCTGTGGTCTAGCCACAGCCTCTAGCTGGCCTCTTGATCTACTCCCACCACAATTTTAGGAAACTGTAACTTCCACTTCAACAGACTTGAACTCAATTCACTATAATCAGGGTAAGGGGAAAGAGGACAACTCAAGAGGAGGTAATGAGTCTTTCTTCTCTCTTTTCACTGTCAAGCAAAGACAGCTTGAAGAGCAGCTCTGCAACAAGAGGCCCCCAGAGAATAAATCTAATGTAGGCATCCAGTTCAAAGGAATTTATGAGCAGGCTACTGAAACCACTTTTGTAAATTGCACCCCATTTTAAAAAAGAAACACAACTTTTATTATCATTTCAGAACTCCTGGCTAGAATTTTGAGGAGGGCTGAGTTACCAGTGGCTGGTTATGGTGACTGCAAGGTTAGGCTTGGGGTACGCTGCCAAAGACAGCAAGGATGGCAAGATAGCTCCTCTGGAGATGCTCCCAAGCAATCTCCTGAAGACTCAGATCCCTCCTAGTGTTGTAGCTCTGGAGTTGGTCCTGAAGTGCTTCAGGGACGTGTGAAACACCCTCAGATTACAGCTGAGTTGAGAAACTGCCTGACTACATGTGGAAACCAGTTTAGGGTTAACATCCTAATCACTGACCTTGTGCTTTTCAAACCTACTGCAGAGCTGAGGAATTGCAAGTTTTATTCCAGGGATCATCTGCAGGAGATGCAGTTCCATCTCAAACAACACAGCTCTTCATTTTCTTAGCAGGTTTCTACATTAGCAGTGGGCTGTGGAGAGCCAATCTTTTGACTTGCTCTAGCTGAATTAGCAGCACACACCAGAACACTTCTCTCAGCCTTCACAGGTGGGCTAAGGAACATTCTGCATGTTGTGGCAGTGCTGTGGAATGATCTCCAAAGGGAAGACAGGAAATTCAGTTTGGAAACTAATCTGATTCTTCCTCCTTTCTTATTCTTGGCAGGTGGGATACCTGTGAGGCTGCTCTGGGGCTGCCAGCAAACACAGGCTCCTGATGCAACGTTCCAGGCAGCGAGCCCAGAACAGCTTTCCTGCTGGTGCTAAAATTATCAATCAAGAATGGGGAAATTAAACAAGGCCAGAAAACTCCTGGCTGCTCCATTCTATGTGCAAGGCAAAGAAACAGGCCAGAAGACAGCTCTGAGCAGGTATGAACACACCAGAACATTCTCTCCTGCTGAGGAGGCCACTGAGACAGGACCCCACTGATGTCACCAAGGGTCTTCAGCATGGGGGATGTGTTACCAATGCAATGAGTGCATTGGCTCTACATGGTTACACTGTTTGTGCTCATATAAAGCATAAATCCCTCCCACTGGCAATCCAGCTCTTCCTTCAACAACACTTCATTCTCTCAGGAAAAATATAATGGAAACAGACCTGTTCTAAAAAAATAACCATACTGGTTTTGCTGGGAGCAACTGAATTTCAGCAACAGTGTGAGTTACAGTTTCTGTATTGCTAAAGGCCCCCAGTTTAATAAAAAACCAAAACAAGACCTTTTCCTGCTAAGGATAATTTTTTTTAATACCCTCAAGGAGTATCTAGAGTTTCTGTACTAAGTAGCTGGGATGCTCAAGTTTAATACCAATTCTCACCTCAAGGAATTGTCTCCTTTTAGAAGTATCTTAATCCTTTAAGCACAATAAGAAAGTATGTTGTCAGAGCATCAAAATGTATCCAGCACCAAAATGTACTTCCTTTCAGGGCATTATTATTTATTATCAAACAAAATATCAAGTTTCATCAGATAAAGTGGATGACCTTGGTAAGGAAATGAATTAGTTTTACCTAGTATGAACTTCAATTGAATAAAATAGATTAAACATTCATGGAAAATTACACATCCTCTGGTGCATGTGGGACAAGATGACATCTACAGAACACCACAGGCTTGATAAAAAAATCATCTGTGACATACTAGGCTGAGTTTCTCAGTCACCATAGAGCACATGCTGCTTTTCAAACTAGATCCTCTGTGTTCCCACAACTGAGGGTTTTCTACACCAAACACTTTAAAAGCTCAATTAGCAGCAAAAACTGCTTATCTTCCATGGCCATTGCAACATCATCTACCAGGCTTTTATGCCAGGATTTAGTACAAGTCAACCAGTTCTTGCAAGAATTCCCCCTCCCACTGCAGGACACACTGTGGGGAGGAAGGTGTCAGAGGAGGAAGGAGCTCCATTCAGAACACCCAGAGCTGGGTGTGTGTGCTCAGAGGAGCACCAGCAGCCCTCTCTCCTGAGCTGCTGCCAGTTTTCCCCTGGATAACCTGGGTATTAAAGCAGTGTACAGGCTGGGGAGGGGCTGGGAACACAAACCCTGTAAGGAACAGCTGAGGGAGCTGGGAGTGTTTGGCCTGGAGAAAAGGAGACTCAGGGGTGCCCTCAGCACTCTGCAGCTCCCTGAGAGGGGGCTGTGGTCAGCTGGGGGTTGGTCTCTCTCACCAGGCAGCAATGACAGAACCAGACAGAGTCTCAAGCTGCACCAAGGGAAACATGGGTGGGATATTAGGAAGAAGTTTTTCATGGAAGGAGTAATAAAGTACTGGAGTGCTTTGCCTGGGGAGGTGGTGGAGTCACCATCCCATGATGTATTTAAAAAAAGACTGGATGTGGAACTTGGTGCCCTGGTCTAGTTGAGGCATTAGGGCATGGGTTGGACTCAATGATCTTGGAGGTCCCTCCCAACCCATTTATTCTGTGATTCTGTGATACTGCATAACATTCTACAGCTGCATCCCTGCTTCCTACCCCAAAGTGCTCTCAGTGCTGCAATTCCCTAACCCATACAGCCTGTCCTTCTGTTCCCTGGCATTTAAATCATCTCTCATCAGGTAGGACAAGTACTGAAAAATCCCCAGGCTCTCGTGGGCTTTGATGGAACACCCCAGGTGTGCTGATCTCATCTGTGCCCATGATGAATCCTCAAGTCACTGTGAACCTTAAGCACCACTTTGTTTCCACAGAAAGGAATGGGAAATATTTCACACTCTTTTGAATAGCACAAATGCAACACCTTTTTTTAATTGGTATAGATGAATATATAAAGAGTGGAAAAAAAGGTTATCCTTACTCTTTTACTGCTGCTCCTGAGGAGGCTCTTCTCCTTGGATGGGGGCACAAAGCCACTATGTGGAGGATCACTGGGAGTCAGTTCTTCTCCTCAAGGAAGAAAATGCACATCACAAATCACATACAACTTCCTTGTGAGACAGAATCATCCAAGAACTCCTAAGAGGATCCTTGCTGTGACAGCTGCTATGACCAGGCTGGCTGGGCTGAAGGCTCAACCTCCCCCTCATGCCTTTTTGCAGGGTTTGGCTCTGGGCTGTGACAGGCTGAGGGTACCTAAGCACCATTTCACTGTTACTTATATACATTAAAGGGCCAGGGACCATTTGCTGCAGTTTAGCAGGGGAAATGAGGAGTATTATATCCAAGTGCAAATGCAGATGGGTGAGCTTAGGAGCCATGTTCCTTTCACAGATGAACAAGAGACACAATATTTTCTGCTGAAGAGACAGAGCACTTAAGGGGGTACCAATGCCCTTGAAATGTGCAGTTGTGCACCACATACAGCTGTGATGGGGGACATTAGAGAGTTGCCCACAAAGGAATTCCAGGTGTTTTATTTTTTCAGCCCTGAGTAGGCACAGATAAACTTCAGGTGTGTGTAATTGATGTCCAACACAAAATCATCCTTCCTGTGCACCTCTCTCATCTGACTGTCTCAAGACCTGAAAAGACAGTGTACAGAACAGAAAGGCTGTCCAGGTAGAATTATGGAATCACAGACTGGTTTGGGTTGGAAAGGACTTTAAAGCCCATCCAGTTCCACCCTCTGCCATAGGCAGGGACACATTCCACTATCCCAAGCCCCATCCAACCTGGCCTTGGACACTTCCAAGGATGGAGCAGCCACAGCTTCTCTGGGCACCCTGTGCGAGGGCCTCAGCACCCTTATAGGGAAGAATTTCTTCCCAGTACCCAATCTAAACAGAACCTCCTTCAGCTTGAAGCCAATCCCCTTTGCCCTAAATGTACTTGTGGAAGTTTGTCACCAGCTCTCTTGTATGCCCAAGATAAGAAGGAATGAAGATTTTGTTCCAGCTGTCGAACAAATCCAGACTCCCTCCTGGCAGAAAATACTTTGATATCTTTAATTTTAAAATAAAATTTAGTATCTGCTGTCCAGGAATTCTCTTAAAAGCTGGGATTTATGCATAGTTTCAGAAATACCAGGCTGAGTATATCTACATCCTATTGCAGGAAAATGTGTCCCCCCAATATCACCTCTTGGATCAACACCAACACCTGTGGGTGCTGCCATGGCTCTGACTCAGCCCAGCCACAGCCTGGCTATGTGTAGCTGAAGGAACCAGGGGCAGTGCTCACAAAGCTGCCAGAACTCACCTGGCTGCTCTGCTGCCTGAACATGGCCACTGTCAAGGTTCCACTGAGTAAGGGTGAGTCCTTCCCTGGCCAGCTCCACCAGGTCCTGCAGGGTCTGAATGTCCTTCTGGCTTGGGGATAAAAGCTGGCCATCTCCTTCGAGGCCTGGCTTGGATTCATCAGAAGTTTGGCCTCCAGCCTTTGTGAAAGTGTGTTTCTGAGAACTGAGGTCAGGCTGAGTTTGCTGGGATACTTCTGGCTGATGAGATCCCACCAATGGCTGAAGGTTATTCTCTGGCTTATTCTGATCAAGTGAGGAGGAAAAAAAGACACCAATAAATTAGGTCTTATTTTATGCATTTGCAGAGCTCGGAATACAGAGTGTACTTCATTCTCCTGAAACATCTATGAAGGACCACAGAGCATTGCCCAGGTATAGAGGGTTCTGAGGAACAGCTCTGCAGTTCTATGAAGGACTCTCCAGAGATAAGACAGCTCTGAATAGAAGAAAGAAAACTACAATGGAAAATGCAGAATAGTTGGTTTCTCCAGGAGCATGTCTGTGCAGGCAACGGTCAAACAGGGAGAAAGCATGGGGGAAATGCTCCCAATTCAACATCTAAATATTTCACTATAGCTGGAGCTCCTGGCAAAAGTCACAGCTGAAGCTGTCCAGGTGCTTCTGTTCTGAGTTCTGAAAGGATTTTGCAGTTACAAGTAACTAAACCAAACCTTCCCCTTGGAGCGGGTGTTTTCCAGGTTTGATCTTCGTTTCGCAAAATATAATTTTGCTTGTTTATTTCTAAGTAAAAAGAGTTCAGCCATTTTTGTGAATGGAAAGAATCAAAGGAAAAAACACAGTCCTGCCATGATTTTAAAGACCATCCTGCTTTTTATTTTTAAACTTCTCTGGCAGTTTCTGGCTTGAATGAAAGGTCAAAACTTCCTAGACTGGAGTCCCTCCTCTCCAGCTTCTCAACCTGCAAGAAGCCAGAGAAACATTGGGCATTGACGAGGGAAGAAGTATTAATTAAAACACCTATATATGCACAGTAGATTTTGAACAAGAGCACCAAATACTTCTTCAAGAGAAGAGGGAAGAAAGAGAAGTGATATCCTTCTTGGAGAAGAGACTGAAAGAACTTTGTCTGTTTCTGTGGGCACCTTTTATAAAAATATAGAGCACTTGAAGAGGCAGATCCAGGTGGAATCAAAATGAAAGAGTGGAACTGAGACCTGAATCAAAGTTCACATGCATCAGGAGGCAGTGGGATGCACAGAGAAAACCTGAGTGCAAATGCTTTCCTATACAACTCCAGGCATTCCCACTTTCTCTCTGCTAGGAAATAAGAGGTTTCAGTTTAAACTTTTCTCCCTAGTCCTAGCTGAGTGCAATATGGGCAGAGTTCACATTAAAAAAGACCAGAAAGAAGTGCCAGGTACAAAAACAAGAGTCAGGCTGCTGTAAACCTGGACAAACTAGTGGCACAATGAGCAGGATGGGGTCCCTTTACTCAGTACTCTCTGTTCCCATGCCTTTTATTTTCTGAAAGATTAAAACTCATGGTAGCATGAGCCTTGCTCTCCTCTCCAAAACACAGAAATGAAAGTTTGAGATCCTCAAACCTGACTGTGTCAGACCAGGGGAGAACAGATCACAGGCAGTGCAGTGTGCAGAGAGAGGGGACACTGGTTCACATTCCAAAAGAGGAAACAGAAGGGATACAGGGCAAACATGGAGAACTAGGGCACACACATATCAGAGCAAGGACAACAGAGCCCCACCTGCACAGGCTTCCAGGGTACAATTGGAGGGGTTAAGGCTGCAGTGTAGAACGATTCGGGGTCACAGGGTTCTGTCAGAGCACTGATCTCCCATAAAAAGCATTTTTTGGCTTTGGACAATGGCATGAGCCAGGCTGCTTTTCCAGATTCATCCTCCAGAATCCTACTAATGGGCAGCTGGGGAGTGGGAGGGAATTCCACCTCTTCAGTCAGCATCAGAGCTACTCGCTCCTGGATCCTCTTGCGGGCCTTCTCCGGGTCCTGGAGCAGCAGTGGTGGAGGGGCACTGGCGCCTTTTCTACGCCTTTTTTTATCTTTAAAAAGAAAAGAAACCCAAATAAGTAAACAGCTGAACACACAGGGCAGAGGAGATCAACACAGCAGCTTTTTCAGTGCTGTAATCAGTGACAACCAAAAGGCAAAGGAACACAACTCTTTAAGGTTGTGCAAGTAGTCCAAAGCCTCACATGGCCCTTATGGGAGGAATGAACTCCACCACAGACCCAGGGAGGGCTCCTTTTCTTGTGTTCTGGTCATGGGTAATATCAAACCCCAGTCACACAAACACTGGGCAGCTTTCATTTGGAAATCCTATGTCCAACCCCAAATCCAACTGGGAGTACCTATGGGCAGGAGAAGGGTTGTGAAGTGTGAAGTCTCCCCTCTGTACAGCTCTCAACCCTCCCCCCTGGCATTTGTGTGCCTTTCTAAACCCTTCTGCACTCTGAAATGGTGAAGCTTTGCCCAGCAGCATGTACTGGACACACATGGCACTGCAGAAAGGACAAAATGATAACGCTGAAAAAGCTGCATGAATTCAGGCTACAGCAGGAGGAATAGGAAAAGAATCTACTACAGCAGAAATAATCATATTTTCATATTATTTCTCCTAACTTCCACAGTTTACAAGAAACAACAGCTTAAGACTATTTTACAGATTCAAAACAACAAATTAGCGAAAAAAAACATAAGATTCCTGAAACCCACGGACGTTCTGCAGTCATTCTTGACTGCATCTGGATACTGTGTATTGTTGAAGNGAACAACAAATTAGTGAAAAAAAGCACAAGATTCCTGAAACCCACAGACATTCTGGATACTGTGTATTGTTGAAGCTCTGACTGCTTAAACAAACCAGAAAGAGGGCAGTCATCCCTCCTGTATCCAACAGGGAAGTATTGGTGGAGGGCAGCCACGTTACTCCTGCAATAACACAGTGTCAGACACTAACCTGCTGTAACACATACCTGATCCTGGCTTCCATTTGATTGGGAAAGTAGCCACTGCTTTCACATTTGTAACTGATTTTGCTTGTTCCTGCTTTTCTTGCTCCAACAGAGAGCATGACATTGCCATGGCAACCTGCAAATCTTCATCCTTAGGCTCCATTTTGGCCCTCTTCTGTGTTTTCCTTGTGTCCTCACTGGAGGGGCCTTTCCGCTTTGCCCTGCTGGGCTGATTGCTGAAATCCAAGAATGCAGCAGGAAGCCCCAGTTAATGTGACTGGATCACAGAAACAAACACTGAGCACTCCAGAGCAGCTGTTCCATTTGCTCAGAGATTCCCATGTCAAGCATAATAAAAACCATTCAGTACTTTATTTCCTAGCAGAGAGCAATAGATTTCTTATCATTCATGGAATTTAGAGCAATTTAGAGAAGTCTTATTTTGGGATGTAAGCATCTGCTATCTCTACCATGAATGACTTTTTCTACCAAAGGGGAACAAGCAAGTTGAAGCAGGGAGAAAACCAGATCACCAGAAAATGCCTTCTCACTCCTCTGCTTCCACAGGGAACAGGCAATGGTATTTCCTTGGCACAGTGGGACTTATGAGCCCAGCAACAAATTCACTCAGGCATCACTTGCTGCACTCTGAAGACTCTACTCAGAGCAAGTGAGCAGCTCTGGACAACATTCCAAAACATCACATCTGCTTTCTCTTTGGTTCAGGGTGAAAGGATGTTCCCAGGACAGCCATGAGCTGAGGAGCTGGGGCACTGGCACCACAGACCTCAAGAAAGGCTTTACACTTGTACACTGTGGTTTGCTCAATAACCTCAAACACACCATTCAGCTTTACTGAGCAATTGCCTCAAAGAGCACAATCATTCTGACAAACCACTGGAAGGTTATTTACCCCCCAGTTTGCTCCTGCCTGCTGGCTTTTAAAGTCATCCACCACCTGACTTCTTCTGAGGGAAATTAAGATGATTTCTCTAACTGACTGCCACATCCTCCTCACCTGGTACTGGGTCATGGCTCTACTTCACCTGCTTAGGGCTCAGGGGTTGCCCAGTGTGTGAGCCAGCCTTGTATTTATTGTTCTTCCTCACCTCCAGCACCTCTCAGGCCAAAGGAAACAACCAGCATATTTTTTTTTTCCTACCAAGCATACCTGGGACACTGAAGAGCTGCATCACCAAGTGTGGCCACCTGCAACTGCACTGCCTGAAGAAGCAGGTTAGGAGGCACATCCATCTCCACAGCACAGCGTTTCAGGTGACTGACTCGGCTCTGCGGGGTTTGGAACTGCTTGCCACAGATGGGACACTCAGGGACCACTGGTTTGCTGGAGGATGACATCTGTGCTTCTTCCATCTCATCCAGACACCTGCGAGACAATGGCAAAGCTTACCCTTTAAAGGGTCCATGTTAAGCCATTAAAATTAATAACAATAACAACAACAACAATAATAATTTTAAAAGCGCAATCACTTCTAATATTGGTAACAGCCATGAACATCCACTAAAGAAACAAGAATTATGTGCCCACCACAACATGGAACAGTGACATGGAGATAATTGTCTCAAAGGCATATTAAAAACATACTGCTCAAAGGCAAGTGCAGTGAATAACTTAAAAATCATGGAATCTCACAATGGTTTGGCTTGGAAGGGACCTTAAAGGCCATCATGATTCACTGCCACAGGCAGGGACACCTTCCACTAGAACAGGTTACTCCAGCCCTGCTTTGAACACCTCTTGGAATAAGGAGTCCACAGCCTCTCTGAACAGCATACTTCATGTATGTCCATCACCTAATCCTTCCTTCTGCACTCATTCTAACATTCCAGCTCATTTATAAACCCCTGCTAATGGAAAAGGGAGCAGCTGAATTGACACCACACTCCAGAGTGCAGCATGATGAACTTCAAATAATTTCTGGTAGGCCAAAACTATGTAAAAGTTTATACTTGTTATTTTCCTGTTCTCTCCAAAGAGATTCAGGGTGTGAGATCCTGGATCTGCAGGACCTATTATGAAAGTCACTCCCTGATTAGGTAGTGACACACACAGGGCTGTGCTAAGAGACCATTCAGCACTGGTGATTACTGGTGTGTCAGTGCATCTGTCCATCTACAGCTTCACTCTTGGGATGAAGGCTGCTATCAAAAAATCCCTGGTTAATATAACCTTGTAATCTCAACATATGATTACATGCTAATAGTTCAGAAAGCCTGATTTTCCAAAATGCATTTCTAGCACACTGTCACATTTTTACAGCTTCTGTCCTCTCAAGCAGCACAAAATGTCTGAAAACAGAAACAACAATAACACCTGGAAAGCCAGAGGTGCAAACAAGCCTGATCAGTGAGAGCCTCTCAGTAACATGATGTAGGACTGGACAATTTACATCACTTCTGCCTTCTTGAAGTATTTGAATTAAGAATTTACAATCATTCAAATGTGTTCTTTCTGATGCTTTGTCAACAGAAAAGCACAGAGTTTTAATTTCCAAAGAGTTGCCTGTACATAATACATTATGTTTGATACTTATGACTAAGGAAATCTTTAAATGAAACACAGTAATTTCAATTGTCACCTCTCTGAGTAGCATCACATTTCCCTAAAGCAAACAGCTCAGATACAGTGACACACCAGATATGCTCAGATGAATTTTAGCAAAACAGAGCAAATACTTTGTTGGCTGAAATCAGTAGATCTCAAAATTTGCATTAGGGAGCCATCACTGATGGAATCATTAAGGTTGCAAATGATCACCACAAAGATGTTCCTTTACAATGGCAGCTCCTCTGCCACACTGCTAAGGAAAGCTGATTTGGCCTGGCCACACACATGCAGAAGCCCTGCAGGACAAGGCTCTGCTTTCACACCAAAATGACTCGTTAATTCAAGCCATAAAGGTAAAGACCATTATGCAGAATCCCTGCTCCCAAGTTCTTCCATGGCTGGGCTGACTGAGGAGTCTGTGGGGGGCTGGATGGAAAGGACAGGTCCTGCTGGTGTTTGACCTGTTGACGTGCTGCTCTCGTCTCAGGGTGTTCATGGCTGTGAGATCCTTCTGGCAGATCTGACAGAAGAACAAGCCTGCATCCTCCAGGCTTGCCAGGGCTTCCTCCTTGGATTCCTGCTGAAGAGCCAAAGCCAGAGCAGTGTCATATTCCACAGATGGGAGATGGTGGGCACCTGGCAAAGAAGGAAGAGATGATATAAGATGGAAAACTGAATTCTGTATGGATGGCGAGAAATTGTTATACTTGTCATTATTAGCTTATTAAACTAGACACACAAAAATTCATTGCAATCTTTCCCTTGCATCTTCACACTTCATCTCTCACCAGGAAAGGTACAACCTGCTCCTTTCCAACATTCCAAGACTGGACCAGTCCAGGAGCAGGAGGTGACAATTCACCCACAGTGCATCACATGTCAGAGACAATGAAGGGACAGTTTTGGCTGGTTTCTGGGGAGATTATGGAATTTTATACATCAAATGTATAACACAGCAGATTTTCATGTCCATACAGAACCAATATGGACTTGATCTATAAAGAACCAACCAGAGTAAATTTGCTGTGAATTCAATTTATCAACACAGAACACATCACCTTAGAGAGTGCCTGGAGATGTATCAAACATGGGGCTACCTAAGAGCTGCCCAACACTGTCCCAAGGGAAGGATGACCAAGTTCACTGATCCTGTTAGAATTTCAACCTGTGTCCAAAAAGACAATCATTCTTCTAGAATTTACATGAGGTTAATTCAGCCTTAGAGAAGAGCTGGGAAAAAAGTATGGATAACCCTTTAACAAAGTTTTCCCAGGGATCTGGAGTGATTTGCACAGGAAGCCAGTAGGCCAGCCAGGAACAAAGCCCTGGGATCCAGAACTGCTCCTTAGACAACCATTCTCACCAGCCACCCATTCTGCACACACCAGAGCCAAGAGGAGACACGTACCATCCTCAGGAGAGTTCTGCTCCTGGCTCCTGGCAGGGAAATCCCTGCTGGCTGCATCCTTTGGGATGCTCCCATCCAAGCTGTGTTTCAGCTGCTCAGGTGCCACCCTCTTGAACTGCTGCATTCTCTCCACCACCAGCTCTGCCACACGCACCTTTGGGGTGGGTGAGGAGCAGGTTCCTGGAGGAGTAGCAGGAAGGAAGGGTAAGGTAGTCTGGGAACAGCCACTCTGAGGATTTACTAGAGGGGGAGAAAACACCAGTTTTACCAGGCAGTTTTAAACACACACTGAGAGATGCTGGGAGGCCCTTCCCTGACAGCAGCCTGGGCCAGGCTCAGTTCTGCAACAGCCGTTCTTGGAGAAGTGAGCAATTTGTGTAGCCACAGTAACAATATTGGGGTTCTGTGCTACAGGGGCATTTAGAGACATTTCTGTCCCTTTTACAGGCAGGAACATTAAAGAAGCCTTGCATGAAGGTTTCCAGCAGTCCCTGCTCTCCCAGCATTCCCACCACACAATGTCCCATTCTTGACTGACCTAATTTATCAGTTTAAGGACTTCCATCACTGGTGACTACATTCTGGCCATCATATTTAACAGCTGCTGAAGGACTAATCCTTTATGAATTAATCCAACACCTTTCCTGATTCATTCACATTTTTGCCCTTGACAACATTCAGTTGTGGATGACAATATGTCACCATACAATGAAGCACTGAATGAAAAATCACCACAGTATACTCTGAACTTGCTTCTAGATGATCTGAAAGTATTTTTCTCAGTTCTGATACTGCAAAAACAGTAACCAATGACTTCATTGGCCAACAAATCACTTTGCACTGCGGCTTGACCTTACTGAGGGCCATCTGCCTGCAGCACAGAACACACTCCTAGGTTAAACCCGTGTAAGGGGCAAGCCTGCTTCAAACAGGGCTGCTGTGTCCCCTCCAGATGGACTTCTCAAAACCTCCACTGAGCTACAGAGTCCTTCCAGTCCTTCTGCATGAACAGTTTCAGGTCACTCACCTGTCACAGGCCTCTGGCTACACTCAGTGGTCCCTGTGCTCAGCTGGCTGGCAGGGAGGGGGCTTCTTGCTCCATCCCCCTGTGCAGTCTCACTACTACAGGCTGCAGCATCACCATCTTCTTTGTGCACCAACGTTTGCTCCTCTGGACTCAGATCCTGAGACAAGTTTGCCTCCTTCACTGCTGGTAAGTGATGATGGGTTTGGCTCTTAGCAGCAGTTTTGCCTCTTCTTAATTTGCTTCGTTTTGTGTTGCTCTTTGGCCCATTCTGAACTCTCTTTGTTGCCTCAGCATCCCCAGCCTTTTTCTTTGCCCTACCCAAAATATTTGCCCACAACTCTTTAAAATCATTGTCCTGTTCATCCATCAGGTTTCCAGTAACACTGTGGCCTATGAACACTGTGAGGACTGGAGGGCAGGGGGAAACACCAGAATCAGTTCAGATTTGCATCAGCCCTTCTAGTACCTCAGAGATGTCCATTCTCCAGACTCCAATGAGGTCACCAGACAGAGTGTGCACTTCAACCAGTTCATTCTTCCACACTTAATTCACATTCAGCACAGCATGTTTTCTCTCCAAGGGCCTCACCTGCTCTCACAAGCTGGTTCTTCAGAAGACCCTGATCATAAATTAGGCACCTCAGTTTGTGCAGAGCACACGTAGGATCATCTTGGTAAGCTACAGAGCTTCAGAGAGACACTTATGAAAGCCCTTAAACAAAGAAAACAGAAGCAGGTGATCATGCATGATGGTACAGGCAGATGCACTGTGGGACAAGGTGTAAATTGCTGAAGGAGAAGAGAATTTGCATGAAATACTAAGATTAGAAACAGCACATATTGACCCCAAACAGTGTCCTTATAATTGTACTACAGACATGCTCAAGCCACATTAGCAAAGGAGAGGAGAGATTTTTAAACACATATCTGATATGGGGTAGGTTTTGCCTTGGAGCTCTGGATTTGGAGTATCCTTTCATTATACACATTCCTACTTATTCTATAGCAGAAGGCCAGGGAATGCAGCAGAAAAAAACCCCATCTTTCAGCTAAAACAGTGATTCTGGAGTGTTAAACTCTGCTTTGAGACACTACAGTTCCAGACAGGAGAACCCAACCTCATCTTGAGAAGTACATAAATGGATTTTCTGGCATTTCAGAAAGAGTTTTAGGACAAGTCAGAGAACAATTCCATTAAACATGTTCACCTTTTCTCTCCTCTTACTTCCACAGTTTCTCAGTTAGGATTAGCTCTCCTGCTTGTGCTGAATTCTTCCCCTGGGTACTCAATAAACCATGGCACTGACCATGTTTCCCAAACTACTGTCACATTCATGAGGTAAACAGATTAAATAAATGGTATTTTTAAATTAATTCCTTCATCTTTTCAGCTACAGCAAGAACAGCAGTGCTAGGCAAGGATTACCTGGAACAGCACTGGGTACAATGTCCAGATGGAAATGCCATCAACTTCCAGGCAACATTAAAACTAGAGCTCTATTCTTACATATTTTCATTGTCCCCTTCTTCCTAGTCCTGAGTTCATGATGGTTCTGGTTATTTTACCAGGGGTTTTATATTGCTCCCAAAACCTACTTCTTTCAAACCTAAACCAGAGTGTTTCACTTGGAATGGCAGCAGCTGTGCTCCAGTTACTCCAGTAAAGCTCTGGGCACAGAAAGACTCAAAAAGCAGGAAAAACACATGGAGGATTGTTTTCTCTAATGGCTTGGCTGCAGACATGAGAGGCTGAGAAATGCTGGTTACACACTTCCATGATCAGCCTTTCCTATAAGCAATTACAGATGTTGATGGATTTATTTATTTCAAACTCAGGCTTCCAGGCCTGCAGAGGATTTTGCTGTGAATCTTGGAGTAACTTTCTGTTAGAGAGAAACAAAAGTTTTATGTAGCCGGTTCAAAAATTTACTTTTTCTGGACAGAACACTGGTGTAGTTATAACTGTAAATTGACTATTTTCTTCTAAGGAGGAGAAAGCATGTAGACAAGTCCCAAATCAAAAGTTTTAAACACCTCAAACACATCTGT
Organism: Thryothorus ludovicianus; assembly: GCA_013397245.1. Classification (NCBI taxonomy): domain Eukaryota; kingdom Metazoa; phylum Chordata; class Aves; order Passeriformes; family Certhiidae; genus Thryothorus; species Thryothorus ludovicianus. Next base: position 37,580 of record VZTB01000960.1, read on the forward strand.
ACTGCTGGATTATTCACAGTGAGTTCTTGATATCAAACTCTGAAACAGATCAGCTCTTTGGCATTTGCTATCAATGTTCAATGTCCCCTGCAGATCAGAAAAGACACACCTATGCTGCAAAACTAAGAATTTATCTGTATTATTCCTCCCTTTCCACACCCACATTTACAGGTTCCTGCTCTGTTCAACATCTCAGTATTTCTGAGGATGCTGCTATTGCTGCCTCTAACGACCAGCTTTGGCACCAGTATATTGAGCTCAAAAAGTAATGGTTTTGAAATTAATTTCTTTCAGTATATTATTCAAGTCATTTTGGAAGATTTTAGGACTCAACAAATCATAAATTAAAAAATCAGCAGCACTTACCTGTTTGCTGAGATGCCAAATCTATAGCCCAGATGTGCCCTTCAAGTAAACATGGATCATCAAAATGGTACAAAGCAGAACCAGTAAGACTGAAAGAACCTGGAAAATGGAGTGAAAAGGATGGATTTAGTGTGTTTTGAAATGACTGCTGTTGATCATCCTTTGCACCATTTCAATAGGTACCTACTGATGGGAGAAACAGAGAGGGACTTTGGACAAAGGCCTGGAGACAGGACAAGGGGCAATGGCATCCCACTGCCAGGGAGTAGGATTAGATGGGATTTGGGGAAGAAAATCTTCCCTGTGAGGGTGGTGAGGCTCTGGCACGGGTTGCCCCAGCCCTGGAAGTGTTCCAGGCCAGGCTAGACAGGTCTTGGAGCAATCTGGAATAGTGGAAGGTGACCCTGCCCACGGCAGAGGGGTAGAAATGGATGATCTTTAAAGTCCCTTCCAACTCAAATTATTCTATAATTCTATGATTTAAAAGTATGCACCTATTACATGCCTTCAGTTTACTGCCTTGTAATTACTTAGTTAAATCATGAAACCCTTAAAAAAAAACACCACCAAACAGCTAAAACATCTGTTACCTTCCCCCTTTTCAGAGCAGCCTCTCTTTTAACCCCTGAAACCATTTTTCCACCAGCAGTCCAACCTGACATGCTCTCCAAAACACAACATTTGGGCCTGCTCACTTGCTGCTTTACACTGTCTGTCTGTTCCTGGAACAATTCTCCTGCCATTTCAGTCTCCAAGAATATGTCATCACTGTGGCTACAACAGTTCATCAGTGCTAGGCAGGCCTCCACAACTTGCACACAGCAGATACCACAGTGGTGCCTCAGGACAGCTCCTCCTCAATTCCTCATCTTGAAAGAAAAATTCACTTTATACTTCCAAAACCAGGAAAGCACCTTGGAAGTAATCTTTTCTATTTCACAAAAAATGCTAAGGGAAATGGGATTATTTAACATGAGAAAGTGAGGCAAAAACAAAACCTGAATTATTGTCTGGGGTCCCCAGCACAGGAAGGACATGGGCCTGCTGGAGTGAGCCCTTTCTCCCCCACCCTTCAGCTTCACCTCAGTCTTCAGAAATCAGCTAAATGCCAGGGCCTGGATGACCTTGGGCTGATAATTACGGAGTGCTGGCAGCAGCAGGATGATGGTTTGCACCATGTTGGGCTGCCACTGGAAGTTTCATCACCTTCTCCTTTTGTGGAAGCTGCAGCCAAAGATCTGAGGGCTAGTGACAAAACTTCCAAGCCAAGGCAGACCAAATACTGTGAAAGGGAAGAATTCTGGCAGTGTTTTTTTTGGCAATCATACCAGAAGGAGGTCTCTAGGGATTCCTCCAGACCAAATCTTGTAACAAAAAAATATTCCTACCAGTTCCTGATGGAGAAGAACCTACATGTTAATGGTGTGACTTCTAAAAAAGCACATTATCCTACATCCTTTTAGGGATTCTTCACTAGAGCCTGTTCTCTGCAGATTGCTGCACTAACCAACACCTTTATCACTACCTCATAAAGACATGACACTGCATCTGTACAGTGCAGGGTCTCTGCAGTGGCAAAAGTGCAAAACATTTAACACTGAGGACAACAGGGCTTGTTCTGTGAGGAGAGAACAAATGCAAATGCAAAACAGGAATCCAATGAGGGTTCAACTCTCTTGTCCTGGCTTCTTCCAGCTTCCCTATACCAGAAAAGGGTAACAAAACCAAATGCAGAAAATAGGAAATGAGAAATTAATTCAAGTCTATAAACAAGGGAGTGCTAGGTAGGAAAATCACACTGAGACTCCAAGGAGCAATCTTAGCAGGGATTGGCATCAGTGTCCACCTGGCATCACCCGCTTCCATATCTGATATCCCTTCAATCCTCACATTTCTGTTCAGGGCTCCACCTTCCCCTGCCAGCACCCTGTTCATATGGCAAAGCATTTCAAAGCATTTCACAGTCACTAAAAAAATCTATCACATTCCAGACAGAATTTTAAATTATTACTTACACAACAAAGTGTCCCTCTACCGACACGTCCCCAGAATATAAAATTCACTTTATACCTCTTCTGGAAGGATAAAGGGGAAGTGAAGAGAAAAATAAAAACTAACGGTCACTCAGGGGCAAATGCCCCTGGTTGTATGCAAACACAGCAGCACATAAATCACAAATAGAAACAGCTGGTGAGACAAAAATCAAAAAGGTTTGACTGAAAACAACAAGTTATTAATTTTAAGACTATAATACAATTGATTTCAAGGACCAAATAAAAATATTTCAGGCAGAGGCCACAAAATCAATAAAGAGAACAACACTTGATAAAAACTCACTTGGTTTTCAGAGAAAGAAAAGTAATCAGAGTGATAATAAAAATAAAGATGTAAAATAATATCATGGTGATGGAATTGATCCTGAATATAAACAATGCAATGTATTGAAACCAGGAGGTAAAATTATCTTGTCAGAAAAACTTAAACATTTTCAAAAAAGACCTTTTTTGGTGTACACGAAAACCAAGAAGAAAAACCTACTGATGCCACTACATCAACCCGTGGAACTGTTAATCCTGCAAATACTACATATGTCCATAACATCTATCCCCTGATGGTGCTGAAAGAAGCCTATTTCAGGAGCAATCCAAAGCAGACTGAGAAGCAGCTGCTGAAGGTGTTTCTGTCAACAGGATCAGATCATTTGCAAGCAGAAGTCACTGTGATTAGGAAGTAAACACCCATCTTGGAGACTGAGCTCAACACCAGGTTGATAAAGAAAGGGCTTATATGGGGAATTGAAGAATAAAGAGGGATAATAAAATTAAGCCAAATCAACACAGTTTATACAAATCCAGACCTACATTGAGCTAATAACGAGAGCTCTCTGTGTTATCAGAGGGGTAATTCTTCTATAAACCACTAAAGGAGCACCAAGGGACAAAAAGATAAATTAAAATCCAACAAAATCAATACAAGATATTCCAAATTATTAAAATGCAGTTAGGAAAGCTTCAAAAGGCAGCTGCAAACAGCTGTCATTGAGTACTTACATTTCTAGTGCCACTGCCCAGAGATTAACTCACTGCCTGTCCTGTTTTTCTGTTCTTTACCTTATGAAATGATTTGGGAGACCCCAGCCACCAAGATCAAGCTGACAAGAAAGGGAACCATCAGAGAGCCCATCATTCTTCCAAACACAGTGTGACCTCATCCCAGGGGCCTGACTCCACCCCAACAGGGGTAACTGAGACCATGCCAACCAGTTCTGTTAGTCTGCAGATCATGAATGGAGCAGTGGCAAGAAGATGAACTGAATAATTAATGAAAAAGTGAAAAAAAAAGAGAAGTAAGAACACTCCCATGTTAAACATTCAAGCCATTCCTCTCTAAGAAGGCAGTGTTATTCTGAAGCACACATTCACTTAAACCAAGGCCAGTTGTACTGATTTTTTTCCAAAAATAATGTCTGTAATTTGTGATTATGTTGAAGCCAAATACTAAGTGAAATTAAACAAAGTATTGATTTTTCTAAAGAAGGAAGATGCTGTCTTTGAAAAGGTGACTAAACTCATCATGGATTTTTTCAGGTGACTTGATAATGCATCTTTTACACTATCACTTCATTAATTTGTAACAATGAATAACTTGCTCTCTTCTCAGCTAAAATCACACACAGGAGCTACACTGAACCCCCCAACACTCTGCATGTAATGAAAATTGACCTAGTGGGAAAAGAAAAGAGTCAAAAGAACTTGAGTTCCATTTTCTTCAAAATGTAAAGGTTATGGTAATAACTCTTTCTCTTTTCAGTTTACCTCTGACACATCCATACTGGTGTCCAGATAACTGCTCTAATCCATGCACCAAAATCAAAGGGGAAATAAGGGACCAGGACAGGAAGAACAGTATTTTAAACAGATACAAAAGCCAAGCGTGTGAGAACCTTTTTTTTGTAGACAAAACCCAGTCTGTGATTTTTGAGAGTTCACACAGAGCAAACAGACTGAGCCACAGACAATGTCACTGCCTTTAGGCTTTACTGGAGTCAATTTTGTTTTGCCCAGCTGTAATTTAGGCTTTATCTAAAAGCTCCATGGTTAAAATAAACACCTGTGTGTCTGCAGGTTCAGGGACCAAGTGTTGTCAGTACAGCAGCTGACACTGCCTCCCTTCAAGGCAGGCCCACACTACAGAACCACAGAATTGCTGGCGTTAAAAAACACTTTAGGCTCATCCTATTCCACCCCCTGCTATGGGCAGGAACACCTTCCACTATCCCAGGCTGCTCTAAGCCCTGTCCAGCCTGTCTTTGGACACTTCCAGGGATCCAGGGGCAGCCACAGATTCTCTGGGCACCCTGTGCCAGGGCCTCCCCACCCTCCCAGAGATCAATTTCTCCTCAATATTCCATCTAACCCTACCCAAGGGCAGTGTGAGCCATCCTCTCTTGTGCTGTGGCTCCAGGCTATTGTCCAGAGTCCCTCTTCGCCCTTCTGAATATGCTGCTCCTTGTGCCCCTGAGCCTAAAAACAAAAGATAAAATTCCACGTTGCTCCATGAAGCGGCAGTAAATGCACCAGAATTGCTTTCCCTGGTTTCACTGCTAGAAAGAAGTTTGCTTTGAAGCTGGACGCGTTAAAGGTTTTCAATGAATCCTACCGGCTGTAAGCGGAACAGCTGCTCGGAACCCTGACAGGAGCCCTCCCCTCCTTACCCTGAACAGCCCTGCCTCTGCTTTATGCCCGAATTTCTGCCTTTGATGCCACGGTACCGCTGAGGATGGAGCTTCACCCTTTGGCACCGTTTGTCCCCCGGTGCTGCCCCGGGGCTGAGCTCCAGCCGGGCCCGAGGCCCGCGGCCTGGGCTCCCCTCAGCCCGACACAGGGCCCGCCCTGCGCGCCCGTGGAATGACGGTGAGTGACGTCATTATGTTGACGTCACAACAATGACGTAATGCCTGGGAGGAGGCCAGCCCGGGTCCAACACCACCCACTCCCCGCCACCAGGTGGCGCCGCGTCGCGCTGAATGCGCCGGCGTCATGACGTCACTCCCTCCCGCCCGCCC
>VZTB01000960.1:43030-74171 GCA_013397245.1 Thryothorus ludovicianus
CCGGTGCGCGGCCGGAGCGCATGCGCGGGCCGCCAGCCGTTTCGCTTGGCTCCCCGCGGGCGCGGGGCGCATGCGCAGCCCCGGCCGGCGGGACGGCGCCTGGCCCTCACGCTGTCCGCGCATGCGCACTGGCTTCCCGCCACCGATTGTCATAGAGACCGTTCCCGCCCGCCCCCCACCTTCCCCTCATGGGGCCCACGGCTCCTCCCGTCCCGTCGGTGCGGCCGAGGGGGTCCCGGACGCTGCCGCTCCTCCCCCCTGGGGGAACAGCCTGATCCTCTCTCCGACCGGGCGGCGGTGTCTGCTGAGGCGACCCTAGCACGAAGCGGGCGAGCCGGGGTCACCGGGGGCGGCCGCGCGCCGGAGAAAGCGGCGGCGGCCCGGCCAGCACATCCCGCCTCACGGCCCCATCGAGCCCGGCCTGGCCCCGGCCGTGGGGGTGTAACAGGGGAGACGTAAAGTAAGAACAGGGAGGGCGTTGATCAAGGCCTCGGCACCGCCTGTCACTGAGGCGAATGGCCTGAACACCACCGAAAGAGGAGAGCGTATGGTACAGCACGGCTCGTTCGTATTTTTAAAGAGTTGAAATAGATGAAATCAATCTGTCTATAAAAATATAAGTTTTTAGTAGGGAGAGAAATACTTACCACCTGCTCGTGAGCACGGAACTGCCATTTAAAATCACTCGTCTCCACCTTAAAACCTCAGGCGCACTTGTGCCGGCTCTGCAGCTGCAGCTGAAGCCTGTTACAGTTGTAATAATTTAGGGTTGTAAATGCTGTGCTGCTCATATGGAAATTGATGGAAATGCTGAAATTTCACGGTGAGCAATGGCATAGCACAAGCTTTTCCCAAGCTTTTCTGTCAAAAGAGCATTGCATTTTTATTTTGTACTTCTGCCTGGAGCTGAGCAGGAAAACAAGTGCTCTTTTCCCACTACATTTACCTCTGGCTCAGGGTCCTCGTGTATCACCTTGAGAGTCAGGAACAACAATAATTTCCTCCAAATCTTTAGCTCATTGTGGCTTTGCAGGTGTAAAATCACCTGAGGTGGGGTGGGAGGGTTCATATTCTGGATCTGCATTTTGAATGTGTGATTGAAATTAAGATTTCAATGTTGAAATCAGGACTTCTTTCTCAATGCACAGTCTGACTCTGGCAAAAACCAAAATCGCCCCTGAGCAACACTTCATAACAGGCCAAGAGGGAAAGGAAAGAGTGGCACACAGAACACACTGGAGCTTTGAAAACATCAAGACAGGCACTGCACTAATAACTACAAATCAGTTCTAATGGTGAACAATATGATGTCTCCTTCACACATAACATTGTCCACTAATTACATCTCATTCCATAATTTGACATCACCAAAAGAACCTGAGGCTGTTATGGCATTGCCTGCTTGGAAACATTAAGGAAAAAAAAACAACTACAACTTCTAGAATGAAATAAGCTCTTGGGGTACTGTGAGTTTTCACTTCCAGCAAAGCAATTTAATTTTTAATCTTTTTAAGCAAGTTTAGCTGAAAACCCTTGAATTTAAGCAAAGAATGGTTATTGTGGCAGAACTGAGGGGTATATTTTCTGCAGTGAATCTCCCCCAGAGATGCAATCTGCCCCTGTCAGTGCAAAACTGATGTGAAGAAATCCTTTGGTTTGTATCTTTCAACACTTCTGCTGGTTTATTCAAGTTCTTGCTCAAGTTGCTGCACTGATGGGAATTAGCAGCCCTCTGAAGAAAATCCTGCAAGAACTTGCAAGTGCCCATCGCACAAACAGACTGAAAATACTCCAGTTCCCTACCAAGACACAGGAACTACACCAAGACATGGGAACATCTCGTTGCACAATGCCCTAAAGTGAACTCAAAAGCCAAAGGAATTCCCAGCGAAGATAGATCCAAAAGCACTGGCCCTTGATGGTCCATCCTGGCTACCAAATGAGCATCTATTTCACAGGGCATCTCAAGGCCATTCCTAAAGGCAACAAGGATGGGATTCTCTGGTCATTATTTGTACCCAGCATCAGCTGGAGGATGCAGCCACAGTGACAGGTACAGCAAGGAAAAGTAGCCCTCCCAAAATCAGGCTGCTGATCTGAAGCAGACTGGACTTGCACTCCCAATTTTTTAATAATTCACTTTTCCTCCCCACCAGGGAAATGCTCTGTATCAAATACAGCTCAGGGCTTCAGTGTTTTAGACTCCAAAATGAAAATTTTGGCTTAATTTAATGCGTGCTTACCCCTGAATTACAACTGTGCAGATGCAGGCAGGTTCCTGCAATAGCATCAGGGATACACGCTGTGAGAGGCAAGATATTTACTGTCACACTGTGGCTTTGGGTGATCTCTGCAGAAAACAACCATTATGGTGTTTATGAATATTATTGCTGACATGAAAACGTTTTCAAAATAACTGCAAGTCTTTGCTGTGCAGTGGGATTTATAGTAAATATGATTATCTACATATCTATGAATACACAAATTACATATTATAATGTACGTATTCATCCCCAGTGTGCTGCAGTCAGCATTGCTCAAAATTTCTGTTTCACTTTCTCTCTGCTCAGTTTAAGAGCAGATCCCCTGCTTTCTGGTAAGACGTGTAATGCTGGTGGCTCTTTGGCATCTTCAGGTTAACTTTTTTAAGCTTTTCATACAAATTGATTCAATTCAGGTCAGCAGTGATCAGAGAAGCAGCCACTGAGGCCAATTCCAATGAGGAAAGTTTGGGTTTGCATCAATTTATTGTGATAATCTCCCTTCTGGACGAGAGAGCTCAGTGCAAACTCAGCACAGAGACCAGAAAGGGCCAAACAAAGAAAAATGCAGCATTTTCCTCAAGAGCAGCTTGGTTTGTTTTCCTCTCCAGTGTGAATTTTGGGATGGTATAAGGTACTATATCCATCTCTTGAAAGCCTGCCAGGAAAACAAGCGTGTTTCCATTCAGTAACTCACATGGCACGAGTTGGAGTGGTATAAACCAAAATTCACCTGGTTCTCCTGGGAAGGGAAATGAATTATCATTTCCAAGAAGAATCACCATCATTCAGTCAGGGCACGGGGCATTAAAGAATCTCTAAATACATTACAAATACAGTTCACATCTAAAAACACTCAACCCTATCCTTTGATTTCCTGAAGCATGTTGCAAGATAACTTTGAACACCTGTTTTTTAAACTACCTGCTAAACTACTTGGGACAGAACAAGTCCAGGGATTGAGAGGCATCAGTGAAACAAAACTGATGAATCTCTTCTGCCTCCTGCCATAGCTCTGACTTCCCATGTTTCAAAGGATTTAATGTGGCACAGTTCCATGAAGGACTGGTTTATTGGTCTAGTTCTGGACTGGGTTTTAAGCCCAGTTACCCCTTGTTTACTTGGGCTGCAGAAGAACAAGCTCTGCTTGGCTCCTCAGATTGCTTCTGGATTCACTGACCCCAAATCCCCTGCAGATCCTATCATGACATTTGCAATAACATTGGATGGATGTTTAATGGACAACTCATTACAATACCTTTTGCCACGTGGTTTTTAAAAAAGGAAGAAACTGCTTCTTTCTCCAGTTTTTCATCTTTCCTGCTGCTTTAAATAGATTTAACAGTGAGACCATCAGGAGTCTTTACTAATTTAAGTGCTTACTGAAGCCTTTGATCCCTATGCTCCTGCCAGCTCTTCCATTTCAGCCAGGACTTAGGGCAGACTTTATTTATTCCCACTTGCTTGCATGTCAAACCAGTTCCAGCAGGGATGTGATGGGAAGGACTTTGTGAGTTTAGATTAAATTCTTGCTAGAAGGAGCCTCCAGCCCCATGGAACACCATTTATCCTGGGAGAATGAGGAAATGAGTGTCCAGGCAAAGAAAATCCTTTCCTGGCCTGGGCTGCATTGAACCACAGCATCAGCCATGAAGTGCCCCAGGGAAGATGCAGGTGAAGTGTAAAGAGAGAGGTAAAAGAGAAACAAAAGATGATTCTGAGAACAAATGACCTTTTTTTTTTTTTCTGGAAGAAAACTTCCCTGCTGAATCAAGAGGAAAATCCGTGTTTCACTCACTCCAGAAGCATCAGGAGGTGTTCAGTGCTGGTTAGAGAGCAAGACCAATTTTAGCCTCGTTTTCTTTCCAAACAATAGGGGAGACAACCAGCTGGAAAGGACTTAGTACAGGATAATTCCAATGAGCAGCCAGGCTTCCACAGATCTCTGAAACCCTTGGAATTTTTGAACTCAGGAGTTACTGGGAAACAACATGATTTCAATGGGTAAGGTTTGGGCAGACCTAGAACTGCCCTGGGAAGAACTTTCAGCTGAGCAGGCTGTTGGGTGCCCTTGAAGGTGCTGTTGAGTTCGTGTTTACTGCCTCATCCAAATCCAGCAGGTACTTTTTTTCATGCCTCTGGATCTTGGAGGGGTGTTTCACTTAGTGCTGGGATTCCTGGAGTCCTGTGCTGTGTCCTTAATGCAGATTGACTCTATCTCCTAAGGAAATCTCTTTAAGCTCCATGCAGACCTTATTTGTACAGTAAGAATAATTCTGACTCACTTCATAACAAGAGCGGGAGGATTAATTAATAACTGCAGAAGTGCTAAACATTATTAATGGCTCCCAAGTTTTCTTCTCTTGGAAACAGTGGCCATTTCTTCCCATAATGTTTTAAACAGTTGCTGCTCCAGGAGCTTAGATTGCAGATTCCTGGCTTGCGGTTTGTCCATAAATCACAGACCTGGAGCCTACCCAAGACACTCTCGATGGTCTCAGCAGGAAGTCTGGACAAGAGAAAACTGTTCTCAGTCTGGCCCCGTGAACCACTTTATGGCCAGTCCAGTTTCAACATCCCACACCAGACGTGAGAGGGATTCTGTCCAAGTTTAAAAGCATGAGATCTCCAGAATGTCCTTTCAAATTGGATTTCACTCCCCATAAATATTTTCCATCTTGTACCCTGGAGAATAAAGATTTGACTTGACAGCTGATGAGCCTGGGCAGGACAGGAGAGGAAGCCACACTGTTTATCATGAATGGCTTTTCAGCACACAAAGTTTAACTTGTAGAGAAAAATGAGCAACCCCCCCACAAAACCCCAGGAGCCTAACACAAGATTAAGTCATGCCGCTGTAAATAAGATCCCAGAAAAAAATCAAATCCAGTAGATCAATTTTCTGCACAAAGCAGCATTGCTTGCAGCCAGGAAACTATTTACTGAAGACCCTCTGTTGCCTTTCCAGACACAGAATCATTATCCAGACACCAGCTTCAGAGCACCTTGCCTGTGGTCCTATCAGCACTTCATGAACTTTTTGTTCATCAACATGATGCCATATATCCACCTTGTCCCACTAGGATCTGCTCTATTAACCAGGAATATCATCCTCACTCCCTAGCATTCCCTGCAAGTGTTTGCAAAATAAAAAGGAAAGCTGAGTCCCAGAGGTGAGGATCCAGTGGCTCAGACAAAGCATCGTGATAGAATGTGTGAGATTTGGGCCAAAGCACCCTCCTGATCCTGCTGCTGTCACTCCTTTCTGCACCCCAGGATCATCACCACCTCTCACCATGTTTGATAGGCACAGGGACACAGGGTAAGTAATATCTTATTTGACATTTTGGTCAATCCCTCATGACAAAAAAATGAGCACCTGAAGGGCTGCTGGGATTCCTGAGGATTCTCAGGATGGGGAGGTTAGAGATGTGTCAGGCAGTTCATGGCCAGCTCACTCCAAGCACACTCTGCTTCTCAGTGCACCAAAGGTTACAAACCAGCATCCAGCCTCAGCTCAGGCATTGTATCAACACTGCTATTTTTAGGCACTTTATCAGGTGTGCAGCTTGCAGGATACCACACTCACCTGCTGTGCTGCTCACAGCACAAATCACCAAAGGTTTTAATTGCTTCAGTCCGGGTTACAATCACAGAATCATTTGGGTTGGAAAAGATCCTCAAGTCCAACCATCAATGTAGCACTAGCTCATGTCTCCACAAGTGTCACATCCACATGTCTTGATTCTCTCCAGGGATGGTGACTTCGCCACTGCCTCGGGCAGCTGTGCCAGTGCCTGACCTCCCTTTCCATGAAGATATTTTCCCAATATCCAGTCTGTACCTGTGCTGGCTTAACTTGAGGCTGTTCTGTTTCCTCTCATCTGGTCCCTGTTCCTTGGGAGCAGAGCCCAACCATCCCCCCAGCTGCCCCCTCCTGTCAGGGAGTTGTGCAGAGCCAGAAGGGCCCCCCTGATGCTCCTTTTCTCCAGGCTGAGCCCCTTTCCCAGCTCTGTTCCCTTCTGTGAACATGCTCCAGGCCCCTCAATGTCTTGTTGTGAGGGGCCCAGGATTGCCCCCAGGACTGGAGGTGCCTCAGCAGTGCCCAGCACAGGGGAACAGTCACTGCCCTGGTACTGGTGGCCACAATGTTCCTGACAAGATGTATCACCAGTGCTGAAGGATGGAGAAGGTGGCTCCTTGATTATCTCAGCACCCTCTAAACTGTCACTACTTTTTTCTTCTTCTGCATCTGAATAAAAATGAAATATTAGGTGATGTTAATAAAACTTCTCAAATGGTCCCCCAAGCAGCAGGAATTTCTCACTCCTCTGTGCAGAGCCAGGCTTCCTGTGGCTTAAAGAGCTGAAGGCTGTCCTGTCCAGCACAGCAGCCAAAGAGTTAACCAAATCCAGTCCCAGCATCTTAATCTGGCAATTTAAAGATAAGCTAAACAAATATCAGGGCTGCTCAGAGCCCCACTGAGCAGGAGAAAGGACTCTTATAAATAAACCATTTGCATGGTGTAAAGCAGACACACAGAGGGACTCTAGCATGGCATTTCTGTCTGAACAGCCACTGCTCCTTCATTCAAACCAAGGGTTACATCCCATTTTCTGAGACAAAACTGTCATAGTTACAGACTCTCCTGCTCTCCCTCTACACTCTCTTTCACAGCCCTCTCCTGCCACCATGTCCAGTGCTTGATGCCCTGAAGAACCACACAGCATCTGAAGAGAGACCAACCAATATCACCAGCTGGAAAACACAAAAGACCAACAAAATAAAAGAGGAGAGTGAAGTGGAAGGGATGTCTGGAAAATAAGAATTGTTTATTTATCATAAATACAGATTGGCTAGGCATGCACTTTATCCCACAGACTCTCCAGAAAGCCACACAATGGGAAGCTGCCTCCCAGTTACTTTCCTTTTTCTACAAGACCAGGATGAACTCGCTTATCCAGCAGCTCAGTGATCTTTTCTACTATGGGATTGCACTGACATGTTCCACCAACACTATCTTTGTCTGCCAAAGGCAGCAATCTGTCTCTATGCCAGCAAACTCCTCCTGCCTGGTCAGTCCTGGAGGTTTCTTAAAGTAATTACTTAATTCTTCCAGTGCTTGTTCAGAGCACAAAGGTGTGCAGGGATTTTGTGGACAGGGGGGTGTATTCACTGACCTAATTGGGAATCTTGGTGCCAACATCTGTTTTGAGAAAGGCCTTTTTTAGAAACAATATGAAATGAGGCTTTTCAGGCTCATGTCAGAAATTTGGGCACATTATTTAAGCAACAACTTCTGGATTTTGTCCCCACTAAGAGCACTGCACTTTGAACAAGTTGATGATGGGGGATCTGGTAATTACAGGTGGCTCCTCCCTGTGCAGGGAGGGCTGGATGTCCCCAACATTGTCCCTGCCCTCTGCCCATGAACCTGTGCTGGACAGTGCCTGCAAGCAGCTGCTGAGAGTGGCTGTGTCTGAGGCAAGAGATCAGCACAGAGTTCATCCTTCAGTCCTTGGGGCTCAGTTCTTCTCCAGGATTCTGGTGAGGAGTTCGTTCAGCCGGTTCACCATTGGCCTGGGATCCTCATTCAGTCCTGCTGCAATCATGGCATTCTCATAAATCTGAAAAAGAGAAGCAAGCACTAAATAAGCACCAAAGCAGCCTGCCTGAGGGAGGAAGGGAATGTCACTCTCCAGGACCTGCATGCTGAGACCAAGAATGTCTTCTAGGGCACCTGCTAGGAAAACATGGACCACAAGTCTCAGAAATACTCATGGAACACAGAAGGATGCGACTGTTGCCCACTGTAGTGGTTCACCCTGCTCCCTGCCATCCATGGTCTGCAAGCTGGTTCTGGGAAGGATGGTGCTGCTTCTGGAGAAGGCCTGGCTCTCACCTGGTCGAGCAACATCTGGGCCAGATCAGGCTGACTGTCCTTCAGCTCACTGAGTTTCTTAATCAGAGCATGCCTGTAAGACAGAGATCAACACTTAGACTTGCTGATTAAGGACACAGTGAGAAATTTATTTCCAGAATGAGCAGCTAAGTCAGTAGGTCACCAAAGTCAACTTCCTTGCTTCTGTTCCGGGGGCTTCTCTCTTCTCTCCCATCTGTCCCTGTAACCCCCATGGTCACCAGAGGGCTGGACACTGTGTGTGAGGGGCTCATGTTGAAGGTGCCACGCAGCCTCATAGATTAAGGCTCTGTGGCACTGACTGCATTTAATGAGGAGGACTGTGCTAATTGGCAGCCTTACACTGTCTCCTCTCTACCTCCACTTCTTGAGAGGCTGCTGTGTCCCAGGCCTAAGTGCTGGTGCTGTCCCCCCTTACCCTGTGTTGATCTCCAGGGTGGGCTGCAGGAGCTGGGCTCGCTCCTCCTGGGTCTTGGCCAGCTGCTGCATGCGCAGGAAGTGGCGGGCAGCGCCCATCTCGAGCACGGTGATCATGGCAGGGTGGGTGTCCAGCCGCGTGGTCACCTGTGGCACAAGCACCAGTCAGGGCTGCCATGGACAATGCACATCTCAGACGTGGGGAAAGTCTGAGCACTTGGAGTCTCCTCTGCACAGATCCACACTAAGCCTCCACACGATTCATTCCCATCCCACAGGAGCTGCCTAAACCAGCAGAAAAGATGGGGGCCCAAATGGCCCCACAGTCCATAGATAGTGGGCTGCAGCTGGATCCAAAGCATTCCTTGCCAATACACCTTTCTAGTCCACAAGCAAGAAAAGTCACCAGCCTGTTCTGGTAACCTGAGCATCAACTGCAATATGGGCTTTCTTCAATACACACTGAGATGTGGTTCTTCTGCTGCCACACTGACCATCGAATGACAAATGCCAGCATCCACACCATTTACACACAGGAGGCACAGAGAAGAATGACTTCCCACAGGGTCCAAAGAAAAATCTGTGGCAGCAGGTCCCAAACCACCTATCATCCTTTTCCCCTAGATCATTTCCTCTGTGATCTCCTGTACTCAGTTACCCAGACACAGAATACCCACCTTCACTCCAGTGACTCGGGAGCCTAAGGCATTCCTCATCCAGGCCATCAGATCCTCAGCCTCCTTCTCTGTCAGACGTTCTCCAGCTGGAAGGGAAAGAGGGCACATCTGAGCGTGCATTTATAGTGTGCAATGGACAGTGAGCTAAGTTTCCACACTTCCTTTTATCAGTTCTCTTGTGGGAATGGGAGTGCAGCAGCACTCAGCACACATCTACATATCCTTATCCCAGACCATGCCATACCCAGAGAGGGCAGGCTCATGCCTTGCCAGGGGCTGTCTGCTTCTGTCTGGCCACCAGATGTATGCATGGGGTTGAAATAAAATCATGGCAACTTCACAAATGACATTCCATTTAACTTTGATCATGCGAGATAAAACGAATCTGCAAAAACTCCAAGTTGCCTCAGACCATGAGAATGGGAGGGTGGAAGGCTCGTGCTCAGGAACTGCAAGACCAGTGGAGGAAAGGTGTCCCCTCACTGGGCACTCAGTGTAGCAGGAGTGTGCAACAGGAGGGACCAGGGGAGCCTCACGGTACCTGGGCGGCTCTCCTCAAACTTCTCTTCCTTATAGTGATCAACAACAATGTCTGTCTCCACAGAGATCAGCTTCTTCTTGTCAAACTCCCGGAGGTGCAAGAGTGTCAACTCATCAAACTGCTCATAACAGAACAGCACCTGTGCCAACAAAGGGACAGTAACACATTGTTTGGGATGTAACAGCACTCCCTCCTTCCCAAGGCAGCTCCAGACCAAACAGCAGGAACATCACACAGGAAACTCACAGTTCAACCCCACAGTGACTATCACTCAGGGCCTGACATGAAAGCAAACCCTTGGAGGGATTTGTTACTGTGGGTGGCAGATCTGCAGCTGAGCAAGTCCTGCTGCCCAGGGAAGGTGAGAACCAGTACTGACTCCAGTCCTGAGAGGGCCACCTGCCCACAGTGGACAACTATAACACCATTACAGCCCTGCACAGCAGCTCTCAGGCTCCCGCTCTGGGATCGAGCAAAGGTAGGAAACAGATATAGGAACCAGGTGTCTGTACAAGTACTAAATCACAGAATATGCTGAGTTGTAGGGGACCCATCAGGATCACTGTGTCCCAACTCTTGTCCTTGTGCAGCACATCCCAACAATCCCACCCAGTGCCTGAGAGCATTGTCCAAATGCTTCTTGGAACTCAGACTTGGTGCTGTGAGCACTTCCCTGTGCCTAACACGTCTGGGTGAAAACTTTCTCCTGATACCCAAACTAAGCCTCCCGACTCAGCTCCAGCCAGTCCCTCGGGTCCTGAGCATGGAGAGATTGATACCTGCTCCTCTGCTGCCCCTTGTGAGGATTGACACCTGCTCCTCTGCTGCCGCTTGTGAGGATTGACACCTGCTCCTCTGCTGCCGCTTGTGAGGATTGACACCTGCTCCTCTGCTGCCGCTTGTGAGGATTGACACCTGCTCCTCTGCTGCCGCTTGTGAGGATTGACACCTGCTCCTCTGCTGCCGCTTGTGAGGATTGACACCTGCTCCTCTGCTGCCGCTTGTGAGGATTGACACCTGCTCCTCTGCTGCCGCTTGTGAGGATTGACACCTGCTCCTCTGCTGCCCCTTGTGAGGATGCTGAAGACCACAGTGAGATCTCCCCTCAGTCTCCTTTTCTCCAGTTGAATAGACCATGTGCCCTCAGCTGCTCCTCATATGGCTTCTCCTCCAAGCCCTTCACTATTCTCATGGCCCTCCCTTGGATCCTCCCAATAAGCTGAATGTCTTTTTTTTAATGTTGTGGTTAAGAGCGTGTGCCAGGTCCCTCCTGGCCTCATGCCACAGCCTGAGCAGAGGTAGAGGGGGCCAGGCAAAGGCAGGGCTCTATCACAGGCCTCACTGCCCCGCTCAGCTCTGAGAGCCAGCCCTGACCATGCTGCAGCAGCTCAGGGTGTTCCCCTGGCTGTGGCACCACCGCTCACCCACCTCCATGTCCTTCTTCTTCATGGCCTCGAAGTAGGGCGAGTGCTCGGCCAGGTGCCGGTTGGGGGCACACAGGTAGTAGATGTTCCTGCTGCCGGCCTTCATGCGCGAGCTGTAGTCGCTCAGGCTGCTCAGCTGCCCCGCGGGCAGCGCCGACGACTCGTAACGCAGCAGCTTTGCTATGTCCTCCTGCAAGAAATGTGCTCCTGTGAGCTCAGGGTCTGTCACTGAGCTCCACCTGACCACTCCCACCCCTAAGGATTCCTGTGCCTCTTGGCAGCCCTTTTGTATGCTCAGGGGATTCTGAATCTCTTCTTTCCTGCTCCAGATATTAAAGAGGCAGAAATGTGACCACGACAGAATGTATGTCAAGCTCTCCTGGAAATGGGAATTAGGCAGAAGACAACAGGAGGGGAAGGCCCATCTT
This sequence comes from Thryothorus ludovicianus, assembly GCA_013397245.1. Lineage (NCBI taxonomy): Eukaryota > Metazoa > Chordata > Aves > Passeriformes > Certhiidae > Thryothorus > Thryothorus ludovicianus. Next base: position 54,699 of record VZTB01000960.1, read on the forward strand.
TACTGCCTTTTGTAGTTGACATTGCATCAGGGAGGGCTGACAACAATGTGGGTAGAGACTCTGCAGGGTCTCAAAATAAATGGGAAGCAGCACCAGTCAGAAAGAGTGAAAGTTTAGGCACTAGAGAATCCATAGGTCTTGGTAGACTCAGGAACACAAGTTATGTGCATGCAAGTTTCATGGGGAAGTAGCAGTCNGTAGATGTTCCTGCTGCCGGCCTTCATGCGCGAGCTGTAGTCGCTCAGGCTGCTCAGCTGCCCCGCGGGCAGCGCCGACGACTCGTAACGCAGCAGCTTTGCTATGTCCTCCTGCAAGAAATGTGCTCCTGTGAGCTCAGGGTCTGTCACTGAGCTCCACCTGACCCCTCCCACCCCTAAGGATTCCTGTGCCTCTTGGCAGCCCTTTTGTATGCTCAGGGGATTCTGAATCTCTTCTTTCCTGCTCCAGATATTAAAGAGGCAGAAATGTGACCACGACAGAATGTATGTCAAGCTCTCCTGGAAATGGGAATTAGGCAGAAGACAACAGGAGGGGAAGGCCCATCTTTACTGCCTTTTGTAGTTGACATTGCATCAGGGAGGGCTGACAACAATGTGGGTAGAGACTCTGCAGGGTCTCAAAATAAATGGGAAGCAGCACCAGTCAGAAAGAGTGAAAGTTTAGGCACTAGAGAATCCATAGGTCTTGGTAGACTCAGGAACACAAGTTATGTGCATGCAAGTTTCATGGGGAAGTAGCAGTCTCCCTCATCCCAGCTCATGGTAATCCTTCCCATCAGCTGCAGTGTTTCAAGACTCCTCGTACCTTGACATCCTGCTCTGCTATTGTGACAATCCCCTCTCTCATGAATACCCCATACTCCTCAAAGAATTTGGCATATTTCTCAGGGTCTTTCTTGCTCTGGTCAATGAAGAACTTGATCAACCTCTTCTGCAAAACATCACGGAGCTTCCTGCAGGAGGAACAAGCCATTTTAAAGACAGTTGCTAGAGCAAGACAAGACATTTTAGGTGAACATCTCTCTCTGCAGGGTTATAGTGAGTCCACTTGTCCCCTTTCACTCATGATTTTACATCTTTTCCTTGTATCTCAGTCTAGAGATACTCTTGCTTACCTGATCAGGGCACTCTCCTGCAGCAGCTCCCTGCTGAGATTCAGGGGTATATCCTCACTGTCCACAACACCTGGAACACAGAGCAACCTATGAACAGTGATGCAAACACAAGTGCCAGGCCCAGGAGGGCAGCCCTTGCCTCATCCCTATGGAAACCATCATCCACAACCTGCTATTCCTGGTCCCACACACCTCTAAGGAAGCGCAGCCACTTAGGCAGGATGTCTGCAGCTTTGGTTTGGATGAGGATTTTGCGGCTGTAGAGGGCAACGCTGGAGCCCATTTCCCTGCTGATGTCAAACATGGATGGCTTCTGCAGGAAAAGAGACAGGAGGTAACACCAGCACTGTGCAGGGTGCCCACATCACAGTGTTTTTCCCTACAATGCTGCACCCAATGAGAGCTGAAATCTCGGCCTTCTTCCCTAGGAATTTATCTGAGCCATCCTGCTGCTCCTGTCATGGCTCAGTATCCCAACTACCCTGCAGCACCCAGCCAACTGAAGAGATGCCACACTGGACATTCCTCCCTGCAGCCTTATCGGCCTCCTTTCCCTAAGGAGCTCTCCCTTCTCCCCTTTCAGAGCAGCTGGGCAGGTGTGCCATGTTCCCAGGACAGGACACGTACTTGCTCGGGCACGTAGAAGATGCTGCGGATGTTGAGGGGAGCGTCGGTTTTGTAGTGCAGGACATAGCGGGGCTTGTCGTAAGCCTGCGCTACGAAGCGGTAAAACTCCTCGTGCTGCCACTCACTGATGTCCTTGGGGTCCAGCATCCACAGAGCCTGTGGAGGAGCAGGGAGAACAGTTCCCATCAGCTCTGTGGCCTCCAGGATGCCAGAGGAGGGAAATAGAACATTTCAAACAGACTCCTCTGCACAGCCCGGGAGCGAGATGCGGCTCAGGCACATTATCACGGACTAACAAACTACTGCCCCTCATCTGGCCTTGGGCCACACCTCAGAGGTAACTCTTGCCCTGCAATATAGGTAGGGCAGCTTTGTTTAGCCCAAAACAAAAGGGATTTGGCCAACCTCCTTTGCCTCACACTGCCAATGGCCATCCTGGCCAGATCCCACAGCTCAACTTGACTGGCAGTACTGGTCAAATTCTCAAGACCCGACCAGCAAGCAAAAGAAAAGCAAAAGTTTAAGTAAGCCTTTTGCAACCAAGCTGCTTCTCTGATGGAGGTCACTGTCTCAGCTAAGAGCTTGTGAAACAGCTCCTGCACTGCCTGTTTTCTGCTGATTTCTTCAGCAGCTTGAGAGATGCTTTGTGAACCACTGCAGGGTCACTGCTCCAGCAGTTTCCCACATGAACACATGCACTGAAGCCATGAGCCATGAGCTCTAGCTTCCACCTGCTGCTGCTCTAACCCCCCAGTGCTTGCTGAAGCACTCAGCCCATGTTCACAGCATGTTTCAGTTTTCAGTATTCAGCAAAAGACTTGCATCTAGCAAAGATGTGAGACTCAACACAGAACTGTGTTTCCAGCTGGGTGAAGCCCATCTCAGTCACTGCCTCTCTTTGCCACTCAAGTCCAAACAAGGGACAGGAGTGATTTCTGGGGACAACACAAACATCAAGCCCACCCTCAGAGCCCAAGGGTTTCAGGTCCCTGGCAGCCCTGAAATCCTTAAGGATTCCTCTGCCTCAGAGCCTTGATCCATAGGCTTCCCCTCATTTCCAGCAGGCACAAGTGTCCTGTAGAGTTTGCAGGATCACAGGTAGGATTAGGGACTCACTGGGAGCTAAGGTGTTCTACAGTAGCTGTATTAGGGAAAGTGCTGCATTCTCAAGGGCTCACTTGTAGCTAACAATTATCCCAGTTAGACCAGAGAAGCCCCCAGCTCCATGCTGTGAGCATTCAGGAGCTCATCGAGGGGAAACCCCACCAGGGAACCAAATGTGACTCTGTTTGCAGTGAACTGATGCTGATGTGTGAAAAAACACAAAGCCAAGATCCTGGATAAAGAAAAGGCATGAAATGGGAGCATAATGAGAATAAAGCTGTTGCTGTAACCCAAGGGAAAACAGACTTTCTAATAAGAAGATAAAAGTCCATGAGTCTATTAAGGGCATTTCACCCCTTGCTCTACTACTGCTCTTCTCCAGGGAGCCTGTTCTATTGATTGTCAGGCAGAGAGAGCAAACAGCTGTCTAAAGCTATTTCTGGTTTTGTAATTTCAGGGGCACAGCTAGAAAGCCTTTGGAACAGAAACTCTATTATGCATTAATCCAAATAAATAATCAGTGACTAATAACACAAATTACCTTAGATAAATTAACATGGTAAAATGTTTAAGTACAGTCTTGAAAGTCTGTGCAGTCAGTGCCACATTCCAAGAAACAAAAAAGCCACACACATGCTCTCTACCTGCTCTCTTATATGAGAAAGCTTTAGACAATCAGAAGAGGAGATGTTGGAGGAAAATGATTCATAGATAACTGTTTTAAAGATAATTAATTTCTCAGTGATGCCTGCAATTGGGTCAAGAACATCTGAGTAAAATGGATCAGGCTACAGTATAATGCCAGTGGTCAGAAAATGCCAGCATCAAGCTGTGCTCAGCTAGGAGCTGGGAATAAATCAGGCTGTGAGCTGAGCTGCTAAAAAACCCCAACCACTCCCTGGCAGTGGCAATTCCATGTCAAGGACAGAAAGAACTGCAGTGAGAGGTGTCAGCAGACCAGCAATGTGAGCAATCCCTACAGCACTAACACGTCACATGGCTTGAACAGAATAAGCATTATAAAGCACTGAAATAATAATTCAGGATAAGGGAATATACAGATCTTACTGATCTCCAAGAATTTTCTGCAATAAATGCAAACAAGCTGTTGCAGGTACGACTTCAGCTGCATTGTCTCCTTTTGTTCTAATTAACTGATCTCTACAAGGTCTGTGATACTCTGGACAATCCTCCCCTGATTTCCAGGGACAGCAGCAGCTTTTACACTGTTTCCTGTCTCCAGTGGAGCATTACAGTGGTTCATGTCCATGAGTGGCCTCCACCTCACCTGTAACGTGTTAATTCTTCTCCCATTGAGGTACAGGGGGAAGCTGATGAAGTTGCTGTATTTTGTCACCACCTCTGGAATAGAAAGAAGACACAGAAGGGTCACCTTTGCGCAAACAACATTCCCCCATAATAAGAGTGAAAGAAGTTGCAGGAGAGGAAAAAACCTGCAAATTCACCTCCCATCTGTGGGCACCAACAGACTTCACAGAGCCCCAGAGGTAACAGCATTCCTCTCCTCTACTCACCCTTGACTCGGTCTTCATTTGCAAACTCTTTGCACTCTTCTTTGAGGTGTATAATAATCTTAGTCCCAGCTCTGACCCCAGATGCTTCTGCAATCTCAAACACCCCTGAACTAGGATTAGAAACAAACACTTTGTCAGTTTGTGCCTCAGGTACACCCATTACAGGACAGAGAGATTGGTTCACCTAAGAGCACACACAACACTTCAAGGCCAAGAGGAAAAGGCAAAAACGTCTTTTGACTGTCTGAATGCTCCTCTGAGAAACCCCAAAAAATGTGGCTGTCTTCCCCACAGACAATTCCAGATCCAGGATCCCTGCTCTGCAAAGACACTAGCTACTGAAACCCCAAACCAGTCTGGTGGCTCAGTTTTCTCAAGAATTTAAATAATGTAGTAAATTCTTTATTCTGAGGAAATTTTAAGAGGATGCTGAGCTTGTCACCCTCAGAAACTCCAATTTCAACATGTCCAGCAGCCCACAGCTTTGCCATCACTGATACTTGCAACTTCAAGCAAAAAGCAAAGGATGAGCACACAGCTGTGACCCACGGGGAGATGTGCCTGCAGACCCCAGTGCTGCACAAGCTCTGTTCTCTGGGGGTGCCTCAAGCCAAACCTCAGAGGATGATGAGACCAAAGAGGTTCAGTTTGTCCCTGTGGTGTGGGACCCCCTGAGCTGACTGCCAGCCAGCAGTGATGGAACAGGAGAGGCAGGTACTGTGTCCACAGCATGCCTGCTCTGACAAACCAGCTCTGTCCTTGCAGTTTCCACACTGGCACATTTGGCCATGCTTTGTTACTGTGTATAACTTGAGCCGGACCTACACCAGTCAGCCAGGTCCCAAAAGAACACACAAGCCCTGTCTCTGCACAGCTTACAGGCCATGCCTGGTCTGGACACAGCCCCCTGTGCTGCCACCCCACCCCACTGTGCAGCCTCACCCATCAGATGACCAGTGGTAGCCTGGGCTGCCTGGCTCTGCTGACTGTGAGAACACCTCCACTTTATCAGCCACCATGAAGGCTGAATAGAAACCCACTCCAAACTGGCCGATGATTTTACTGCTGGCTTCAGCTTGGCTCTGCAGAGCTTCCAGAAAAGCCTGCAGGAACAAAGGAGACACAAACCAGCACACAGTGACTTCAGGTATTGCTGGAGGTTGTGATCAATCCCCAGCTGGGCTCCTCAGGCACTGCAGCCTGGCAGCCCAACACCCTCAATCCATGTTCCTGCATCAGTGCTCTGAGGAAGGTTCCCAAGGAAAAGGATTTCCCTACAGGGACTGCACCTCTGGAAAAGGGGAGCACTGCTTAGAGCAGTAAAAGGAAAACAAGCAAGAGCTTGGTCAATAAGGAGCAGGAAAGCTTAAAATGGTGCCTGCAGAGATGAAAACAGAAATCAGGTACACGTGTACAACACCTTGCTGTGAGGACAGAGCTGCTGCTCCCCTGGACATGGGGTAAATGCCAAGTGGGTGAGTGCCACTCTGTACGGATGGCTGGGCAGGAGGGTGTTTGGAGTGAGGGCAGTGGGTGCAGCAGTGCTACACACAGGGCCCATCTGCCTGGGCTCCCTGGGCCGCCCACAGCCCATCAGAGACCATTGAAATCCAGAAGATTCCACAGGCAGGTTTCACCTTCCAAGGGGGGTGTAATTTCACAGCTGGGCTAAGGGCCAAGGGACTAAATAGAATAAAAAATTACTGGAGAACAAAAGTGGTTGTAATTGGAGAAGAGTTTTCTAAGTGAGGGAAAAGGGTCCTCATCCCAAGTTACCTTTGAGCCTGATCGAGCAATGGTACCAAGGTTAGAAACCAGCTCCTCCTGGGTCATCCCAATACCTGTATCCTGAAAATAAACAGCAATAGCAGGTGAAATATCAGTAGGGAATCATTGCTCCAGCAAACAGCACCCAAGCAACTTGGGCCTTCAAGTCCCACTCTCTCATTCCCCTCTGAGTAGTAAATCCAACAGCAGACTTCCAGCTGTGACTCCATCTGCCCATGGACAGGAACACAGACTCAGAGGGCACTGAGCTCCAGGGGCAGCCACAGCTGCCTACAAACCACCAGAAAGATCAGAGCCTCTGGCCATTTCTCAAGACAAAACTATGCCAGGACAGGCTGGATTCTACATCCCTCTACAAAGCACAGGATGGCAGTGCAGGAAAGAGATGTGAACCCAGCCATGGCCCCACAGTGCCAGATGTCATGCACAGAGACACCCTCCCTTCCTGAGCAGATCTGAGAGGGAGTTGAGGAGCAGTGACAAGCAGAGTGTTTGCAACCTGCAGATGTGGAACCAATGCATCAGCACTGGCAATCAGTGACAGAGCAGTGAATCTCTTAACTCTCAGGTAATGCAGACCCTTGTCTACAAGCACCACATAAACTCATCTCCATCTGCTCTGCCTTTCCCCCCTTCTTCTCCCCACACCCTGTGTTCCATGATGTGAGTATGAAGCTGCCAATGTCCAGGAGAGCAGGGTACTGCATTCCCATGGGAACAGCCTAACCCCAGCCGATATAAAATACACTGGCTACACTTTGTGGTGCTCTGTCCAAGCTTCTGAGGCACCCAGTTCCTTGTCATGCCCAGGTTACTCAGAACTGCACTGCTGCATGCAGATAAGCATCTATCTGCAGCTCACACATCTCAGGCAGCAGAGCCTGCAGCAGCACCACCCAGAAAAGGCTGCAGTAAGTCTCAAACCTGGCTGCAACTTCAATTTGCGTGATAACCCAAGGCAACAAAGGTAACAGCAAACCCCAGCTAGAAATGGCCATCCTCCTACAACAGGACCCTAGCAAAAGTATTTCCCATTCTGTTGTCCAATGTGTTTTCAGACTTGCTTCACACATTTTTTCCACAGGAGCAAAGGACAGGCTACTGCCCTCCAGGATGCCACTCCTAAAAAAATGTGCCATTCCCCCTCCCAAATCCCAGCAGCTTTTCTACCTGACACAAGCATCCCAAAAAGTCACTGTTACACGTTCTTTGAGCTAGTCTCTGAGATGAAAAGTAGCCAAGTAAGACATGATTCTCATTCCCATAAATGATTCAGCTCCACCTGAGTACCTGTGAGCATGGTCAATGGAGCTGACAGCAGCTGGCATATCCAGAGAACGCTCACACATTCCCAGTGCCTTATCAAGAGTGGGATTTGGTGTGCAGGGTCAGCAAAATCAGCTGCAAGAGAGCTGGCAGCTGCTAAGTGGCTCGGAGGTGAGGTGCCAGAGTGACCTCTGCCACCTCTGAAGCATTAACTGAGCTTATTTCTACCAAATGAAGTTAATGTCAGTATGTATTTCTTAATGTAGTGTTTAACTGCACTGAAGGATTGCTCTGTTCAGCTGGTGAGGTGTCATGTGGGTAAGACATTTTCCTGCACCCCCACAAGTCATGGCACAGCAATCCCCTTCCCTTGGTTGAGTACAGTAAGGCCAGTCAGCCCACTTGGCTGAGAAGAGGGATGATGCCCAGTAAGATCGCAACAGCGAGAGATCAAACGCCAAGAAAAACAAACAGCTTATGGCAAAATCTCAGGAATCTGACATGGTCCCTTCCCTCAGGGAAGAAAAAGCCAGAAAGAACAGCTTTCAGCATCTGGTTCAGTTTTTCTCCATGCCAGACCCTGAAGAGAACTCTGATCCACTTCTATTTATAGCACAGCATGTCATTCCCAAATTCCAGTGTGTTAAAAAAAATACATCCTTACTCTATAAATTTATTTGGCTATTGAATTCCTAATGCCCTGCCAAACTTACTGCAGAATGCTTAATGACAATTCCTGGAGACTACTTTGGTGAGGGTGAATCTCATGAACAAAGAAAGCAGGGCTCAGAACAGCCAGGAAGCTGACAGGGAGAGCAGAAAGCGAAAATCCTGGCAAAGCAGACATTCCCTACTGCAGGAAAACACCTGGGTGGATTAGGATGAAGGCACCATCAAGATTCAAGCCATCCTTGCCATGTCCACATTTCCTGCACCCCTTCACCACATGGAGCTGCTCGGGGGAACAGAAATGAAGCAGCAGTGGAAGAGAGATGAGAGTTGAACTCTGCAGAGCAGGAACTCTGCAAGTCATGGGAAGCACCTGAAGCTGCCCATGAGCAGCCCACCTCAGGCTCCAGCTCCATGAAATTCAGGGAAGCAGCTGGTGGAACTTCTACTGCCCATCTCACACTGCTGTGTCTGCACCAGCTGCTGCTCGGCTGCTGGGCATCTTCACCAGGAACCACCATGGCATCACCCAACCCCTGCAAACACCACCACACTGCAACCCACCACCATCCAGCCTTTGCTCCACCATCAGCATTACAACATTTCTTCCCCTGCAACTTTTCTAGCCCTTCCTTCAGCCTGCAAGAAAAGCTTTGTCAGGCTGACCACAGCCACAGGAGAGCTATTTGTAACAGCACAAAGCAAAATGTGAGGGATATGCTCAGAGTTCCATGTGCCAAAGTCCAGTTTCTCTACAGCTTGGAGAGACCAAGACACAGACTTCAGTGCACTGACCGTTTATTAACTGGAAGTTAATTACACAAGACCTGCTGTTACTCATCAGAACCACCACTTCCTCACCTGGGTGAATTTCTACTCTGGTACTTAGGGACAGAGTAAAAATCCTTCCCCAAACCATCCCCTATAAAAGACAACTAAAGTGACCTTCAGACTATGAAGGGCTGGTGACCGACCACAAGTGTTGAACTAAACTCAGTAACATTTACCCCAAAGAGGCATCAGCTGAACTTTGTTTTTAGCACCTTTATATGTGTGCAGACCTCCCAGGTACCAAAGCTCCTGCTGACCTGCACCTTTGTGCCTTCTGTGCCCTTTGTTCTAACCCTGTGGTGAGGGTGCTGGATGTTTGCAGAGACCTGCTGTGTAAGGTTAGTTTAGCTTTGCTCATTACCTGAGTCCAATTTAAAGTACTGCAGAACATCCTTACCCCTAACAACCCATTAAGCAGCCATTAACTGCTGCCTCTGCCATGACTGCATCCAAGGAATGCTCCCAGTTAGAGGTACCTGGCTGAACTATTGTGTCTTTCACTTTGCTTTGTTGCAAAACAAACACTTGGAACATTTATTTCAGTGGAAAACCTCAACGGGGCATCAGAAGAACACTGACATCTATTAAAAAGACATGCTGCTTTCACCAGTTGATAAGGTGATAAAATACCAAAATGTCTGATGGGCAAATGTGCCCACTCTAAGACAAATACCTTGATTAAAGACTTAAAACTCACAAGACCAGGACAGCAGCTGCACTAGAGCAACGTTCTGGTTTAGAATCATTAAAGCATCTGCAGCAGCAGCAACTAGCTGATGAAAAGGCAGAATAAAACTGATGCCTGTGAACACGAGGTAATCTTGGCCTAGTACATGGAAGTTGTCCAAAGCAGAGAGCCTGAGTTTTCCTTTGCAAAACCACAGGCTCAGCCTCCACCCATCCAGGTCTAAATACTCGCTGTCCAGAAAGTACTGCCTTTCATCTACTTTGAATTTCCCATTTTTATACAGGATATGCTCTATTCTGCTGCGAAGAGAACTAAAAGATTGTGCACTTCCTTCCTTGGGCCACAGGTTATTTCAGATATGTTTATATTTCTGGGTCCTGGGCTTATTTGTTAAAGCTTATGCAACCACTGGAAGCTATATAGCCCATCCCTGCAATCTGTGGAACATTTCTGTAGGTTTAATTCCACCTAAGACTTGCTAAAGTACAGCCAGATTTACCTCTTTATCTCCACCTGTCCATCTCCTGCTTCCTCAAGCCCAAGTGACACCTAGATGCTGCAGTGCAGGTCACCCTCTCTGCTGCAGTGTGGTCCCAAAGGGGAGTGGGACTTGCTGCCCACCTGCCCCAAGCTTTGTGGGACACAAGGGTGCATCTGCACTGACCTACTACAGCCCAGACAGCCCAATCCTTACTGGAGCCCCAGCACAGCTCAGTCCTTGTTACAGGCTCTTTGTAACTGGCGAGGCAGGAGAGATCTGCTCAGCGATACACGGAGCTGTTGCAGGGAGGAGTGGTGTTTGCAGGCATTTTAACTCCTCCCAAACACAGCAAACTGGTGATTTTGTGGCTTCACACACACTGATTTTGGATGACAGCAACAGAGAGATGAAAGCCCAACAAAGGGAACCAAGCAGCCCAAGCTCTGCCAGTGACTATGCTGCTTTCCTATGCTAGAACAGCAAGCACTCCCTCCCCCAGGAGAAGCAGCCATCCACTCTGTAAACATTTCAAACCATTTCCTCTAAGCTCTCCTAGCCCTAAATTAAGCACCAGCAAGGAGCAGAGCTGCAGCCCCGAGCTCATGCATCACCACCAGGCACAGCAGCATGTCAGAACTACACAGCTCCACCACCACCACAGCACAGCCAAGCGCCTGTCAGCTGCCTGTCACCTTGTGCAAGTGCTGAAGGTGAGCTCTGTGCTCACAGAGCCTTGGGGTCTGCAATAGGCTCTCTGTTCCCACCTCAAAGGGTCCAAAACCACGTTGGTAAAGCCTTGGCACGTGGAACTGCAGAGCTCTGCAGAGCTGTTCTCATTGGAAATACACCCCTCACATTTTCAAATGGATTTTCTTAAGCACTCTGACCTTGCTGGCTGTGGCTGCTACAGATGGAGCTGTCCTAGAAACACGAGGCAGTTTTCAAAGGGATGGAGGAAATGGAGGAATTTGCTAAAACAACAGGACTTTGGTGATGGAAGTCAGGTGGTAGAATTCAGTCAACACATCCCTCTTAGCAAATACTACACTGCAATGCTTAGGTGGAATATTCCTGAATGAGGACATCCTATCAGAATTCTGAGTCGTGCTGTGCTTATAACTGGAATTCAGTCCTGGCAGAGAACAAGAAGAACTGCAGTCACTGAACAGGGATGAGTGTAGTCCTATACCAGATCTACATAATCCTGCAGGAATGTGTCTATCATGGCCATCACAGATTACAGACCTGCCTTTCCTCAGCTCAGTGAGACACAAAGAGATGCTACAGGGCTTGGAAGCAGAGGGGAGTGATACAGCAGATCCAAGGGCACAGAGCAGCATGAAGATCTGAGGAAAAGGATCCAGGGGTCAGAGAGAGACAATGGGACCTTTCTGGGAATAAAAAATGTGTAACCACTGCTACAGGTCATGCATGAGGGACCTGCTGCCTCTTTTTTGGTAGGTCCTCGTGGGTACAGAAAATAAAACAGTGGCTATGGGACAGATCCACCTCTGCCTCAATCACTGCAGGAAGCTTTCTTTCACCTTTGCATTCCTGAAATGCAGTGAGAAATGTTCTGAATGATGCTTGTTCATAGTAATCACTATATGCAGTTTGCTTCTTCAGGAGGTTATAAATAACCCCCTGACTGGAGGTAAGGAGCTTTTGGCACTCTGGAGAAGCCAAAGCTATTAAAGAGATTGGAGCAGCGTTGTTGAACTGCTCCCCACAGCCCAGGACTGCTGCAGTTAAAAGCTTCCTAGTTAAGACTCATTTAATGGCATTAGAGAGGCACTGGCAGCCAGGCAGGAGGTTACAGAAACCCTAATTCCTAATCCATCTAACTGGGATGGCATCAGAGGCACCCTGCAAGGTGGGCAAGCTCTCCAACCAAACTGCCAAAAGAGGGGGACACGGCATGAGAGGTAACAATGTCTTGATGGAGTCAGATGCTTTGTGTCCACTACAATCCCAGAAGGGAAAGATGAGAGGCAGGAATGACCCCTGCCTGGGGCTAAGTGAGGGCTCCTTAAAGAATTGGTGTTACACAGGAGTTCGAAAACTGCAGCAGTGTGACAGGAATAGCAAAGCCCCTGCACTACGGTTTGAGAATCTCTGCTTGGTGATTGTGTTGCCCACTGACAAGCACTAACTTCCCCATGGCAACTGCAGCACTTGTTCTGCAGAGGAACAGAAATATAAAATAACTGTGTAGCCTCCAACAGCACCCTGTGCTTTTGGCCCACGTGAAAAATTGTGAAGCCTGTGTGCTCTGTCTGTGCCACTTCTCCCCTGAACCTGCCACGGTCACTCAGGGCTGCCTGCTTCACCCTCCTCCTTCTTCTCTGCTCTCCTAGGAATGACCACAGCTACACTCGTGGCTGATACAACTCCACAAGGAAAATTACCAGTTTGTCTTCTTAACCTTAGGAACTCTGCCAAGAAAATACTAAAACTGAGGCTCAGCCTCCCACCCTGGACAAGAGCCACGAGCAAGATCAAAGTACAGAGAGAAGGCCCAGCTCCAATTCCTTCCCCATGCTGAGGCCCACAGGTGACTGCTCTTACAGACTGTCTCCCTCTCAATCAGCATTTTGTCACCAGCAGGGACAACCACAACCTGGGGACAGGGAAGTGCTGTACTACTGCCCAAATCTACAGTCCCAACTGTGCCTGAGGGCAGAACCTCAGCATCAGCTGGACTCAGCCTGTCCTGGAGCAGGAAGAGATAAGAGACAGGCAGGAACAGGAAGTTCTTCTCACTACCCTGGCATTTCCCCTCTCTGCAAGCAACCACATAACAGACCTCCTCAGACTTAAGGAGGTGCATGGAAACCTCCCCAAAGGTCAGGAGGAAATCAGATTCACAACTAGTGAGAAACACATACAACCTGGGAAGTGCACTAGGCAAGGAGCAGCAAATTATCCTATGGCTACAAGTGGGGAGCAGATAACACTGCTGGTTTCTCATCAAATCCTGAAGTCACAGCCTCATGAACCAGAGCCCAGCTGAGGACAGAACATTCTTTGAGCAGGCTTGGGGACTGTGCTGCTGCTCAGCTTCCAGTGACTCTTCACAGGACAAAGGCCAGCGATGAGAGCAGCGGGGTGTAACACTCTGCTGTTCCAAAGGGAACTACCTGGATGGTGATGGTTCCCTTCCCACTGTCTGTCTGCAGGTGGATCTCCAGCTCTGGCAAGGCCTTCCCCTCCGTCATCAGCCGGTGCCGCAGCTTCTCCAGCGCGTCGCTGCCATTGGAGATCAGCTCCCGGATAAACACCTGGGGAAGAGACACAGCCTGACCCTGCAGCCTGGCCTGCCCCCTGCACCTTTACACTGCCAGACACAAACTAATTTGCAGCTTCTCAAACTGTGATTCCCCATCATCTGCCAGGAGAACAGTCTGTCCAAACTCAGTGTGAAACTTCAGAGGCTCAAGGCTCACAGAGTCACTTGGCCGTACCTACCAATTGTTTTAAAAACACATTTTCAAGGTGTCTTAAGAAAATATCATTCAAGAAAGCCTGATGTGAAAGCTCAGGACTCACCGGGAACTGAACAGTTATTCTTCCAGCTCAATCCCTTGACAAAAACAGGGCTTAGCCAACAGAAAATCTCCCAGCAAGTCGTGGGTGTCTTACCTCTTTCTCTGAGTACAGGGAACGGGCAACAATGTCCAGCAGTTTCTTTGTTTCAGCCTGGAATTCATGTTTAGAGGCTGCACCTGGAATAAAGGTTCAGGTTGGGGTTGTTCAACTTGGAGAAGAGAAAGCTTAGGGAGCACTTAGAGACCTTTGCAGAGCCTAAAGGGTCTCTGGGAGAGCTGGGGAGACTTTGGACAGGGCCCTGGAGTAACAGGATAAGGGGGAATGGCTTTACACTGCCAGAGGGCAGGGTTAGATGAGATATTGGGAAGAAATTGTGAAAGTGCTGAGCCCTGACACAGGGTGCTCAGAGCAGCTGTGGCTGCTCCTGGATCCCTGGAAGTGTTCAAGGCCAAGCTGGATAAACACATCCCTACAGCCACCCCTGCAGGTAGACAGCTGTGCCCAGGAAGAGAAACCTCCTCAGAAAAAATAAAGCTATAAAACATCTCAGCAGAAAAACCATCCTTGGCCTTTTAAAAATAGCAAGAGGCATTAGAGAACTCATTTCTCCTGCAAGATGCATTAGAAAACTCTGGGAAAACACAGGGAAAAGCCACAAGTCGTAGGTCACCTCTGCCATGCCTTGCTGGCGAGGACATACATCCCCCCAGGGATGGGGTGAAGCTGGAGTGTGGGCAGCCAGCACACCAACCCCACCAGGGACTTCACAGCCTGGCAGTCTCAAAAGGACCTCCCAGGAAAACCACAGAGGCATAGAGTCAAGATGTTACTTCTGTGCTGGAATAACGCATTGCTCAGACTGCTTTAGAGCACCTCTCCCTGAAGCTGTGCAAAACAATTCATTCTAGCTAAAGGGCTGACACCAGGACTCTCATCACACCTCCATGACCCACAGCAATGACCTGGGCAAGCACAGCTTGCTTCTGGACAGAAAATTCTTTCCAGCCAATTCCAGTGTCTGTGGAGCCCCCACACATACACATGACCATCACCTGCTTGGCTAAGCCCACGGATGCAGTCCTGATGTCCTTGTTTCTCAGGCCATTCTGGCCTCCACACCAGGTTCTGGGAGGTGATGGTGCAACACAGATTGAAAGCATGTGGTGACCAATACCTGCACTTCCTCCAGAGGCAGCAGCACTGCTGAGGAGGACTCACCTGCACCACATCTTGACTCAGGTGCACCCCAAGTGTGTCCCCACAAGACATCTGTGCCCAGGCCCACCTTTCACGTTCTCTGTGTTGCTGATGATGGTGTGCAGGGACTCTTCCTCCTTGCTTTCTGCTGTTTGTGTGCTGTACATCCGGACAGCAGCAATGCTGGAGGCAGGAATGTTGTGCTGGAGGCTCCAGCGGTGGAGTATTTGTCTTTGCAGACATGCTGCTCCTTTTGATAAAAACACAAGTGAAGATATTTCAATACTCATCACAAGTCCAGCACCAATAGGAGCGCTCCTCAAAGGTCCCACCCAGGTAATCCCATGGGAGTTACACTGTCTGAACAGCTCCCTCACAATACAACACCCACCATTCCCTTCCAGAATTACCTTCAATGCATAAAAAGGGTAAGTTGGTACTTAAGTCTCTTTTGAAACAAAATTTTATCAACAAGATGACAATTAGCAGCTTTCCTACTCAATTAACAAGTGAGGAAGAGGCAGTCTGCAGCTTTAACTGCTGTTACCTGGCTAAGCTGAAGACAACTCCCACATCACTGCATGTGAAAATATAAATTGGCAAATATTTGGCCCTTGACTGTCCAAGCATAGGAATTACATCCCCCAAAAAAGCTGGATCCAGGGTAAGCAGCACATGCAGCAGCAGCAAGGCCAACAGTCACAAAATCAGTCAGGAAATGGCACACACCCCCTTAAGATCAGGGATTCCCAATTCTCCTCCTTTCATTACGCCCAGGTGAACCCAACAGTCTTCTCTCTGTTGGGGAATGAATCAAAGCCAAAACTGGTCACAAAAAGACCATTGCAGTACTATAGACCTCTCTGCAAAATCTGTTATTTGGAGTGATTTCTGAATTGTTGGGAGAATGACCTATGCCAGAGCAGGATCCCAGAGGTGCTGACCCGACCCTGCTGCTGCCCTGGGGAAGGTGGCATCTTGGTCTCCCCCCAGTCCTACAATGAGCACAAACAGACTGGACTGATTTGGGAAGCAGAGGAGGGACCAGGACAGCCTGGGCAGAGCCAGGAGAACATGGATAAGCAGCAAAAGTGGCTGGAAGCAGTGACAAGCTCAGGTTTTCCTTACACCTCACTCTGTGCCTGTTGGCTGTTTCATCCAGCAAAGGAAGGAGGCAAACCCTACACCTGACATTTTCAAGGGGTCTTTTTTTTAGATGACTGGGTAAAAAAATACCCAAAGACTGAACCAAATCCCATTAGTATGGTGAGAGTCCCAAAGCAAATCTGTGACCTCCTTGGAAACAGCTTCCATAGCCATCCCTTGCCCTCCAGGCCAGCTGACATGCTGGGGGAGCTTGGCTCCCTCCTGAACCTTCCTCCACCTGGCCACAGCAAACTCAGCATTCCAGCCTTTTCACCAACATCCCTCATCCTCCAGCTCAGGCTCACTTTCCAAGTGTTCTGCAAACCTCCTGCCCCCACAGCAGGTCCTACAGTCACTGTGGTCATCAAGAACAGGTCTTGCTGCTCCAGACCATCATGCTGGGCTCTCACTTGCTCCAGACCAGTGAACATGAACCCTTGAGCTTTAACAGCACTCCTGTCTCCTGCACCTCATCCTCAAGAGCTGGCAGAGGAGGCTGTCAGTCCTCATTCTTCCTCCTCCTCCCAGAAAGCTTTGAATCAAGATCCACTTCTCCAGCCAGAAGCTTGAATGACTCCCCAGTCATTCTGCCCTTAAAGAAAAAAGCCCACAAATCGTTCTAAATGCATCTGAACACCTCCCACACACATAACTGTGCTCCCTGCGTCACAAACAGCTCTGCCGCATTATCGCAGGACACGTTCTGGAACTTCCCCTGCCTGTGCTGGGAAAGTGACAAGGAAAACAACGGGTGGCTGAGGTGGAAAGCAGCAGAGCACTCACTGTCCAGCCTCTCAAGCTTCAGAGGGGAAGGGCCTGCAGCTCAGGGTTTATGGATTTTATTTATGTACTTACATCTTTTATACTCACTTTATGCTGGGTGCTGTAGGATACTGCACTGTACATAAGCACACACACACAAACACATTTCCCAAACAGCAGATATAAAAAAGTGAATTTTGCTCCTTCCTTGACTCCAGGATCCAAAAAAGACACAGATCAGCAGCAGCTTAAAACCTTAAGGTCAATTCTATCACCAGATATCCAGGCAGCAAAGCCCCAGAACCCCCACACAGGTCATCCCTCAGCCCATGAACACCAGCTGACTCTAGAAACTACAGCTATTTATAATTTTATTTCTGGCTATTTATAATCGTTGATGCATTCACATTTTTTGCCTCCCTACCTCCAAAGCACAATAATAAATCACCACCCATCAATTCGGAAGTTACTGTCAGATTTGTGCAATGTTTGGTCTTATCATCCTTAATTAACAGCCTGTCCCACGCCAGGGAGAGACACAGCTCATTAAATACAAGCTGCAGCATCTTCAACCCATTTGCCTCTTGAGAGTCCTTGCCTGGAGCAAGGGAGAAGAAAAGGCTCCTGGCTATTCTGGGTATAAAACCACAATTATCAGCACACAAGAGCTATTGAGAAGCACCTGCTGAGGTAACAGGCTATGTGCTACTCATAATGAGCCTCAGAAACAAATTCCTAAGCTCAGGCGACAGAGAAGGAATGGTTCTTGCCCCAGATAAGCACTGTGATGTCCTGGGGCAAATCAGGTCTTTTGATATTGAGTTAAACAAATGTGGAGCTTTATCACAGTCCACACCCCTTCCTATTCCCATCACTACACCGTGAGAGATGGAGAAACTCACATTACTGCCCTAATTCCACTTCTCTGTGATCCCAAGTGATCCTGTGCCCATGGCCACAGACCTGCCTCACACACTCACAGCAAAGACAAGGACCCTCAGGGGCTCCTTCAACCCAGACACCAGGAAGCCTCAGTGATCCCCCAGCCAGCCCCCCAGGAAACACAGCCCCTTCTGGAAAAACCACTGCAGCGAGCAGAGCACCAGCCAGAGATTTAGGGTGGGAAACCCTGCACAAAGCAGTCTGTGGCTCAAAACAAAAGAGAAGAATTTGGGTCAGCAGGAATTACCATACCAGCTCCAGGCTGGGAGCCCAGGGAAGCTGGGGAAGCTCGGAAGAGCTCCAGCGATTTACACTCCCAGCTCAGATCTCCTTACACAAAAGGGCTCCCTAGCTGGGCACCAGATCCCGAGAATCTGGGGACAAGAGATTCCCTGACTGACCCACTCACACCAACACACCTCCCGAAAAGCTCTGCACCAGCTCCAGCCTCTGAAGTGAGAGCAGAGAGGAAACACTGCCAGCTCTGCCCGATGAGGGAAAGGAGGGCTGCCCCTATCCAGGGCAGCCTGGATGACCCCGAAAGGAAAACACCTTCTGTCCCTCCCTCTTTATCCCCACCCCGCACAGCTTCTGCTCACTGCTTTTTCCCTGAGAGACCTGAATGACAGGTTAAGGAATAAAACTCTGGCTCTGCTGGAGTATGTCTAAGCCACCAGAGGCAGCAGCTTTGTTCCCAGACATGGATGCTAACAAGCCTCTGGGGATTTCTGTGGAAGAAGAGCTGGATTGCCCAGAAACACCCAAGTGGCACTCAGTGACACAATAAATCTGACAACCTGACCCTGAAAGTGACCCTATTTGTCACACAATTTCCTCTGTCACATCTTCTCTTCATAACCTGCAGGGAAACCACAGACCACAGCAACAACACACAGATCTGCCAATTAGGGGCCACACAACAGATAAGGAAACACGGAGTACAGCACGGGCTGCTGGCAGGAGACAGGCAGGACACTCCTCATCGTGCTTCGGTTAATGGCAACTCACAGGCACATTTCCAGCCCACGAGGGCCTTGATAAGGGAGCACATCCCATAAATGAGACCTCAGGGTTTGGATTTTCTTGGCACTCACTCCCGTCGCCTGTCTGAGGTGAAACTTCAAGTGCATCCCTGGGAAACGCAAACCCTTCAGGCTCATCTGTAAAGTCCCCAGGTACCGATATGGCCACAGAACGGCAACGCTGCTGCCTTCTGCTCTCACACAGGTACCTGGGCTGTGCAGCCTGTGTGAGCTGGGACACGGGATGGGATCTGAATGTGCTGTGCAGCCTATATGGCCAGCAGGTACCTCTGGATGTCCTGTACACCTTATATATGGCAGATGAACTATGCGTGCTGCATGAACTAGGACATAAAAATGGATATGTTATATATCCCTACACGAGCCAGGCCGTGAACCTCACTATGCTACACGATCTGAGCATGCTGTACAGCCTTTATGAGGCAGGACATGACCCCGGAGCCGCCGGCTGCCCTGAACGTGCTCTCTGCCCGACACGAGCCCGCGCTATTCCCTGTACAGTCCCACATTAACTCGCCCCTCCCCAGGAAGGAGCGCTGGGCGTTCTCGGATCAGCTCACGGGCGCTGTGCGCGCTGCTCCCGCGCTGCCGGGCCGGCACCCGTTCCGACCCCGCCGAGCGGCTACGGCCGGCATCAGCCGAGAGCGACGGGGGCACTGCTTGTGGGACACGGACCCTCCGCACCTCCAGAGGACGCACAAGGCCGAGCGCCACTCGGGGCAGGCGCGGCC
>VZTB01000960.1:74382-97955 GCA_013397245.1 Thryothorus ludovicianus
CCGACCGCCTTCATGTCACGGCTCGGGCTGAGTGTCCTCACGGCCCCCGGCCGACCGCCTTCATGTCACGGCTCGGGCTGAGTGTCCTCACGGCCCCCGACCGACTGCCCTCAGGGGTCGCCAGGGCTCGCTCCCCTCACAGCTCGGGCCGAGTCACCTCATGGCATGGGCTCTGTCCCCTCACGGCCACCCCTGGGTCTCCTTACGGGGGCGTTTCCAGAAGGTCGGACGCCAAGCTCAGGACATCGTTTCCAAACCGCTCACATTTTGATGGTTAAAATCCCGTTCGTGTTTCTGAGGAAAACACGAAAGGGAAAGGGAGTCAGACACAGGTTACAAACGCACCCTTCTCTCTCAGTGGAGACACCTCTGTGGGTGTCTCACAGTGCTGGCCTCGGGGGGCCATTCCACGGGACGGGCTGCGGCAGGACCTCGGCAGCCGCAGCTGGCAGAGCTCGGTGCCCCGTGGCTCTCCCCGTTTCCCCACGGAGGGGGCAGAGGAAGGGCTTCGCCGGGCTGGGAGCAGCCTTTGGTGCCACACTTTGGCTGGGGATCCTGCTCGACTCCGGGCCAATTGCTTAACAGCTCATTTTACCATTTCTCTGAAACTTCTCATCTCCCGGAGCTGTTTTAGTGCACATCATCGAGATCTAAGGGGCCGAGGCGCTGGAGAAGGGCTTTGGATGGGATGGGGGTGAGTGAGGAAATGAACCACTCTGTCGAGAGCTGCATTTGGAACGTGCGTGAGAGCAGAGCCTGGCTTCGATGAACACCACAGCCAAAAATAAAAGATGGGGCAGGTCTTTTTCGGTGAGCACTAACCACTTCCAGACCGAGGAGCTTTCAGGAGGGAACCGTGCCCACCAAACAGAGCCAGCTTTGTAATCCCAGGCCCGGGGGAGCTCGCTGGAAAGCTCCGTGTGCAATTCACTCGTGCTTGCAGCTGATCTTTTGGGACTACGCCCAGCCGAGTGCTGTTTTGGAGGGTCACATCTAAGAAACACCTGCACAGAGCAGGGTTTATGGGGCACTCGACGTTACGGATTAGGTGCAACAAACCCAGAACGAGCCTTTGCATCAGTCTGACACCCTTCCGCTGGCTGCATTTCCTCGTGGAACCAACTCCAGCCCTTCATCGAGATTCCCTGTGCTGCAGTCAAAACCAAAATGACTTTTGAGCCAGTTGCAAATGCTTCCCTCCTCTCGCTGTGCTCACTGCTACCTCCCGCTGACGCCACAGCACCCCCGAGAGCGACGCAGTACCAGAGCTCCTGTACCTGCTGTGAAACACCTGAGTCCTCCTCCTGCCTCACCCTGGGTGTGCTTTCACCATTAGCCATGAAATGTGCCACTGCAGGGATCACAGGGGATCTGACACAGATCCTCCCCTCTGTCCAGGCTCGTTTCAGTTATCCAAGGTTTGCTCCAACTTGCTTCAATCACTGCCCTGGCAGCGTCCTGCTCTGCATTTAATTTCCCGACTGTGGAGAAGCGCAGGGAAGCACAGACTGCCCTGCACAGAAACCTCTGCGGTGCTCCCCCAGCTCCAGGGTGGCTGCTCCATCTTCCCTGCCTTGGAAGAACCATGGGCTGAAATTTCCTTTGGGAGAAGCACTCGATCCACATCTAGATCACCCTGTAAGCCATGAACTGCTGTCACTGCTGTCTGCTGCCACCGCCTACAAGGGACAACACAGTACTGCTGCCTTTGACACTGACTGAGGGCAGACTGTCCCAGCCTGTTTGGCAAGAGGGCTCCTCTTCCTCCCGCCTTTGCTCTAACGCATGCGGGAGGCAGACGGAGCAGGGAGCACTCACACAAGGGCTGTGGGCAGATCCGTGTCCGGGTGGGACAGGGATGGGCCATGAGGGGAAGCCCAGCTGTGCGGGTAGCGAGAGGGAAAGCTCCCAGCCTGCGGCAGCAGCGGCAGGAGGCAGGAGCCAGCAGCAGAGCGGAGCAGGGTGGGCAGCCCAGGGAAAGAGCAGAGAACCATCCCTGCAGCTCGACGTTCAGACTTAAGCACCTTCTTCCGCTCCAGAATTCAGTGAGGGGAAGATCTTACCCACCCTGTTCAGTGGTAAAGCTCCTGCACCAAGCTGCAGTGCACTCTTGCCTTACAAATTCCCATGTTCCTTACTGATTGTACCTCCCCATCAGACAGGGACTTGGTAAAGCCATGCCCATCCAGGATTCAGATTTGCTGAATTTCATATCAACATCCACAGGAGACTGGAGTGAAGCCCCCTGAGGCTGCAGGGACTGCACCCCCAGCCCTTCTTCAGGTTTGATTTCAGCTCTGCATTTCCCTTCTCTTACTGGTAAAACATCTGCCCTTACCTAACACACCTGGATTATCGGACCTACATCGATCCCTTGCTGTTGTGATCTCGCCACACTTCAGGTTGTACTTAAAAATTATTCCAGTATTTGCTTCCCATCCGTTGTTATTATCCAGCCTTCCCTGGGAACGGGCACCCAAGCGAGCTGCAGCCTGGGCCACACCAGCTCTGTGCTCCAAAGAGGACTCAGCTTATCCAAATCCGGAAGCGGTGCCGATGCCTTTAAAATGGAGGCTGCTTAGAGGAATTAGGGAGATTGAGCGCAGTGATCTTAACCTCGGGCGTCAGGCTCCGCTGATCCTCGCGGGCACCAGCCAAGTGGAACCATCCTTCAATCCAAGCAGTTTTACCAGCTTTTATTAGAAACACCAGCACATTTCAAGTTTCCTCTTTTTGATCACAAATATAGTATTTTTTCCTCTTTTTAAGTACACACCATGAGACACAGCATCAGGGCTTTCTATCTTTTTTTTTTCCTATATTTTTCTGTTTGGTTTTTTTTTGTTTTTTTACAGCAATTTCTTTTGGACAAGCTTTGGGTTTAGTGTTCACTGACCTCACCCCAGCCCCAAATTTTGACATCTTGAATTGCTGAAGACAATTGCGTGGGCAGATGAATCCGATGGTAGTGAAAAAGGTACAACAGTTAAAAGTTTGCAAGTAAAAGCTGAAGCAGAGACCCTCTCCAGTTAAAAAGGGTGGAGTGGCGCTGCAGCGCACGATTTTCACAGTATGGGGACAAAAGCTGAGATAAAGATTTGCTCTTTTCCCCCGTTCTCCCCACGGGTGTCCCGATAAAATCGTTAAGGCTGGAGGAAGCACTAACTGGAGTGAAAAGCCACGAGTGCCCGGTGCTCCCAGCCCCTGCCAGGCACAGGAGCCCAGACACCCCGCGCTCGGAGGGACGGCGAGTGGGGCTTTGAGCTCACACCTACACTGGGAAATTTTCCCTGGACTTTTTAACTCCGAGAAAGCAATTCACTGAGGGGAGGAGGAGTCAGTATCCCAGGGACATGAGGGCATGGTCACAGGATATTAAAGGGAACATGTACATGATTTGTTATTTTTTATTCCACAGAAAACCCTCAAATCTAGACTCAGAGTTAACAGCAGAAAAATAGTGTTAAAGTCAATAGGTTCATATTTTACTGTAGACTAAATAAATTAGCCTAGAATTAACTCAATACTCTCTATTTTCCTTTCATTGGTGATCCTTCTCTAAATTAATGCAGTTTTTAAAAAGCAACGGCTATTAATAATTTATTCCAGTTAACCCTTATGGATGAACACCTGCAAAGAGTAGATGTCTGGGAACCATTCCCCTCTCCTCTCCCTCCCCGAAAAGGAAACAATCACCAAGGGTGTTGTAAAACAGACAATATCCATGGATCGTGCCTCTCCTACCGCTGCCTCTGGCTGCTCCGGGTCATGAGTGAATCGTCATAGCTATGTCTTACAAAGAACATGATCGAAAAAAATATATAAATAAATAAAAACCTTAAACATTCTTACATGGATTTTAAAGAACAGAATACATGTTAAAAACTTCAGTAATTTATATCAATTTTAAGCAATACTTTATATACAATGGAAAAAAGACATGCATAGTCCAAATACAATGTTGAAAACAGCATTTTCATAACAAAAAACCCAAACACTAAGTGTTAATACCATGTACATGGATTCAAGAAGGACCACCCTTTTTGTCTGTTGCACACAGTTTATTTAACAATATGATATTATAAGTAAGAAATGAGTTTTTTTTCTTTTTACCATTCTATACAGTGATTGAATCTTCTTGGATTTTCTTATTTATAGTAATTATAGCGCTTGCATGATTTACACTAGAATTGCTTTCCTCGTTTCAAGTTTCACACAGAAGAAAGAAAGAAAAGAATGTTTCTTCTCTATCCAGATCAGCACGGCCTAAGAGTGATCATCCCTATTTTCATCTAAGACCAGTTTTATCAGAGAAACAAAGCAACAATTTCTACATCTGCAAGACAAGGATTTTGGCGTTGGCCAATGTGTGCAAGAGTCAATTCCTATCTTCCCAGGGGTAATACTTCAAACGCCTGCAGAGTTCACTATAGAAAACAAAAATCTTCCCGCCATGTGTCAAAGTTACCGGGATACGCTATAATGTTGCATTATTTCAGGAAACAGTTTCTGAATATTATTTTTTTTTCTTCTTTTAAACGCAAATGTTTAAAGTCTTGAAAATACAAATAAAAAATATGAATATAATGAACTTGTTTTCCCCGTTAAAAAAAAGGTATGAGTCAACAGCAACAAAAAAATAAAAACCAAAAAAACCCACAAAAGAGACCAGTTATTTTAACCGCCTGGCTTTAACAAAAAAATATATTCTTTGTATTGTTTTTTTTTTCTTTTTATTTTTAAACAGCAATTAATTCTTCCATCTGTAGGAAGCAGCAGTTCCATCTAGGATTCAAAACAACCCAGATGTCTGAATTTTTCAGTACAAAATATCCAAGAACACGAAAGGAAAGAAGAAACAAAAGTGATGCTCCCATAATGCTACAAACCCTCCACAAATTTCTCTAATGTGTCCCCGGTGGTGTCACCGACCAGAGACAATTCGTTAGACAACGCACTGCGGTTGGGGGTGTTTAGTTGGGGAAGCATTGCACTCTGTTCTGGGTTGCCCAAGTGTCCCTGATCCATGGAGCTAGCCATAGTGACTGCGAGTCCTGGGTGGGGGGAACCAGTCTGGGGAGAGACGTGGTGCGGTGACGGTTGGGGCTGTATCCTGGGTGATGGGCTGGAATGTGGTGGCTGGGACTGGGGACGGGGAGACTGAACGGGCGCTGGGGACCGCACCTGGTTGCTGAGGGAGGTGGCGATCTGCTGGCCAGGGAGATGAGACGCCTGCGGTTGTCCTGAGAGCATGTGCTGCTGTGGGCTCATGGGGTTGGGCTGCCCAGGGGACCCTATCTGCTGCTTCATCTGCTGCTGCTGCAGGATGCGCTGCTGCAGGGCCTGCTGGATGTTGGGAGCGCCGTCCGCCCCCAGGCCGGGCTGGCCCATCTGGTTCAGCTGTCCCATCTGAGCCATCTGTCCCATGGAACTCCCCTGTATGGATAGGTGCTGCTGCATCCGCTGCTGCTGCATGGCTTGGGGGTAACCTCCCGGGCCTTGGGGCTGCTGGAACTGGTTGTGTGCTGCCATCCCTCCTGCCATGCCGGCCCCTCCCTGCTGCTGCTGCTGCTGCTGTTGCTGCAGTAGCTGCCGCCTCAGGATCTCGCGGTACTGCGGGCTCATGTTGGCCATGCTGGGGTTGTGGCTGGGGTTCATGATGTTGATCGCTTGTCCCTGGGGGTTCATAGCTCCGATCCCTTGCTGCTGTGGGGGGACGCTCGGTCTCTGCACTCCGGCTTGCATCGCATTCATGTTCTGCAGTCCCGCCTGCGCGTGCATGCCCGCCTGTTGCATGCCGGTCTGCGGCTGCTGCATCCCGGGCTGGGGCTGTATCCCTGCTTGCGGCTGCATCCCAGGCTGGTTCGCCACGTATTTGGCCGTTCTTTGCTTTATAAAAGCTGCCATAAGCTGAGGGTTGGATTTAAGGATATTAAGAACCTGCTGTTGCTGCTGCGGAGAACTCGGCGATTTCAAGGTCCTCAGCAAGTCCTGAAGTGCATTGGGGGTGATGCTCCGCGGCGGCTGCTGCACGCCCGGCATCCTGGGCCCGGCCACGGCTTGCGGCGTCGCCATCGGCATCACCGGTCTGGCCATTCCGGGCTGCATCGGCTGCTGCTGCGGCATCGGCGGCGACTGCCACTGCCCGGGCTGCATGTTGGACATCACGGGGCCGCTCACGGGGTTGGGCCGGGGTACATTCATGCTGACTTGTGGCATCTGGTTCACCGAGCCCACCGTGGGGTTCACGAGTCCCGGGCGGCCGGGAGGCAAACCATTGTTCATGTTGTTGACCCTGTAGAGCTGCTGCTGCTGCTGCTGGGCAGCCTCTCTCTCGATCTGCCGAGCTGCCTCCACGGCGGCCGGCGGCGGCTGAGCCGGAGGTGGCGGTGCGGAAACCGGGTTTGTGGGTTTTCCTGTCGAGACGGTGGTGGGGGGCTGGGTTCTGGACACACTGGGGAAGCCGGCCGGTGACATACTTACGGGGGAGGGCTGGGGCTGGGGAGCAGGCTGCGGTGTCTGCGGTGTACTTGGCTGCTGCGTAGGGGTACCAGGCGTTGCTGAGGTAGGAGAAGGCAAACTTTGCTGAGGCACGTTTCGGGTGTTCATGGTAGCCATCCTTCTGCGCATGAGCTGAGCCTGCTGCAGGCGGTGCTGGATCTGCTGCTGTCGGAGCTTGTGTTTGATATTGAGACAGAATGGCACGGGGCATTTGTTCTCTTGGCAGTGTTTGGCATGGTAGCAGCAAAGAGCTATGAGCTGTTTGCACACCGGACAGCCACCGTTGGTCTTGCGCTTGCAGCCCTTGGTGTGCTGGACAACCCGTTTCATCTTCTGGCAGGATGGCAGAGAGCAGTTTGCGTTGCGGCACTGGCAGGCGTGGACGAGCGACTGGATGCAGCGCTGGATGCTCAGCCGCCGCGACTCCTGGGGGCTCTTGGACTGCTGCTCTCCTTGGTTGTTGCTCTCATCATCCAGACCCAGGCCCCACTTAACCATCTTGTGGTCATGGCTCTTAGTGTTGTAGCAGTTGATGCAGAGGTCGTAGTCCTGCAAGAAAAGAAAACCCAGAGCTCAGCTATTGACAGGGCATGAAGCACATGGACAGAGAGCAGCGTGGTGCCAGGGGAGCAGCACTGGCCCCCTGTGCAGGTACACGTTGGGTGCCTGTGGGTGCCACCACGTAGAGCACAAGCAGGGTGACAGCCACACACTGTCAACAGCTGCCACTTCACACCGGTACTTAGCCAGGGCAGTGGCTGCTCAGCCTGTCCAGGCAGTGGGAGTGGGCTTTGGGGCAGGAAGGGCAGCAGCCTCAGCAAGGCCAGCTGCAATCACAGCTCTTCACTGTGGCAGGTAACAATGCCATTTGGGCTATTGTGTCATTTTGTTACATGAAAAAGTCTTGCACAATTTTTTTTTCCAATTTTTCCCTTTTGATGACATTAACTGTTTATTTTTCTGTGCTGCCTACTGGAGTGCCAGCACCTTCAACTTGGAAGATAAATCTCTGGTCACTTCTAAAAAGCAGGGTCTGGCTCTCCATTTATTTATTCTTAGTGTAATTACTGACTAATAATTACCACCCTTAAACATGTATTTTTAAAAAATCTCTAAACAAGAGCAAGTTTCATGCAAAGACACACACTTATCTGAAAACCCCCACACTTTTGCTGCCCTGTCCCTTTTTTGGCTGGAGGAAGGGCACTCCCTTATACAGAGGTACCCAGAGGCAGCCTAAAGGCCCTACCTCCTTCCACCACCTAATTCCAATTTTGTGTGTCCAATCCATGTCCAGCAGCCTTGTCTCAGGAAGCTCTGCTCAGTGCTTTCCTCAGAGGGATTAATAAGGAGACTTCCCTCACAAACCTGGCAGTAACTTGCAGTGTAAAAATGAGGCTGCACTTATTCAAAATTCTTTTGTTCAGCTACAGCCAGAGGTCAACACAAGTCCTCCAAGAAGCCTCAAGCATACCAGCATAGATAACTTCTCTCTAACACAGGTCCTAAAATTTGAGCAGTCTGGGCTAGTGGAAGGTGTCCCTGCCCATGGCAGAGGGGTGGAATAAGATGGTCTTTGAGGTCCCTTCCAACCTAAACGATTCTAAGATCCATAATTCTTTAAAAGTAAGTTAAAAACTTATCTATGCAGAGGAGCAGTAGCAGAATAGACAATGCAGCAGGAGCTGTTCCAGAGCACTGGTGTTTTCCATATCGAGCAATTAAGCCACTCATTCTAGAAGAGGCACCCACCTCTTCTACCAACCTGGCAGTCACCTCCCCTTAAGGCTTAGCAGCCCTTTACCAGGATGGGCTTAATTTGGAGGAACTTTGGGCAATATCCAAAAAATCTCATCAAACTTAACTGTAGGACAAGAGAGGGCCGAGTTCTGAGGTGCCCCAACACGTACATCACCGACAGCGCAACGCCACCCGTGCCCCACACACCCTCACAGAGCGCAATGCCACCCGTGCCCCACCATCCCTCACAGAGGGTGAATGCCACCTGTGCCCCACACACCCTCACAGAGTGCAATGCCACCCGTGCCCCACACACCCTCACAGAGTGCAATGCCACCCGTGTCCCACCATCCCTCACAGAGTGCAATGCCACCCGTGCCCCACACGTACCTCGCAGACTGTGCAATGCCACCTGGTCTCCACGTGGTGCTTGCACTCATTGCACGTGTAGACGAAGCGATCCTGCCCCTGGGTGTGCAGCTCCACCAGCATGCACAGCGTGGACCACTTGGATCGGCGCAGGGAGGAGAATTCCCAGTGCTTATCTCTGGCCAAGGTGAGGAAGGCGTCTCGCCCGTCCATCAGGTCACAGCTCAGCAATGGATCCGGGTCCACAATGGGGTGCAGGGTGTTAATCACAGGCCCGGCATGTAAATGAATCACAAAAAAGACCTGCAGGTAAATGGGGAAGAAATAAAAGGCAAAGAGGTCAGGTAATGTTGGAGGAAGGAGCTCGTGTTCTCTGCGGTGTGCTACAAACCTTATCTAATTAACTTTGTTTAGGCTAATCTCTTCCAAGATGTTGTTATGCAACAGAAACATTCCTAGCTCAACCACAGGGTTTATTCCTCCTGATTTTTCAGCTCTGAATATCACCGGTGCCTGCATTTACAGGAATAAACCCTTCTCTTTTTACAGCAGGTCTCCACAGTACCTCTTTATGCTTCTCCATGGTGGCATAGAGCTTCTGAGACAGGTCATTGGACACGTTTGGCATGCTGGGCTTCTTCTTGTTAGCTCTGCTGATGCTGCTCTTATTCTTGTTGGTTTTTTTGTTGTTCTTTTTCTTGGCATTCTTGCTGTCACCCTGGCTCCCCTGCAATAAAGGCACGGGAAAGATATTACACTTTGGAGAGCTCTCTCCCATTCACTGGGCTCACGGTGACACACTTCTGCTGTCAGGAATAGAACTTTGTTCCAATGCCTGCAAAGCAGCCCTCCTGGGTTAAATATATCCTATTTTTCCAGGAAAAATCAAAAGCCAAACTGGCAGGCAAACAAATCCAAACACTGTTTAAAAATAGACTTTTAAAGTATGTATACATTAAAAAATTCCCATTTTACACTGATTATTTTTCCCTCTCCAACATCATACTTCAGCTTCCACTGCTTTAGATCTTGCAGCTGATGATAAAATGACACAAATAATATGGACTTAAAATTCCAGGAGTGCAGTACTTTGCTTTGCTGTGCATTTGGTGTGTCACATACTTGCTTGAGCTCTGATTTAATGCTTGTTTTACTTAACAGATTTAGGGCTAGGAAACAGATAAGAACATGCAGGATTTGAACTGAAACCAACAAAACACATTATTCTCTATCCTGCAGACTTCCAGCTGCATGTGCAGCTCCCCAGAAAATAATTTCCAAAACCTCCACTTGTGCCTAAGTTACAACACAGACCACAGTGGCCATACACTGAATGTTAGATGTAAATAAAGAGAGTAAAAAATAGCAGATGATGCTATTTAGATGACCTGGGAAAACAGAAATAACTTCTGGAACTCTAATGTCCTTAAAAAATCAAACCCCAAGCCCTCAGCAGGGAGGGCTCAGGATAAACCACCCTCAAACTTCTAAAATGTTGGTCATCATAAAATTAAAAATAAGCTACTGAAATACTTGAATATATATAAATATAAATATACACACATACGCAAGCAAGTTCCATGAACAGTATGTACAAGCAAACACAGAGTTTATCCACAGGCATATTTATTCCAGAAAAACAAAAATATTCCAACTGCAGAAAGAAATTCTATTTATACACTGCTGCCATCCTTCCATTCCATTAACTAGGCTTGGACAGGAATTCCCTGTCCACTCCTGGGTTCTCTCTAACTAATTTTGTGGATTTTCTGACCAAACCTGTTTGGAAATTAAAATGAGACTGTTTTATGGGAAAGCAGACAGAGCTTTGGTGACCTGAAGGGATTCAGAAGTGCCCTGTTTTATGTTCCTGCCTTGACTGCCCCCAAGTTTCCTCCCACTGATGGAATTGGAGCCTGTCCTCCTTTGCCTCCAACTGAGATCTTAAAATCTAAACACCAAAAGGAAGAGCAGACTGAAACTCATCAAACAAGCCTAGTCTAAGTTTTCTTTCTACTCCATCTTCAGCAAGTTTATATTTGGCAAACTGTACAAAGTATTCCAAGCAGTTTTAAGAAGTTGTAGGGTTGTGTTTGTACCATTTCATTCTGACATTCAGCCAGACCAGACAGAGATGCTGAGGGACAGTTCCTGGGGGAGCCTAACCCCTCCAGAACCTCTGCCAAGAATTCTGAATATTTACCACCTCTTTAGACTCCCTTTGACTGATACCTGCAGCACATGTTCACTTGCAGGAAGCTTTCTCTTCAATGATACAAAATGGAGGATGAAGAATTTAAGACAGATTCTGTGCCATTCCAGTGCCAAGATCCATGTGGTGCTCGTGCCCATGGAGATCCCATTGCTGGGCAGTTTCCTCCATGAAGTGACCCACTTCAGGTGTCTGCACTGGGGAAGTTCCCATGCTTTTAAATTTGCTCCTTTTCCTGTGTCAAGAGGCAAAGACCCCACTGTCCAGGCTTGGATGACACCTCAGCACCCTGGGTGGAGGCTGTGTCCCCTCGCTGCCCCAGGCATCCAGGGGGAGCACAGGGATGTCCCCAGCCAAGACTGCACTGTCTCATTTTAGGCCACAACTCGTCTGAGTTCACAGTGAATTGTTCTGGGTGTTTTTCAAACACCTTTTCCCCCCTCCTACATGCAGAGTAAACACTCATCACTGTTTTCCCTGATTTACTGGAAGTGATCCTTTTAGCAAGAGGGCTGCAGCCTAACTCCAAGCCTTGCCTTCCACTTCTTTTTGTGCAGCAATGTTTGCTGAACTATCTCAATATTCAAAGCCACATTCAGCAGGAATAAAGTGAAAGCTGTTAACTTTGTGGTTCCGTAAAAACATAACCACAGACTGTATTAACTTTGAAAGAGTTGCTAAGGTTTAACAGAAGGAGTTTTCTGACATCACAAAATTGATGGATTAAGGCCCATCCCTCCACATCAATCCCATGCAACAAAGACTGAAGGCAAACAGTCACAGCATCTAAATTCAAAGGGGACTTTCCCCAGGTAAAGCTTTTGTTTCTACCTCAATCTATTAGACTTCAGATTTTCCTACATTTATTTTCAAAACATCTACTTGCAAATCTCAAGTTAAAGGGACAATACAGAAGTGCTGAGACCATTTGGTTGCAGATAAAATCAAGATGGAAATAAAAATAAATGATGGCATTCTGTCCAGGGGCCTGAAAAACTTGGTTGGTTTTTTTTTTTTGGGTTTTTTTGGCTTGGTTAGTTTTTATAGAGAAAGAGAGAATGTTGGTGAAGGAACAGCACCATCAGGATCAACATTTCCCACCAACGCAAAGCCTGCAATAAACACTTTTAAATTTCAGCCCTTTCCTGTTGCAAATGACTACAAGTACCTGTGCTTAAATAACAGCCACGTTTCATTCAGCTTTGAAAAATCCAGCACCTTTCAAAATGCAAATGCTGGAGGTGCTTTGCAAAGGTGTGAACCAGAAGCTCAGCCAAATGACTGTAAGCAAATGTAGCGTGGCAAAAGCAGCTTAACACATTTCTCTGAGAAGAGAGATGCTGAACTGACATAAGTGACTTCTGAGTCTGTTAAAAAAACCCAAACCAAGCCATCAGTAGATTTGCTAACCAAGAAGAAAAACAGAAACACAGTTAAAGGGACCCCTGATTTTTTGTCTGCTGTAAATGACCTTTTCTAGTTTATTGGATGTGACTTCTGTATATGAAAGCATTAATTACCAGCTTTGTGAGCTAAGGGAAAATATGGCACATAAAGCTAACTCACCTCTGTTGTTTCACTAGCTGCAGTGCTCTCTTCCTTCTTCCTCTCCTCCTCCTCCTGCTCCAACTCCTTAATGCTTTCCTCCAGCACGTTGGGCCAGAAATCACCCTCAAAGTAAGGCAGCTCCTTGGCACTGGTCAGCCTGTCCTCAGTTGCTTGTTTGAAGATGTCCTGTTGAGCACATTACACCACAGCAGGAATAAATAAATGAAGATCACTTAGGAGAGGGGAGAACCAGAGACACGGCCCAGAGCTGCCTTGAACAGCTGGGCCTCACCCAGAGCCATGAGCTGCTCCTGCAGGGCTCCTTTCCTGGGGCAGCTCCAGATCCAGCCTGGCAATTCTGGCACAGCCTCACTCCCTGTTCCATCTCAGGATCCGTGCTGAGGCTTTCCTGACCCCCACCCTGCCATCAGTTCATGCTCCTGACATGATGTGAGATACCAAGATACCCCTGGAAAATGCAACTGACCCCTCCCTGGATTCAAAAAGCCCCTTATGATCAGGAGACCCAGATTTCCCAGCTCTTTGTCACACTGATGACAAGACTTGTTAGAGGCTGTTCCTACTCCACACATTTAGGAACTCTCACTTGCCATAAAAACATCAATTTTTTTCCAGCACTTTCACTATCATTAAGGAATTCTTGTAAATTTTAGCATGAAAGGAGTGGCAAATGCTCCCTTTGCCACTTTCTACTTATTTCCTTGGGTACATGTGTGATATTCTCCAGTTATGGAAATCATTCTTGTCATAAGGAGCTCTTTTATTTCACACTAGTGGGGTCCAGCATTCCACCAGAATCACCAGAAACAGTTTCTATAAACCTTGACAAGCTTCATATTTCCTTGCCTAGAAAATGCAGGGAAAGAAAAATACACAAAGGCAGGTACTCGCAGATTTCCCTTCATGCAGACACCAAACCTAAGGAATTCTCAGCCTGAAAGGCAGAACCTCAAGAAAATCTAAGAAAATGAACTGAGAATAAACCCCTTGTACAACATTCCTGCACTTTTCAGGTGTTATGAAACAACAGTAGCTCCTTTCAAATGAAACACTATAAAAATTAAATCAGATATTAAACACTAACAAACCTTGTAGTCGTGAATGATTCTCTCAGCAAATGCCTTGTCCAGCATCTTCTTATACCATTCTTGCAAACGTTTGGGTTTGGGTATTTTCTGGTCAGGTGGGTGGCAATGAAAGATGTAATCATCTCCTTCACTGGGGGGACAGGCCCAGATGTGCCCTGTCACATACCTGTGTCACACAGAACAAACAACATTGACACTCCCATCAGAAAACTAACTCAATCCTTGTTAGAAATTCGGACCTCTGGCTTTATTTTTTATTTTTTAATTTTTTTTCTTTGTAGCAAAGATGCTGAGGCAATAATCCGTATTTTGACAAGGGGTAAGGTTAGGGATGTAATAATGGTGCTTAAACATCAAGTGAACCTCTGACCAAATGAATGATGTGCTGTCAGTTTAGGAATCCCAACAATAAAAACCACCTTAGTGGCAAAATCCCAGTTTCTCTCTCCACTGCAGAAGAGACATTCACTCCATGGACCTCAGAGAGGTCAGAAGGAAACAGAGTCTGGCCCAAGTGAAAAAAGGCACGAAGAGCCAGGCTCCTCTCTTTGCCAAGCTCTCACTCACCCGAGTTTCTTCACGTACTCCAGGTAGCCGATGAGGATCTCGTGGTACACGGCAGTGCGGAGGCAGCGGGGCCGGAAGAAGTGGATGCTGTCCAGGTAGGAGATGTACACACGCCTGCAGGGACAGAGGGACACACTCAGGGCTGCCTCAACGCTGCCTTGGCTACTGACAGCTGACTTCCACACCAGACAAACAGGCAGAAAGACAAATAAATGCTGATGGTATTTTAATGCGTACTGAAGCACCTTAATGTGACATCAAGAGTCCTCAAAAGCAAAAGAGAGGCGGCATTTTTTTCAGACAGCGAGAATATACATTGAGAGGCAAAATTAAAAGCAGAATTAAAAAAATGTAACATTTCTGTTGTGATATTTGTCTTTCCTTTCAAAGTCATCTGCAGTCCTACAGTAGGACGGATTTGGGCCCCAGAACTGAAATGCAGATCCCAAACGTGTGCCTGCCAGCCCAGGGGATTGGGAAGATGCCCAGGAGGGTACCTGGTGTTTGGAGGGGGGCAATCGGAGCCGTATTCCTGCACGTGCATCCCAAAGAAGCACACATCCACCCCATCGATCTCCTCGAACGCAAACAGAGCTTTGGTACGGTAAGGGAAGGATTCTGACATCTCCCCAGAGTCCACAAATCTGCAGGGAAGGACAACAGGAGAAAAAAAAAAACCAAACAAAATGCCAATTATTAAAGCAGTGTCTGACTAGAACGAGGGGATTATTTTCAACCTTATTTTTAACTCCTTAGGAACATTTTTATGCAGGAGTTAAATGGGGTCAGATCAGAGCTGTAGGAAAACAGGGAGTCCTGTTCCTGTAAATTCATGGGAAGACTGTTTCCATACAGAACTGAACAGGCCAGCATTGAGTACATGAATATCCTCAGAGACCACAAGCCTTGAAATAGGCTACAGAGCAAAAAAAGTGATGCATTGGTATGAAGTGATGTCACATAAACACAGTTTTTATGAATTTAACCCAAAATACTTCACAGACTAAAGCTTTTAAGCTTTTATTTTAAGCAAATTAAAAATCACTCATAAAAGCTGAAGTGTTTCTAAAAACACAACAAAATGTAGGAAGAATAAAGAACAAAATCTAAGCAATTGCTCCAAACTAAACTATGAATTCTGTAACCAAAATGTGGTCACTCTCTAAATATAGTGACACCAAGTCCCAGTATTACAGGTAAGGATGTCCCCACTTCTCCCAAAACAGTCACTTCCTCTACATTTTTTAACCTTCCATAATCCTTAACAAGCCCAAATTTCAAAAACGTGCAAAGGCATTAAGGTGCAAATTGGCACAGTTTTACAACAGCCTCGCAAGGAGGCTTCAAAATAAAATAAATAAAAAGATTGGTTTCATTATAATGAACAGGACTAACCTGGATTTCATTCCTGGTTTAACTTCTACTGTCTTATCTGAACTTGCTACCACTCTGACAAAGACCTCTCCAGCCTCAGGATGGTTCTGACGCCGCAGGAATTTGTTCACTCTGTCTTCCAGATGGTTCCCTAAACGTGTGGTCTGCAGCCCTGGAAAGGAAGGGGGAGAACACGGCCATGGAAACGTTAACACTGGAGCAGTCACTGCTCAGGTCAGCCTCTTACTGTGCTCGACAGCTCTTTCAGCTTCCTCCTCTGGGTGGAAGCAGGTTTTTTCCTTTTGTTTTACCTCCGTATGAAAATTGGATGGTTTCATTTATACAGTCAAAATTGAGAAAAGCAAACCCATCTGTGCTTTTCCCCCAAAAGCAAACCTCCTTTCCACACCCCATCGTGGCAGCTGAACCCACTGGAGTGGCACAACTGCCCTGTAAGTGAACTAACAAAGGCAGCTTTACGTAGCATTTTTCAATTTCAGGCTTATTTTATGAACCCTGCAAATGTTTTCTCCTCCCAGCCCCACTCTGGCTGGTTGACAGAGATTACATCACTTTACAGATCTGGCTCCATGCCACACCTTTTCAAGCGAAGCAAAGCAAATCAACAGAAATGAAAAGCCTTTTGACTTCAATGGAGATTTCATTGCTTTTGCTTTTCTTTTCAAGAGAGCTTTTGGACTGCAGTTGCAGCAATCTGCACATCAAGGTTAAATAGTTCCTGCCCAGAGATGGAGGTCTTGGGGAGTTCAAGTCCACAGATTGTTCAGATGCCCTCACTCCATCTTTACATTCACAATTGGCTTTTGTGGGGCGAGCTGGGTTTGTGGTCTTACAGGATGTGATGGTTTTCAAATAAACCCACAACAAATTACAGAAATTGTGATGATTTTGGGTTAAATTAAGAAAGCAGAAGAACCCCACTATTTTGACTTGAAGATTTATGACTATTTCTCTTATCCTGCTGTACTTATTTTAAAACTCATATTTCTACTTCACTTTATGGTCAATCTGCTATCTTTTCCAAAGTGATGATATAATCTAGAGATGCTTTTTTTAATAAAATACGTTTAATTTTCTGCTTTCTTTTGCTTTATCTTTCAGTTGATATTTGGCTCCTGACATAAGGCCCTTGGTTCTTCCTCAACTCCAGACCCTGCACTCTGAATTCTGCAGTGAAATATCTGTGTTAAAAATTACTTCAGGCTCCAATACTGGGGAAAAAACTCACATATACTCAAAGGACTATCTCACTTTCCAAGGGATTTATACACTTAAAATTTTATTTTATAGAATCATGGAATGGTTTGGGTTGGAAAGGCCCTTAAACCCCATCCAGTCCCACCCCCTGCCATGGGCAGGGACACCTCCCACTGTCCCAGGCTGCTCCAAGCCCTGTCCAGCCTGGCCTTGGACACTGCCAGGGATCCAGGGGCAGCCACAGCTGCTCTGGGCACCCTGTGCCAGGGCCTGCCCACCCTCACAGGGAACAATTCCTTCACAATATCCCACCTAACCCTGCCCTCTGGCAATTTAATCACAATCAGTTTACAGAAATTGCTGAAAGGCAGCAATCTTGATTTACATCTTTTAGCTTGTCCCCTTGTCCAGTGAGATTCTGGGGACATAACCAGCATAACACAGTCTAAATATAATTTAGCTGGGAGTAATTAATAATTTGAATTAAAAATAGAAATTTAAAGGCAGGTTGAAGTAAAAACACCACACCCTTTACCAATTCCAACATACAGCCTTTCTGAGGATTTCCCACTCCAATACACTGGACTGGTCTTTCCATATGTAACAACGGGAATTACTTTAAAGAAAATTCACAAATACTTTAGAGGGAATTGTTTTGTTCTGTTGATTTCTCTGAAGTCAAACAGCAAAAGAAGAAAGGGCTCCATTTCAGCTGATGAGTGGGATCGTTTTTAGAAAGCCACTGGAGTTAATTCCACTGTCTTGTTGTGTTTTCATCTTGTCATCTTCCCAATGCTAAGCAACCAAGGGATATCTGCTTCCTTCCTCATGCTGCAATGTATTTAAGCTTAGAAACCAACAAACCCAAAAAGACCAGAGGAGATAAAAGAAATAGGCAGCATTAAAATTATATGTACTGTAAGGAAAGGATCTAAAAGTTGCATTTTTTGATCTGTTCAAATGTGAAAGTTGTTTTAGAAAGCAGTTGGATTTTGGTTCTTGGACAGTTCTCACATATGCACCCTTAATAAAAGCTCAAAGCTCAGTGAAAACTGCAGTGCAAACCTGAAAAAAGGCATCTAAACTACTGAGAAGAAACCTCTAGCACAGGTCTGTGACAGCAGCAAGGGGCAGATCTTTGTTAGTGAATGAGTAATGGGACAGAGAGGAGGAAAGTCCAACTCCTGGCCTACTATGACTTCTTGTCAGGAAACTACTTTGGGTGACTTGTCAGGATATCTTTTGTCTTTGAACTCCTCTGCATTAGCTACTGGTGAGGTAATATTTGTAGATTTTCTTAGCAAAATAAATACTTCAAAAGTTCAGGGTTTGCCAGCAGAACCCAACTGCACACTGGTTGTATTTGGCAGGCTACCAGTTTAGATAACCAATTTTACTCACTATACATTAGGAATATGAATGTTCCATAAGAGCTGAGGGATGTGCTGTCATGGTTATCAGAAGTTGTGCCATCGTGCTTGAAAGAGTGGAGAAATAGTGATGGCAATTTGGGCAGTAAATATTTTTTTAAGAAGAGGGAATAATTTACTATTTCAAACTTTCACTGCTTATGTTTGTTTTTAGGTCAGCAGCAAGACCAAGGTTTTCATGACAAGAACAGACTTTCCTTTCCCTTCCCTGCTCTTGCATTCCCACCAGAGCACTGCTAAAGAAAGCTGATCTCCAGAGCTAAGCCCACCAGTGGATTACAGCTGGCAGCAGGACTCAAATCCTCAGGAGAGAAAGACAAGACAGACAAACAGCAGGGAAAGGAGAGGGACAAGGAGGAAAGAAAAAAAAACTCCACCATTATTTCCCTGTCCAGAACAGAATAGTTACCTTGAACTACATGGCTGGTTACTCAAACTTTAACCAGAGCCACAGAACAACTGCAGATATCCAGGGAATCACACACTTATTTTAAGGAAATTTACATCAATACACGCTGTAAAATCAGCATAGAACAGAAGAGACGTATTTAAAATGGGTGTCTAAAACTACAGTTGGATTTCATGATTTTATTAATGTTCTTCTCCAATTTTAATCTGTCTTTAATGAGACTAATTTAGGCATCTTTACGAGAACTCTCTTGAGTGCATCAGGTTACTCCAGAGACTGTTCTGATTACTGGAACCCACCAAGCCTCACACAACATCATCATCTGCAAATTACCCCCTTCACATCTCTTGCTACACAATCAACCACACACCAAGCCATCAAGAAGTCACGTTTTTAATGCAAATCCTTGCCTTTGTCCCAGCTTGGATGTTTCAGGTTTTGCAGGCACATCATCCCCCAGTAATGCCCAGAACTTCTAAGGACCAAGGAAGCACAAGGAAGGAATGAAGTGTCCCTCCAAGTTCTGCTTGTTCAAGTGCCTGAATCACCCCCTTGGGGTCTACACTCACTTTATTTTTCTGCTCTCTGCACTGACTGCCTTTCCAACACCAGCCCCTTCTCTTCCCCCACCAAACCTGCATGAATAAAAATGTCCCAGTTTTGCTCCCTGATGTCAGATGTCTGCAGAGAACCCTGTGTAAGGATTCTGGAGACTGACACAGCCTGACTGGGCATCTCCTGACCCTCTCTTCAGTGCCCATTTCTGCAAGACCATGGCAATGGTTACTGCCAAAAGCACCCCGTGGAATGAGGGACTCAGTTCTTACCCCACCACCTGCTCTGGAGGCAAGAAAAGCTCTTCCCACACTCTGGTGCTTGGTAGCAGCACCTGAACTGCAGCACAGTTGGTTACTACAGGTTATTGGAAGGGCACAGAGGTGACAATCATTCCATTACAGCTCCAACACTATGTGGAAACCTGGCTGAATGTAGCCCGTGGAGCACACACAGCCCTGTGCTCCTTGTGTTCTATTTGTCCCTCTTTTTGCTTTTTAACCCTAGAAAAACAAGGTCAAAGATGTCAAACACACCAAGCAGCAACAACACTGCCCACAAACACATAAACAGCAGGGCTTTAAAATGTTGATTAAAATTCCAACAGCCTCGGGCTATGCTGCTCCCCATTTTGCAAATGTTCCTGTGCTGTCTGTCATGACAACACAAAGTCTCAATCAAAAACCCATTAGAGGTGGCAGGGAGAAGATGAAGATAAAAACAGAAATACCAAACTCACTTTTAGCACTGAATTTGTTTTCTTTGCGTGTCCTACCAGTTTTCTTCAGACAATTATCACAGACAAACCTATTGAGGAAAAAAAAAAGCCAAAGATTTAGTATAAACCCATTATTGGTGAGCTTAAACCTAATGTTTGAATATGTAATTAAAATGTCAGAGTACAATATATTTTTTTTCTGGCTTTGAACAGCTTATTTTGCTCCATTTTTGAGGGATTTAAAGCTTTTATGAGCTGCTTTAACTCTGCCAAGCAGTCACACCTGCATTTGTGTTTTGTGCACACAAACTCCCCTCCAGCACCTGCCCTTGGCTGAGTTAGAAAGAACCAATCAAATCTGTGCAGATGAATACACACATTTTCATCTGAATATACTGAAATAACACCTCAAACACCGAAAAAAAAAAAAGTATTTTATTTAGAAATGCTTTGACCCTTTGTACTCAGTTCTTTAAAAGGCTGTGGCCACATATTAAACAACAAAGGCAGAAAGTCTTTAATTACATAAACTACATCTGTCTCATTATACAAGGGTAAAAAACTAACAAATATCTCTTACCCTGAAGGCCAAATAATATCATAATGTAACACACAAATCTGGTGCATCTTCCGACCACATTCTTTGCAGTCAACAAACCTGAAGAGAAAAAAATAGCAGCAAATTACTTTTGGTGTTAGGTAAGTAATTTTCCATAATTCAGCATGAAAGGAGGACTTGCTAATCCTCTGCTAAGAACTGAATCAACTTCACCAGGTCCAATTTACGTCTAAATTTAAAAAAATACTCAGAATAGATTCAGATGTACATCTATCAATCCACGTGCCAGTTATATATATACATCTATAGCTATATATAAATTGCAAAATGTGCTGCTTTAAAAATCTGAAATGGGCTCTCACGCACCATTTTTTCTGGATTTTTTTCTATCCTTTTCTAAGCAGAGTCCCAGTTTCACAGAATCTTCAACAATACCTCCACAGATTTAATTCTGAATTGCTTCAACAACCACAAACTGAATAAATGGTTGCTCAACTTACTGTAAATGTAAGAACTAGTCATTCATGAACTACCCTGCCAAAAAAACATGTATTAACTTGTCTTTGCCTGCATGGCTCTGCTGTAGTCTTGATTTTATCTTTTGTTTTCTGGTCAAAATAGTATGTCAGAATTCTTTTTTTGGATGGGAAAACTGTCAGAGTTTTTCCCAGTCCAGAGTGCAGTGCAGGTTAAGAAGCCAAATGCACTGGGGTCCATCTCAGTCCAGCCTTCCAGGCCTGAGGAGGAGCTCTATTTAGAATTTGCAAAGATAAGCAAAGGAATCAAAATGTGTTGTGCCTCAAACTGCCAGAGAACATGGAGTAGGATGATAAAATCCCACTGCAGGGAAAGCAGCCCTGTGCTCCTGAGGAGAAGTTCAGCTGAGCTTCCCCTGAACCTCCCATGGCTAGCACAGGGTACCTTTGGCCTTTGGGTGGGCTCAGCACTCAGTGAAGAGAAAAACGTGGTTTAGAACCACAAGAGGAAAATGCAGTAGTGCCCCAGGAACACAGAGCCAGGAGTGAAAGGCCCTGGAGGAGGGAGGGCCATCCCCAGCCCTGTGCAGAGCCTGGCAGGGCCCAAAAAACAGAACTAAGAACTGTCTGTGGAACAGGCTCCTGTGCTCCCCTGGGGTAGCAAATCAGACAGCAACTTTGGGTGTTGTGCCATGAATTTTAGGGAAGGATTCTGCAGTTTGCTTGGGCAGGCATGGGGCAACAGAAGAGCTCTTCACTCCCTGCCCCATTTCTGCCCTGCTGGCTCAAGGACAAGTGGAAGTGGTGAGATTTTGGGAAGGAAAACAACAGCCTGGTACTTACGGCTCTGGATCCAGGGTATCGTTTTTCTTCTTTTCAAACTGATCCTTAGAGATGGTTCTAGAGACAAAGAGTTAATATGAAAACTCAGTAGCACCCTCACAGAGGCTCAGACAATATCATGCTTTGCTGAATTGCAGCAAACTTCAAGTCTGAAGAAAGCACCTCAGTATTTATTTTCTAGTCAGAGCAAGCAATTCAGTTCATTGTATTTTAAGCTACAGAAAGTATTTTTCCCATTTAATTTTCTGTGTACATTAAAAGCAAGAGATACCCAAGTCTACACACAAAATTAAAATTATAAAAGGGAAGCTACTGTCAGTAAAGCAGCCACCTTCCAGACCAGCTCATATGCCTCAAATCTGATTTTTCTGGCCAGGTTAGAGGCACACTTTTGGTTTTAGAAACATAAGCTGTGCTTCAAAAGGTTCTATATCAGAATTAGATGGAATTTCTCCATTAGAAAAGGTGATGGATTGGTGACATTTATTGACACAGCTCCCACTGTTCCCCTCCAAACACGTTATCCAGGGTCTGCCACCCTGGGAATGGGCAGCTCAGCTGGACACGGGCAGCAGTGCTGGGCAGAGTAAGAGATCCAAGAGAGCAACAGCTCTTAATCCTCTTAATAAATCTCCTGTTAGAAAGGAATAAGGCATTTCCCCCCCGATACCATCACTCCCAAACCAGGACACCCTCCCCCTGCCCCATCCCAAAATTCAGGATGCAGAGGAAAGGAAGAGACTTACGTTTGAGGCTGGGAAGGGTCATCACCCAGGGTGACATTCTCCCCCTGGATTTCAGTGAAACACTTCTCACAGAAGTGATACCTGTCAGCAAGAAGGCCATATTTGGGTGAGCTGGTCCAGCACAAACACAGCCACCCAAGCACGGAGCCACCAACCAGGGCAGGGCAGATCACCAGGAGCACGACGGAAGGGGGGACGTTGTTGGTTGATTGATGGGTCAGTGTGGACAATGAGGAGGCACAGAGGGAGGGGAGGGCAGGATTAGAGAACAGGGGAGGGAACAAACAGCACAGACGTAAGAGGTAAGACGCAAACACCAAGACAACACAGAGCAGAAAGCCAAGGCAAAGCACAGATTAGCATTCGGTCTCATTTCACACATTAACCAGAGTCGGGCCTCACGTTCCAAACTGGGGGAGGGCTCATGGAGTAGCCACCAAGAGCTACGTTTGTACAGGCTTCAAATTGAAGAATTTGGATTTGATTTGCATCGCTCAGGGAAAAAAAAAAACACCTCTTTAATTTCAGGCTTGCAACAGATCAAGTTTCCTTTGGGTAAAAAGGAGCCTGTCAACAAGCTTTAAGGAGACATTTATTACAGATTTAAGTACTTAGGAAATATGCTGAAAGCATTTACTGATTGTGAGTCAAAACTGCAAAAGCAGAAACACTTGGTATTGAAAAAAAATCTATAAAAACAATAAATTTGAAATTTGACTGTAAGATTAAATGTGACCAATTGCTCAGCTAATATTCTTTCATATAAATGAAACCAAATCCATACTCTAGACAAACATTTAACAGAAATGCAATTATGGGTCAGAGTTTCCAGCCATTTATCTATATAAATACAATATATGTATATATGTGAACAACATGAAATATTGTACATACATACAATATATTTATCAAGTACATTAAAAATGTGGAATTAATTAAGCTTTACAAATTGAATATAAGGCTAGGTACAATTTTTGGTCACCAGACCAAGAGCCAATCTGTACTCAGCAAAAACAATTCTGCAGTTTACAAAACCGAGCTGAGTAAATTGGAATACATCTCTAAGAAAATACAATCTGCATTTGAAAAAATAAATTAAAATCAAAGTTACATGGATTTTGTGGGGGGGTGGGGTGGTTTTTTGTTTTGTTTTGGGGGTTGTTTTTTGTTGTTTCAGATGAACTGGAACCAAAGTTATC
>VZTB01000960.1:98007-171731 GCA_013397245.1 Thryothorus ludovicianus
AAGGTAGGCTAAATGTTTGGAAAGTATATGAATTCACACATGA
Source organism: Thryothorus ludovicianus (assembly GCA_013397245.1). Classification (NCBI taxonomy): domain Eukaryota; kingdom Metazoa; phylum Chordata; class Aves; order Passeriformes; family Certhiidae; genus Thryothorus; species Thryothorus ludovicianus. The sequence goes on from VZTB01000960.1 coordinate 98,051, forward strand.
ACAAAGGTAACAGAGAGGCCACAGCTGTAAAATGCAGGAAGGCCACAAAGGATCATCAAAATAAAGGAGCTTCATGGAGAGTGAGAGAGTGGAAGCAGCGATGGCAGCACAGAACAAGGCAGGTTTAGTACTCAGACACTGGAGCCGTGGGGATGGGGAGTGTCAGAGGCACCAAGGAGACTCTGTCACAATGAACCAACAACTCAGGGATGGAGACTGAGCAGTGTGGCAGCTCTGCCCCCTCACACACCCCCCAACCCCAGAGACAGCCCCGGGCTGGGCTGTCCTGGACACACCAACGGCACTGGCAGGCACTGATGGATGGGATGGATCAGAATTCCTGCTGGGACACACTGGGGCCATCCTGGGGAGATGTTCCCAGCCCTGCCCGAGTCCCCTGGCCCAGCTCAGGAGCCTGGAAACTGCTGCAGGTGCTTCAGGAGCTGCTCTGGCAGACAGGAGCCCTGCCTGGGCCATGGGAGGGCTTGGTTCCAGTTAATCCAACTTCACCCAGCCCGACCCCAGCTCCTCCTAGGGCAGCTCCACTGGGATTAAACACATCACCCTCCCAAGGAAAACCAGGCTTTGGGAGCTGAGAATGCAACAGAGCAAGGCCAGGACAAAAACAAATGCATTCCATTAATTTGTAATCATTGGAGATGATAAAGACGTTGTGGTTGTTAGAGATGAGGGTTTCAGGGGTGGGTACAGACACTGCACATCTCATTTCCACTGACTTCCCTTGCCCCTCACACCCCATCCCTAAACTGATAACTTAGTGTCTAGTAATTAAAAAAAAAAATCCAAATACAAGAGGTTCAGAATTTTGTATCCTTTTACACATCGCCCTTTTCTTTTTTCCCTATAATGTGCTGCTTTAAATTTTTCTTAAATCAAAAACCCCCACCACGATTTTCCTTACTATCACAATTGTTCATCATTTTAAGAGTCATATTGGGAAGTACAGAAAGTCAGGAGAAGCCAAATACAGGAGAGTGAAGCCAGAAAAATCCATGGCCAGGATCCTAATAATAATGTGCTGCATTTAAACAGTCCCAGAAAAGGTTAATTCTGATCCATTTTCAGAATAATTTATGGGCTTTCAAAGCACTCTAAGCTTTAATCCATGATATTAAAATGAGGAAATAAAAACTGAAGTACAGTGAAAATGAATCACCTAAAGATCATGAACATTTGTCCATAAAATAACCGAGGTGAAGCAATAGCTGTAACTTATTATGGAGATGGATCTTCAGGAACAGAGACCTGCCTTTTGCATGTCACCACAAATATTCAGCAAAACCCATAAAAAACATACAATATTCTAGTTACAGCATCCATAGAAACCCCAAAGAATGTACCTATTGCAACACATCAAACATGAGAAGCTTTTCAAATGCAGACTGTTCAGGTGACTCCTGTTTATTAAAGAGCAATGTTGTGGTTCAACACCAAAGTCCAGAAAATGCCCAGTCTTGGCACCTTAACAGGTGAATTCCCAGCTGTAAATAACTGCAAAGGCAATTCTAAACTCAGAACTGGATGGCACTACTGACATGACACAGCACTTGGTTTTCTCAACTGGGTATTCACACATGCAGCACATTTTCTGAACACTTTAACCTAAATTTCTGCCTTCTTATGGAATCTTAATGGTTCTATACCAAATAATTAACTTAATGATTGAACTGTAGTGCCTGAGTTCATTTATTCAATGGTGCCTAAATATTCTTAGTTGTAATTTAGTCATGTGATACACTGGACTTTAAGTGCATCCAATTTTGCCTGTTCTGTACACAGAAAATTCAAGAACATTTGACCAATTAAAGATCTGCTGGAAGCACAGAATTTGTTTTCTTCTTATTTATTACTTGTTTAAGAACATCTAAGATTTGAAGATCACTGTCACAGGAAATCTGAGTGGTTTAGAGCTGATGAACAGGGGCTTTCTATGCAAAACAGACTATCACTTAACAATATGGTGATGAATCTCTAGAAATATCTTCTCAAAAGCTCCAATCCAAAGCCCCATTCATTCATCACTGCATTTAGTGGACCTGAAACAGAAAACCTCACACTCTCCCTGACAACCCCACCCCAAATCACAAACCCCTAACTCCTTCTCAAGGCAACAGAATGAGCAGAAATCTATGACTTAAATGGACTTTCATGTTTATAATGGGCAGGAAAGTGGAACATTCCAGTCCCCAGTGCAGAGGAATCCCCTGCTCCACTCACCCTGTACTTCTTGCTAGTGATCAACATTGCCTCCCATGGAATAATCCAAGTGATTTAACACAAAGTTAAATTGGGAAGGCAGTTTTCAAAGAAGAACAAGTCCTGCTTCAATTCAATTTGAAGTCACTATTCTTTCCAAATACAAAATGCACAATATGAAAAGTATTTTATATTTTACCAACATTCAAGGGTATGGATTATTTTTCCCCAATGCCAGCAATGAACTGTCTCTTTAAATACATTTTAATTACTTTATCTCCCTTCAGCCTGACTTTTCAGAGTCCACAATGGCTGTATAAAACCTTTTATGAGAGCTCATGAATTTATTTCTGCCTCTCAAAGGCCACCCAAGGCCCCCACACAAGGTGGGATGACACATTTTCCTCTCCCACATTGTGCTGCTCCATCGTGGGGCTCAACAGGCTGAGAGCTTCTCAAGAGCATGTTTGGAGAGAAGGGATGGCCCAAAAAGATGAAATGCAAGGGCTGGAAGTCTGAACTGGTTCTGTGACTTCACAGCTGGCAAGGCTTAGAGGCTGCCAAGCCTCTGGAAAGCAATTCAAAACTTCCTTTTCCCTATTTAAAACAAAGCTTTTGTCTCAGCCCATCTGTGTTGTGCATTTTATCTGGGGGGGAAGACACACATCAGTTAAGAAATCAAAATTAAAGCCAAGTTTTGAGCTTGTTTTGTGATTTAAGCATTACATGGAAAATTAATCTAAAAATTGTTTATTAATAATAATAGAAACATCAAGTTTTAATATTAATTTAAAAATAAGAGACATTTTTAATTTTCACAGCTTCTCATGGAGTCTCTGGGTAGTTTTTAATGCTATATCCAAGCTAATTTAAATATAATTAAGCACTGACTGGGAAAGGGAAACATAAGTCTTGCAATCAATTGCTGTACCCTTTAAAAGGCAAATTCTGGCACTAACTTGTAAACAAACCTGCTCTTTTCACAATTCCCCCAGAACAAGGTAACAGGATTTCCCAGTCCCTTTTTGCAGTTCTGCCCTTTTCCCTCCAGCAAGCCCTGCTCCTCATTTCATGGAAAACATGGACAACTTGACCTGCACTGAAGCACTGGGGGCAGCCTGGCTAAGAGCAAGCACTAAGGAACAGAGTGCCTCACACTGCAGCACAGAGAAACAGAGAGCAACCTGCAAAAGGACAGCGTGGGAAGATAAAAAAAGAACTTTTCCCTGACTTAGTTGACAAAGGAAAGCGAAAGTTAAAAATCCTCCTCATCCTCTGTATGTGCAGAGAACTCAAAAGAGATCTCAATTCCTGAATAAGGGAAAAAACCTGGATTCAAGGACTTACCTGTTCTGGTAGCTGTAGTAGGCAGCGTCCCGGGGAATAGTACACAGCTGCTTGCCATAGCAGCACAAGGTCTGGGGAGAGAACTCATACTGCAAAAAAGGGAGAAAAGCAGCTTTACAACAGGGGATTTTGTTCATCAGAGATTTATAAAGCAAACCTGATGCTTGTGGGTATCAGAGGACACTGCCATGGCCATCACACTTTTCCAGTTACTGTGAATGTACCAGCACAGTCCCCTCAATCTGGTGACAATCATTAACTCTAAAAGCAGCTGACCCTTTGACCTCTGCTTTATGGACTTGGGAAACAAGGGAAGTTTCTCAATATTACTTATAACTAAAGAAGGTGTCCTCCGAGGGGCAAAAATACCACAATAATAACAGCAGAGCAGAGCTGCTATCGACCTTTTTAGCTCTGAACATATTTCTAACAAAGCCAAACTTATAGCAGCCCTTCCAGTTGGTATTTCCATTTTCAAAGAGGAGTACCCAAAGCTGAAGCTTTGTCTGCTGCCTCCAGCTGGGCTGTTGGGAAGAACATCCCTGGGGATCCTGGGACACACCCACCTTGCGGCCGCAGCAGTAGCCCAGGGATTGCATGACTGGATCAATCTCTTGCTCAAACACCTCTGCCAGTTTAGTGCAAAACTTATAGACCCGCGAGGTCTTGCGGTTGTAGAGCCAGGCGTTGTTGAACATCAGCCACACATCATCCACGTACTGCCAGGGCTCCTGGTACTGCCCCGTGTCCAGCTTGCGCTTGATGGTCGACAGATCCATGGGATTCTTCACAATGTCAAAATAATCCTGGAAAGACAAGCAAAACCCTGCGTTTTTAAGAGGTTTCCAATACGTTGAATAGAAAAGGTAAATTGTTTACGTGAGCAAAGATAAAACAGGAGAATGTTTTATAGGGTTTTTTTAATGCCAACTCACCGGGATCCCTAAAAGCTGGGGATCCACAGGCTGTCTGAAAGGAAGGGACTCTGGGTCCTGCCGGTACAAAGCTTCCAGAGTGGGCATGAGAGCCTGGCGCAGCTCCTCGGGCTTGAAAACTGATAATGGAAATCAGAAAGGTTAGAAAATTGCCCTCCACGTCTCCTAATCTATTGACTCCCCTAAAAAAAACCCCAAAGAAATATGGTAACTACAACTCTGCAAAGGGTTTTCGTGATCAGAAGCAAAACCTCATTTACAAGAGGCAAACACAGCCTTGTATTTACTCATCACAGGAGGTGATGTTCCCATCCAGGGATATGGGAACAACTCTAGCCCATAATGACACGAACTCTAGAGCGTTAAAAAACTCCTCAAAACTTACACAATATCAAATTAAACCAATTGCTTCAACATGAATGAACCTTTTCTCCTCAAAGGAGAGACTGAGCATAATTCTCCCCCCACCCTTCTAACTTTGGTCGCTATTTCCAAGACAAGATTTTTCAGCAAACCCCACTGCAGTGGGCAGGGATGAGGAGCCAGCTCTACAGAGTGACCACATGTCCTGAGAGCTGGCACAGGAATTTTCCTGGCCACAGTGTACAAATAGTCTTGGTCTGATGGATCGTTAATTGATTTTGAAAGTGTTAATACTTCCAGATTTCTATGCCACCACTTGGCAACAGTGGCATGGCAACAGCCATGATTCTTTCAGGAGTGGCTGACAAGGACAAAAAAAGGCAATACATTTTCTGAAAAATAATGATAACTTGGAGAGCTCTTTGAGCATCTCAGCAGTGTAATTACATTTATTTCCTTAGGAACAGTGTCTTTAAATAGGGAAGAATGCCTATCATTGAGAAAAAGAGACAACTAAGGAAAGCAGGATGGCATCTAATATTTATCTACCTGGATGAAATGAGAACAATACCAATAAGATGGAGCAATTAATTCTGCAAAAAGCACTTGAATCAACAGGGCTCAGTGACTCCTTTGAGGCGATCACTGCTTTTCTCTCAAATGGTATTTTGGCATGATAGAAATTGCTTTTTGGGACATCTAGATCAAAATCTATGATTTTAAAGAGTACACTCAAAGAAAAAAAGGGAAGACAAATTAAGATGACACTACTCCATTGGTTGTATCATCATTTCAGCTGTTGCCACAATCTCAGTCCCAACAAAATGGCAGTAATATTCCATATTTATCAATATTATATAGGCAGGCACTTTTCCTACTATAGACTCCCGAAGTTTTATAAACAACTCTTACACATTTTATTATGGGATTCTCAAGAACAGAAATAAATAATAAATTCCATTAATGAGGAACAGTATTCTCTGCTGCTCTGATTCAGATAATCTGAATTATTTCATTTTATGAAATGTAAAGGCCAAAAAGTACCTTTTAATAATCTATTCTGACTACCTGCTTGACACTGCTTTTAGAATTTTCTCCTATAATAACATACCACTAAGCTAGAGTATCTTTCAAAGTAAATCCAATCTTATTTTAAACTCAAACTACAGAGATCCAGTGTGACTTTTGCCAAGTTCTTTAAGGCCTAATTATCTTTACTGATAAAGTTTATAACCTACTTTCATTTTGAGTTTGAAAAGAAATCAAAATGAAAATCCCATTGTTATTTCAATTTATTACTTTACCTAAAAACATAAAGAAAAGTTGCCTTCATCTTCAGCTGCTCTGCCTCTAAGGACTATGACTAATACCAGCACATTTGATCATAGCATCTCCCTGTATGTGGATTTAACAAGGAAGTTTTGTTTTTCCCTCTCTCCTTTTTCCAAAATAAAATCCTCTCCATTCTCCTCCGGTAGCTCAAAGACCTTTCTAAGGAGCTGGCATCCAGTTATCCCATTTTGTCTTGGATGTGTGGGCAGCAAAAAGAAAATGGGATCTTTGCCTGACTCACCATGACGTATATTCTACCAAAGAAGAGTACAATGCTACCTTTTTAATTTTTCTGCTTTTTTCAAACAGAGGCAAGTCTGCTTATGATTACTAAGGAGAAAATTCATAAAGGAAGACATTTTCAAAATTACAAGGACAACACACATGAAGACACCTCAAACCCAAGCTCTTGCAAATTTTCCATGATGTATTACAAAGAAGTGAAGAAACCAGTAAAACTCAACTTCAAGGTCAAACTAAAGCTTGGAGACAGGAGCTGCCCAAATGAATATTACAGTGGGTTTTTTGAGACTGCAAAGCAAGGAACCACAACCTCCCTTTTTTGCTCATATTAGATTTGCAAAAAAAGGTAAAATAAGGCTTTGTTTGCTAAGATATAGCACACAGTCCATGGCACTTCCCCTCAGTGCCTGCTATGTCCCAGCTTACTGTGGGATGGCCCTCAGGAACCTGCCTGCATGGGAAGGAGGAAGAATCCCCAATACCTTTACAACCCCTGCAAAACTGATCAGTCTCTTCAGTAGTTCTAAAATATCACCAATCCCTTCACACACTTGGCATAATTACTCTCCAATACCTCTTGGTTTATTCAGCATTTTCATACCAATGCTCAATTAACATTGAATAAAGTCCTTGTGAGAAAATGTCACCATTTAAACTCCTGTCTCCTGTGGTTGTACCTGCCCACGCTGCACGTGCTTTGCACTACAGTTACTGGGTGACAAACTTCCAAGATGAAATTGTGTCACCAAGGAGGAACTGGAATACGTGGTGACCCAGCCTGAACTGACTCTGCACGAGCCTTCCCTGTGCAAGCACATTCCTACCAGGCACAGTGATTCCTTCCGCTGGGAATATCACTGGCTCAGAAATGCTAATAAGCTTTCCACTCCCTGTATTACATTTGGGTTGGAAAAGGCTCTGCCAGTTGGTGCTGCAGCACATGCTTGTTTGGGTGCCCCACTCTGCTGCCAGCTGAAAACATCAATCTGCAGGGAAATGTGGTTTATATTGATTTATTACAAAAAGATCTTGATTAGTAACCAAAAGCAGCCCAAAGCACCTCAAGGAGATGTAGATTTTTTTAGACATTTACAGCACGTTGAAAGCTTCCCTTTGGTTGAAAACTCAGAACTAACTACAGAAAACATCACCTCAATAAAGCAGATGGCAACAGACAGAGGTCCCAAAACTGCTAAGGTTTTTGAATCCAAAAACTTACCTTGCAGCCTGCCACAAAGCCTGCACTGAATGCAGAGAAATATATTATTTAAATTTATATAAATATAAATTTGTATTTTATTAATCTTATTTATTTCTTACTAACACAAGGCACCCAGACGTTTATATAACCTGCAGCAGCATGAAGGTTCCTCGAGTACAGAAGCAGTCACCTCAATCTGTGCTGACACTGCAGCTTTAATTTAAAAGACTGCTGAGCAAATGAACACTACACTGAAAACTTTCAAGTCCTGAAAACACAGGACTCTAAGATAGATGTTAAGCCTCTTGCAGCAGTCCAATCTAGGAGGAACACAGGTTCAGGAGAGTTCAAGTGCCTGGTTCTCAGAACAGTGGCTGACAACACTCAGGATAAAGGTGGTGTGTTAACAGGAAAAGAAAAGCAATGGATATCCTTGGTTACTGAAAGCACTCTTATGTACACTGAGCTCTCCTCAAAGAGCACCAAGATGTACAAGGAGGAATTTATATATTTAATTCCTCCAGCAATCACTGCTTTACTGCCTTGGTCCTTCTGGGAAGCACTGCTGAGATCAAGGGCACAGTAACTTGCTTTTCTCACCTGATTCATGTAACATAAAAGGAATCCTACTTTCAAAATTAAGTTACAGAGTATTGATCTCCCAGACCTCCACGTGCTGGAAACACAAGTGCAAAACAGACCTCCCAGCAGGAGCTGAGACCGTGGGAAACAAATGTTAGTGAAAGCAAAGCATGCCAGGGAACTCAGTTTTCATACACGTACTTTTCTTGCGGGGCTGAGATGGTGATGTGGATTGTGAAGTGGTTCCATTAGTGCCGCTCTCCTCTTCCTCTTTAACCTCTGCTTTCATTTCAGGCTTCTTTTCTTCAATTTCCATTGGCTCCTGCTTCAGTTCTGTTGCATCTGTTTCCTCTTTTATTTGTGAAGATCCTTGTAAATCCTCCTCCACCTTAAGAAAGGACGCAATGAGAGGCACTGTTACATCTACAACCCAAACTTCAGCCATCACAATACTAGTCTGAGACTGTTGAAGCACTTTCCATCCATGGCTTTCCTCAGGAGTTACTTTGCAGTAACGACCCTCCTCTCGCCCCTTAGCTCACCGAGTCAGACACATCATTAAGTGCTTTTATATCTATCACTGCTTTCAGTTAAGCTGTAGAGAATCTCATTTACCTCAGTCTTAGCTTCCACTTGTGTCTCACTAGTCTCTGGCTCAGTTTCTTCAGTTTTAACTTCTGATTTGCTTTCTAGCATTGGTGCATCTGGTCCTAGTTGCTGGGAATTCGTATCAGCACTAGCAACTGAGGCAGGGGTGGGGACCCTGTTATCAATACTAGCTGCTGCCTGGGATAGCTGTTGTAAAAACAGTACAAAAGAAAGACACTGCATATATAGAAATATTTTCCTTTACTAAAAATGAACAGCACAAAAGAGACATGAGATGATATTCTACAACAGTGCAGAACATGGATACAGGTCACTGTAGCCAAGTTTTGATATCACACATTTAAAAACTCTGCTTTACAGAGGAGAAGCCAAGGAAGAATTCTGCCCCAAAAAGGCTTCTTTTACAGAGAAAACACCTGCCCAGTAGAACACTGTACATTCCTTGAAACGTGCATTTGCCCTGGCTGTATTTTAAAAGGAAAAAAAAACAAACAACTATGCAAATCTCAGGATCAGAAAAGATTCTGATTATGGCCAATGAGAGTATTAGGCCTGTTACACCTCATCTTTCTGCACACTGCTGCCAATTTTACTTAGAGCAGTTCAGCCATTTAACCCCCCCTCCTTCACACAATGCCGAGAACATCTGGACACACACATTTTACACATCTCTAACCAACCCTCTGGTCTAAGGCAGAAGCTGCTATGGACAGCTATGGGCTCTATACATTCAGGACATGGTGCTACAGACAGGGACACTCATGGGATGTCACGACACAAGGCAGAGGGGACTGGCTGGTACTTACTGGAGTGCCGGGTGGCTGTGCCTGCACAGATGTTGGCTGCTGCTGGGCTGGCTGTGGGGTTGGCACAGACTGGGGCTGGGCAGGGGTCTGTGGCTGTGGTGTCACCTGGGCCTGGGCTGCAGTCTGCCCCGTGGGGGTGCTCTGGGTCTGCGTGGCCGTGGGAACGGAGCCCGGCGTGGGGGTCGGAGTTTGTCCCGAGGATGAGACCGGTGTCGATGGCTGGGTGGGTGCTGCTGGCTGGGGAGGAGTCATTCCCGGGGGTGTTTGGTGCTGGATTGGTGGCATCCCGGCAGCAGTGGACACGGGAGGTGTGGTCTGGTGCAGAGGGGGCTGGGTCACTGAGGGACACGGCAGCTGCCCGCTCTGCGGCCCCAGCATGTTCATGGAGTTGGGAAGAGAAGCACTGGGAACCTGCCCCTGCTAAGGAGAGAGAGAGTCTTACAGAGCCTGGAATCACACTCTTCCTTTCAATCACAGCCCTGAAGCCTTCTCTGACAGATACTGCCAGTGCAAGCAGATCAGCTGCAAAGGCTGCTGCTGCAAGTGACTGCTCCGATTTCTGTCATCACTGCCATCAGCTCTCAAGGACCTTTCTTCCAGACCTACTTGTGCCATGCACGTCCTGCATTAATTCCACTGGCATAGAGAGGGAATCCTCACAACCCCAGTAACACAGAAACCCACAGGCAGCCTCTAAATCGTGCCATTAGCTGAGCAAAGGTCAGGCTCTGACACAAAATGGTTTTGAGCAAATACCCATTTTTAGGCCGGGACTCCAAGACAGCTCTGCTTTAGAGGGCAGGTCAACACATTAAATGCTGCTGTTACACAGAGCAAGACTTAAGATGTCTTTTTGTTTTCTTTTGAATTCTAATTAAACTCCTCAAGATGCTTCAGAAAACCTGGGATTTGTTTTTCAGAGCAGCAACAGTAAAGTACTCTGGATGTACTTAAACCCTTAAGTGATATATTTTACTGAACATTGCATCAGATAACTGGTGATAAAAAAGAATATTTCATCCTCAAATGTAACTGTTCCTCTTAGAAATACAAATCAGTTAATTTCCTGCAGATGAGGTTTCAAATTTAAAACACACTTCTATATTGTCTTTACACGGGCAGTTTTATGGAACTAAGTGCATTGGGAAAAAAAAAAATGTTCACCACAAAGGCAGCCAAACAGCTGAGCCAGGGCCCATGAAACTGTAGATATTCCATCCTGAACGTATTCCAAACTTGACTCGACAGAGCTCTTCATAATCTGATCTAAGTAATCTCTCAGAACTCTGGATGTCTTAACAAGCCTAAATTACTTGGGCCCTGAGTTAAACAAGTCTTTCCCTCTGGAAAGGCAGATACTTTGGCATCATAAGCACAGCTGCTACTAGTAGTGACCACTACAGAAAAATCTAACAGGAAAAGCCCAACAATTTTCCTTCCAGACGCAAAAAAGTTAAAGCAAATTTTAGAAGATCCTGCCCAACCACTTTATTATAATTCTAGATTTAAAGTTAGCTACTCCGGTCCACACAAAGACAAAGCATATGTTCATAGGCATCCCATAAACCGATTTCTGATATTTTCCCTAAAAATCTCGTCAGTGTGCGTTTTTAAGGGATTTAAATCAGGAATTGCAGGGCGTTGCGCCCCCATTACCAGATGTCGATAAGTTATGTAAGAGCTTCTGAAGGAGGCAGATGTAACCCAGGATCCCCCAAAGTTGGGGTGACTACATCAAACAATGTATACAGAAATACAAATAAACAAATACAAGTAAAGTAAATAAACCAGAGCAAAATAATGCAAAATACATCTTAGAGAATCCATCTCACCTGTGCCACCCCGGCCTGGGCTGTTGACTGACCCATGCCCACATTGTTCACATTCATAGCTCCAGTGGATGCTGGGAACTGGTTTTGGGGCAGGAATTGGTTCTGGGTAGGAGCCTGACCCATCATATTGTTGGAATGAGCTCCCATCATGTTCTGCGGCTGAGGCATTCGGGAAGGAGACATTGCCATCTGAAAATTAACACCCAGATTAACTAATTACCATTTAGTATTATGGAGTTGCACAAACGAAAATACAATCAAACAAAAGATAGGACAAAAAAATAAAAAGGTAAACTGGCTTAATTACACTAACTGGAAGTGGACACATGCCTGTAACTTCAGCATTTGTTCCACAGCGTTCACTATTTTTAACAGGTAATATTCAGAGTGCTAACTCTGTTTTGTTTTCTGGGGTGACAGAGAGAATCCAGGGAAACTAAAAATATTCTTGTTTTTCTGCAGAATAAAAAACATGTTTTCATGTAGGAATAAGGAACATTTATATATAAAGACAATAGATGCTCTTCCACAGATTGCTGGGGATAACTGCACCTGTGGCACGTGCCCTCCCAAAGGTCTGCTCGGTGTTTTTGGAACGCGTAAATACACTGCAAACACCGCCTCGATAAAAGCCTGGCAGGCTCGCTGCGTTTCCAAGAAATGATCCCACAGTTTGCAGCAGTGCTGCGTGGCTTGGCCTTTGCAGAGGGGCTGAGGGGAGGGCAGGGCAGGGTGAGGGGTACGAACCGCGGGCACGGCGCCCATGTTGTTCATCTGCACCGGGTGGTTCATCGGCGACGCCGCCCGCGGGCCCAGCGGCGCCTGGGGCATCTGTACATTCCCTATGGACATGGGGTTAAACTGATTCATTCCTGCAAATGCACCCCCAAAACAGCTCATTAGGAACAAGGCAGCAGAACTGATGGATCTATATTCTACTATAAAATTAACAGTTATAATGACTACAACTCGACCGCCCTGCGCTTTATCTTTTAGTGACTTGAATTAACAGATAAATTAGGATGCAAGGAGTGTTTAGAACAATACTAGTAAAGGTGAAATACAATTTTTGGTGTCTTAAAAAAAAAAATTAAATGCAAAAGATGAAGAGTAGATGATCTGCAAAGGATGCTGGATGATCTGCAGAGACAGGATGCTATTTATAAATAATACTTTAGGACGGATTCTTAAAATCATCATTTGCTGTGAAACAGCAATGTCTTATTCAGAGCTCACCGAAATGGTTGAATTAAATATGATAAAAATACATATGGGATGTATGAAGGCAACTTCAAGCCTCCAATCAGGACAAAAGCTGGCAAAATGCTTTAACAGGGGTTAAAACATTGAATCTCTCAAAAAACCTTGTCTACAGCTGTAATTATGCAATTATAATTGTTTTCAACTTGTTCGTTCTCTTATTCAAATTAATTTTAAAAGTACTTAATTTCCCAAGGACATTTCAATACAAATTTTGACTTAATACTAGCTCTAAAGCAAAAAATAAAATAGCTGAGGACACTTTTTTGAAGGAAGTTGAAGCATCTAAAAGTCATGGGTTTGTTTTTTGGAAAAAACTACTCATGAGCTCATAGCAGCCTCAGTGAGTAATGACAAGTGCTGTGAACAAGCTCCAAGGCTTTTTCAGATGCACTTTCCATTAAAAACCAAGAAAGGCTATCATTAGGTATACAGATTTTAGTACTAATTTGCTGTGTTTCCAGCTACAGGTGTATTTTTGGCTAATTAACTGATGAAAACATGCCAACATACTTCCCCCTTTACAATATTTTAAATGAGATTATCCACAGTATTCTTGCTTGAGCTGTCCTCTCTTTGGAAGCACTGAATTAATTCCCAATCCCCAGCAAAGTGCTGGATCCATTTTGTTAACGCTGCACTGACACACCAGCAACACCAAAGGACGGTGCTGAAAAAAAGGCAGCCCCAGCAGTTCCACCCTCCCAACACCAAAAAACCCCAAAAGAAGATCAGCTTTCCCCCCAGCAATTATTTTGAACCCACAAATTGCAATTAGAGAGGAAAACAGATACCTTGAGAAACCTGCATACGACTGATAGGCACGGTTGGCATGGACATAGGCCCATCTGCAACACAACACAAGAAGGGTCAGCAAAACCAGTTTTAAACACAACCTCAGGATTAACCTGAGTCCCAAGACTGCAGAGGCAGCTCCAGCACTTACTGGGTGGCCTGACGGGCTGTGCCTGGCCCATGGCAGCAGCCACCTGGGGAATCCCTGGGGGCTGGGGCCCAGGGGTCTGTAAGGCTGCTTGGTTCCCCAGCATCCCTTGTTTATGGAGACGAGACCTCCGCTTCTCTTCTAGCTCCTTTTGTATCTTATAGATTTTCTCTGCTAATAAATGATAGTATTCATCCTAAAAGGGAAAAACAAAGAGTCAGCAACAGCAAAACTCAGTCTACCTGAATACCATCATCTGGTTTTTGGGCTGGGATTTTTTTGTTTTGTTTTTTAATGTATACACCTGCCTAATTGAAAAAGAAATACTTATTTTCAGAATCCTATAAATTAAGACAGCCTTTTCTGCCTTAATGCAGAAAAGGAAAAAAAAAAAAAGCCCTTCCAGAAACCACACTTGCTTTATTGGCTACCCTGCACACCTACTCGGAGTAAATTAGGAGACAAAGGAGAAGGCTGGAGGTTCTCTGTTGCTTCAGCAAAACCCAGGAAGCTGTAATTTAGTTTCTAAGTGTTAATGATTTTTAAATGTTATTTTCATAATAAACATTTCCACTAATCCACAGACAAAAGGAAAAGATATTCCTAGCACACTGTTACACTGAATAAACTTTCAGGAGACAGATGTTAAGGACAGATCAATTTTTACATAAAGAAAGGAACTGCTCCTTTCCTAAAGAGTATGTCAACAATCATGGCAAGGGATAAACAAAACCAGACAAAATCTCAAAGGAATGGAGAAAATTCAGTGAAAAATAGTCCACAGGCAGAGACAAGTAAACACTACATCTGTACAAGATGAAAAATCCATTTTACTCAACCCACACTGACAACAGATCCAATAAGACAGTCACAGTGCACACCATGTAGGCAATTTTGCTTGTCAGGAATTGCTGGACACACATCTGCCAAGTGCATGAGATTATGCACCTGTTAAAGGCAAAAAAAACCCCACAAACCCTCAAGGCTATGTTTCTTTTGTGGGGTCACCAAGCTCTTATAAACCAGGGTTACACAGAGCACAGGTTGAGTGATGCTTGCCCACAATTGTTTTGTTTTTATTCAGTATTTATCAAAACCAGAATTTGTTATTACAGCAGGATAGAATTAATTTATGAAAATTTAATATGAGATATGTATTCCTCAGCAGCCTTGTTAAGCAAGTCCAGTCATGCAATATAAAGCTTTGTTATTCAGGTCACTTCTCTCCTCAGTTTCTCAAAAATCAGTGCAGACACTTTCTGCTATCCAGTGTAAAAGCTTTACAACCCCTCCCATTCACCTGCTCAAGCCACTTCAGTTGTAAGTCTCTATTTATAAATTTAATATTGTGATGCTTTCCCACTGCAAAGATTCCTGCAAGGACTGTGTTCACAAGGAGCACACACTGCTAAAACAGCACTAAACTCCTTACAGTGATGCCTCTTACTGATACGTTTTTCAGCATCAATTAGAACGGAAGCACCTCAAAAAGAAGGATGTAATTCCTCATGGCATCGTTAACACATTCTGAATTACTCCCTTCTCCCAAGTTTGCAGCTTAGAGCCAAATACATTAGATGAATTCCAATAACAGAAACTTTGGGCCATGAAGCTCTGACAGATGTTTTGAGGGGTTAGGAGAAGATACTTCTGGGTGTTTGTCTGTCAGAAGGCATTTAGTTTTACAACCAGGAGTTTGCTATGCTCATCCTTACTGAGAAGGTATTTAGACACCCAGGTGTGACCATGAAATCCTCCTTCTACCCAAAATTGTTCTCTAAAGCTGTCAGGGTAACCACGGCTGAGCACACCCAAATCTTCCTGTAAACAACCTCTCACTAGGTACAAGGAGGATACAATGTGGTTACTGACCAACACTGACACAGCAGCTCTCTAAGTATGGCCACTCCTATTTACCTCTAGGAAATAAAACCTCCATTTCCATGTCCAGCTCTTCTGGCAGGTGGGCTGAGAGGGGCTGAAGTGTCTGACTGGATCATTTGATTATCACCAGAAATGGCACTAACTAGGGTATTTCTCATTAGATGCTCCTCCCTTGCTTAAGAAAGGATCTCAAGTTTCTGATCAGGTAGGATCTTGCTGGCTGTTACTACTGGCACTAATATTTTCTTCTTTTCCCAATGAAAACTTCCAGGGCGTGGTTCTTTTAGGGTAGAATTACCACCATGTCATATCCTCAGCCTGTCAATCAACAGGGGCTTGCTCCCTTCAAGTAAGAGAGATTTGAACTGACATCTCTGTGCAGACAGAGCAAAAATCATGAACTACAACAGGAATTCTGCTTTCTTTTCCCATCCACAAAGCAGTCAAACGGACTTCTTATGTCTTAGCCCAACCACTCCTGGTGCTGCAGAGTAGAGGAGAATTAATTCCATCAGTACAGGTGGAAGGTAAGCAGTGGAACAGCACTGGGTCCTAGAGAAAACCTCCAGTGGTAAAGAGGCACTAAGAAAATGTTAGAACTACTGCTTACACAGACTTCCAAAAAGGGGGGAAGTCAGTAAGGGAAACATCAAGAACTGCAAGCTGTGCTTCAAGCTTCTTGCATGTCAATCACACTTTCAGGAGGATGCAAGTAGGGACAGATGTGATGGTGTCTGGAGCTGAGGGGTGAATTAGTTTGGAGTGACATGAATCACACAGCTTGGGACTACACAAACACTGTCACAGACTGAAAACACGACTTTCCTTGTGAAGAGGGCAGTGAAATTATCATCTGTGGTTTTCTTTACACTTCTAAGATTTGTGATGCTACTTTTCTTTCAGATGCTGGGCTGAAGCAACATACCCTACTATTAGCAGATTCATACATATCTCCTTCCACTTTCCGGGCATAAGCCACCAAGTTCTCCATGCGGCGATCCTTCAGTGCTGCTGGATCAGGAGTGGGGAAGATGGCTTGGACACTGCAAGGACAGAGGAATAATAATAGAAAAAGATCTTCAGGAAAAACCCAGCATCAATACAGCTTTATGATAATCACCCTGGATGTTCCCTTACAAACCAGATAGGTAAAAGCAGATCAAAATGGTTAAAAAAAAATAATTTTACTGTTTCTCACAAGATTAAAACAAATCAAATTATCAAAATAAAGTGAAGCTTAACAGTCTGGAGTCTAAATAACTGTTCACCACAGCAGAGCAGATTTACTAGCAAGAGAACTAATTCCATGCCCACTCCTTAATGAGTATGAAGAACTCATAAGTATGAAGAACGATCTGAAGAGGAGGTTTAAAGGTAACAACTCATCCTCAGTGGCCCAGGACTTGAGAACCAGTACTGATAACTTTCTTTTCAACTTAACAGCAGAACTACAGTATTGAAATTCTTTAAAAACATTGAGGAAAAAGGCAGCCTTGGTGAATACTTACAGTTTATGCACTAAATGATTGCGCAGGTCCTGAGTGACGTGTTCATGCCAGGCTTTCCTTACCCCGGTACTCGAAGGAGGTGCAGCCGTTGGCATTGAGCTGAGGTTTCCAACATTGCCAGAGTTTGTGCCATCATTCATTAGTGGGCTAAAATAAAAAGGAAAGGGATTGTTAGAGTATCAGAATGCAGAGTTCTGTCATAGGTTTGACGCCTGAAGTAATTTTTGAGTTGTTGCTTTCATCACTTTTAGCTGATGCATGAAACATTCTCTTAAGTGAAATTTTGGTATCAACAAACTGCAACCCCTGAAGCAGCAAAGCTCAGAAGATTACAAAGCACATTCACAGTGTGAATGGTAATGAATCACAACTATGAACTTAAAAATAGAAAATATTCTTCCTTTGGGACTTCATTTAAAAGCAGTAAATATTGTGGGGCTCTCAGGAGGCACAAAGTGGAAGCTCTGGAACTGAAACAGGAAAGAGAGCAGAGCTGTACACGTGACTGACCATCTCCATGCCAATACAACCAGTTTTTAAAGCATGCTCTTTATTTATGTTCATAAGCATGCAAATAAATGTTTAATTGAGCAAGAATGAAAATGTGTGCATTACTTATTTGTCCCAAGGGATGCTGGAAGAGCAGTTTCAGAAATTAGACCCGGTTGCTGGTCTGTTGTTATTCCTCCTGCAGGAAGGTTCATCTGGTTGGCTCCTTTGGGACAAAATTAAACATCATTGGCACACAGTTCACAATTTTGACAAAAATATGACAAAACTGCACTTTACTGACCCACCTGGCTAATGAAAGAAGCAATTTATCAGGTTAAGTATTTTTATAACAATACCTGCTGTGCTGCAGATACATGGCTATTTATGGAACCAAGTTACTTTCAGTCTGAACTACAAAAATGACTCCATTAAAATTTTAAACTCATAAACTCTTAGGATTAGATCAATAAGCTATAAAGAAGGTAATACTAGCAATTAAGATGCAAAAAAAGTATTTGAGAGAGAACTGTTTGTTAAAACAGAATGTCAGTTGTTAAACCAAAATCCTTCAGAAATTCTGTCTCATCACCTCAGAGAATGAGCTATGGGCTATAATTTAAAAGAAACTAAAACTCCTGCTATTTGGCAAAAGCACTACATTCAAAACTTTCTAATATTCAAATGTAAATGAATGGCAATGTATATAAACAGTGTATTTTTAACTTACTAAACAACATGAACAGACAGTCACTACTCTGACCAAACAAAATACCAGACTATCCTAAAAATTCAACATCAGTTATTTCAACTTTTTTTTTTTTTNCAGTGCATTAATGGTCCTCATTTGCTGGTGAGCCTGAGGCTGTGCTGGCTGCTGGCCTTGGACCTGGGGCTGCAGCTGTGTTTGGGGCTGGTTGCCATATGGCAGCCCCAGGGCAGCGTAGGCTCGTTGCATGGAGCTGGGGTCGATTGGGTTGGGATTACTCAGTGATGGAGTGTTCTGCTGGCCCGTGCCAACAGAACCGATGGAATTCTGGATCCCACCAGCTGGAGACCCTAAAAGGGCTACAGAAAAGAGAAAGGATAAGAGAAAATTAAAACTCCACGAGGGTAAGGAGTAAAACCAGTCATGCCAAGAGTCACCAGAACATGCATATATTCTATGATACAGACATTTTTTTCTGCCAGAGGACAGAACACCCAAGATGCCAAGTGGGAAAACTCAGCCTTTGATTCTACAGGACAGAACCCACCCTGGCTATTAATCCATGCAGTCTAAAAAGAAGTACTGTAAATTTCAGGCAGATAAGCCCATAAATACTTGTAACAGATATATAGTACAGGCTCCTATACAAGGCTAAATAGGATTTTCATGCTTGGAGACAGTAAACTAAGGGGGGAAAAAAATTTAATTCCTCTACTTCCCTCTTTCCCATCAATCCCATTTTAGGTCAAAATATTTGGCTCCAGAACAGAGATCCTGAGTTCAGCAGAAACACTGTGTCCTTGGACACAAAGGTAATACTGAAGATCTGTTGGTAGAAATTTTCATTGCGAGCAGTCACCAGATGAATCCTCTGAAGGCCAAATTATCTTATGCCCCAAGTTACTCAGAGATATGAAAAACCTTGATAAATCTCAGATTGTACCGGCAAAATCTAAAATAAGTTGGAGAGTCAGAAAGGGGTTGAACCCTGGTAAACAATTTAGAGGATGTTTAGGTATTCATTAACCTATATGGCTACCACAACCAACCAACCTCTCCCACCATACAGATGCATGGAAGAGTCATTTTCATTGCAGACAGGAAATGGAAACAACAGGGAAAAGTAGTATTCACTTAATCCAGAAGAGAGAAAAATTTTGCTTTCTGGTTCTCATTTTAGCTGCCATTCTAAGTAATACCATGTTCCCTTGTGAGCGACCCACGGAGTACAACCTTCAGCACAGAGACTCTGCATTTTGATAATCAGGACTCTGGTAGAAGTAACACTTCCTTCACATTTTCCCCCTCAAGTAATTAAAAACGTAATGTGCATTACAAATGTGTGAACTAAACTTAGCAACAGTAATGGCTCTTAATATAGGCAACAATAACTGTTTTATTAAAATATTAGTAGGGGCACGTGGTTAGATAAAAAAGTCATGAAAACAAGACTTCTGAGACATTAACAGCATTATCCAGGCTTTCTTAAATCCTTACCCACTATGGAAACTGAATCACTGAAAGAGATATACAAGCTTCCAGCTTCCACCCAAGAGAAAATACACACATTGCAGAGTCCAGACTTCCCCCTCTCCAGATGAGAAATCAATTTGATCGCATTTGCCAAAGAACTACAAATAAATAAACTCAGATATCTCCCTCTCCTGAATAAGCAGCCCTACAAAGAACATCCTTTTTTTCCCCCAAAGGACAATCCACAATATTCTAAATGCTGGGATTACCATGGAAATTAAGGCTTATGCATACTTACACTCTGTGGACACACTCACAACAACTTTTGAACTTAATGATCACTTCCAAGAGAATTTAAAAACAAAGACAGAAGCTGATTAAGATCCTATCATCTTAATTAAAAAAGAAAAAAGAATACTTATTAAAGAACAAGTATATGAATTCCTCATTGGACTTGCATGTAGAACTCTGGAATCAGACAATCTAGGAGAAAGATGCATCTACACTACTGCAAGCCAAGGAATAGGAAGGTTAAATTGCACAAAAGTTGTGGCACCCTGGAATTCAAGAAGCTTCAGAGGCTGCTGTGACAGCACAGATTAATACAGAAGCTAAAAAGAATTCCAGCTTGTTTGAGGATGATATTCCACCAGAAAAATTAGGACAAATCCCACCACAATCTACTTTCAGTTCTTGAAGTGTGAAGATGGCAGAATGTCCACAGGTGATGCTGATGTTTGGGAACCAGGGAAAGGCTGAGGAGAGCCCAGCCTTCCACCATCCCTCACATCCTCCTGGGGAAAAAACACTGATTGTCTGAGACTGCAAGTATGGCTTAAAGTTCACTTGGACAAGTCCAGCACCTCCAGCCCGTGGCTCTGGGCTGAGCTTTGGCTCCACAAAGAACAAGTCACCACAAAGAACAAGTTCAGCCCTTGGGTTAGAATAGTTTTAGACTATTTGGCCTCAGCTTTTCTACACTTCACAACTCAATAGAATCCTGTCCTGATTATTTCTTGACATTGGGAATTTGTTTTTGAAGGAGGGGTTTTTTGTCTGTTTCTTCACTGGTTTTATATGAAGGCATGACATTATCTGTCAAGCAAGAAGATGGAGGCAGAGAGTATTAAATTTCCACTCTGAAGAGACCCAAGTGCAAATGTTATTCCTTCTGTGGCAGACACTGCAGAAAATAAAGTCAATTGAAATAAATACAGCCCTGGAACAAACACATTAGGCCACTGCTACATGTGCAATGTCTACTGCAATTTACTTTTAACTGATGCTTCTGACGTTGAGGAGCCCATGACAGAAGTTACAAGTGTGAAGTGAGCTCTAACTCACATTCTAAATGCTGTAAAGGCAATTGGCTCTGTGTGCCCCAATGTCACTTGTGTTTATGTACCTGAGGAGGAAAGGTTCAAACAAGCACAAGTTAAGCAGCCCCACAACTTCCTGAGCAGGCCCAGTGGCATCCCAATTCCCCAGAAGGCATCAAAACCATCAAACAGCAGCTCACCTGCAGGATTCCTGCCTCAAGTAGTGCTGTTTAATGACACTGCACTCATGTCTTCTAGAGGGAAACCCCTCCAACTAATTAAAATTTTAAACACAGATCCCTAATGCTATCTGAAGTATGAATGCCCAGCACTCCTCTAAACTGAGCACTCCAATGAACATGTTAAACAATTTTTGAGAATTTTAAATTCCTAAACTCTAAGGATTAGATCAATAAGCTAGAAAGAAGGTAATACTAACAATTAAGACACAAAAATAAAGTAGCATTTGAGACAGAATTGTCTATTAGAATATCTAGCAATTGTTAGACCAAAATCCTTCAGCAACTCTGTCTCATCACCTCAGACAACAAGATATGAGCTGATTTAAATTTAGCCACGCTGGTTAAATGTTTGATTTTGCTTCTCAGTTCTTTCACTGAGACTTGTTCTGTCCTGCAACTTTTCACTCTGCTTGTCTTGCAGTGGATGGATCAAAATTTGTGCTGGTGCCTTTGAGTCACCTCAGCACAAGCCTGTCCTGCACTCAGAATTAGGCAGGTACACGAAGGTAAATGCACAAAATCATTTAATTAAAGGTTGTATCTCAAACGAAACCATTGGGGTACAGATTTTATGAAAAACTTGAAGCAGGAAGTGTCAGTTTTAAACTTCACCACCAATGCTATTTCAATTTTTATTTAAGTTAAGCATTAAATCACAAGCTTTCAGTACAGCACTGGATCAGTCAGTGGAACTCCTTAATCCATGGACTATCATCCATCATGTGGCCCCATGGGATAACTGATGGGTGACCATTCCATGATTTCCAGCAATTGAAAGAACAAGAGACATCTTTTGTTTGCAGATCTTACAGTTACTGACAGCAAGACTTGAACAAGCTGGATTTCATTTTGTTTTCACAGGAAAAAGACTTCACTGAAGAAGTTGCTGCCTCCTCCTCCTCCTCCTCCTGGACAAATTTCCCTGTGCATGGATGCACTCACTCCTTCCTTCTCTGCAAAGGATTGGTCCCAAATGCTCCACATCCAGATTCTCTTCCATTTACTGAGTACATTTGCCTGTACTCAGTAACCTGCTACATCAGCCAGCTAGATCATGGTCCCTACTTCCATTTCCCTCATCAGGTTCCTGTTCTTTCACCCCTGACTTCACATACACCGGAATTTCTGTCTCCGTCTTCTCTAAAATCTAAAAAGATTAGTTACCTCAAGTTTAATCTTTCTTAACCCAGATTTCTCCTTGCTACATATTATTTAAGATTTTCCTACGAGGAAAGTTACAGAGGAGATCAGCTCCAAGTTCCCAACTCCCCTTTACAGTCTCACTCATCTGAGTGTGGATCCCGGGGGTTTTCCAGTGTCCCCTGACCCTGGAATGACGCACACCAAGCGCTGCACGGGGATGGCCCAGGGCATTACAAATGGGAGCAGATTCAGGAGCTGTGGCACAACACACCTGCCCAGGCCAGGAATGGAAGAATTAAGGAGATCAAGCATGCTCATGACAAGATGAATCTTCAAAAAAAATAACTGACACAGCTACAAAACTAGAAAATATATCAACAACTGTTTGCAGAAGTTTGTGACTCATATCGTGTTGGGCCCAGCAGGGAGCAAGATGTACTTCCTGTCAAAAACAAGCCTTCAACCCTAAAATATTTCAACCAAATTTCAAGCCATTACTGCAAAACACAGACTCACCTGTTTATTCAAAAGAAAAGCTTCATGTTTTACTGTGTGCAAAATAATACTTGTTTTCCAGTTTCCCCCTGCCCACTGAGAGGTTAATGGGACACAGAATAAGAACCATGTGGAACAGAAAGAATTTTAAATTTGTCCCAATATGTCCTATTAACAAGTCAGGTCACTATCAACCATTATAGTAAAATATAGTTCAAGAGTGCTTTAAAATAAATAAAAAAGGCAATACAAAGGAAATCTGGCACAATGTTCTTTGCAAAAAATCCCAGCACTAAAAGACCTGTACAGAAACAGCTCCATGGTAATAGCCTAAACCCCAGGACTTTCCAGGACTTGCAGATCCCCAAGGAGTAGGAACAGAAAGCTACAAAAGCATAGGAATGAGTGTGCATGGAAGTGAGGCACACAGTGCAATGGCTCAGCAGTGCTCGACTGCAGAACGTTCGAAAAGGTGGGCACCCTTTGAAGCAGCTTCTTGAAAGCCCAGCACGGCCACACCAGGACTGAAATAACAACAGGAAAACAGAGATGGGCACAGCAAGGAGGGTTCTGGACTCTCTGTAAGGAAGGCAGCCCAACAATAGAAGGAGGGTCACTACACTTCTCATTCCTTTTTCCCCTTCTGAATGTTCTCTGTATTCTGTCAAATGCAGACTCCTTCCTCCTCCCAATTTAGTAGAAGCTACTATGATTTATTCTTAAGAAAGACAACATTTTCTTCCAGTCTAAAAGTAACCCAACTCTGGTTAGTCTCCACCTGATCAGGCACAACATTTTAAAATGCACGTATCAACGTAAATGATTTCATAAACCTTCCTGAATGCTGAAAAAGGGATACCTCTTATAAGACAGCTAAACAAGTACTCCTCATGTTCCTCTTTCACCTCCCAATAAACCATGAGGTGTTACGTGTATGACTCAGGGACATAATCCAGGACAAAGAACCCTGACCACTGGATTATTGATTAACTGAATAGGAGAAGGAGATTTCATATTTATCTCTCTCCATATGCAACAAGATAGACAAATTCTACACTTATCCCCTATAATTCTGTTGCAGTCAGACAATACCCTATTGCAAAATTATTTTTAAGGATTGCTTTTGTTCCAGTTTTTGTTCTCTTATGATCAGCTGTATGAGCAACAAAACAAATATTGCACAAACTACTTTTCTCCAGCAGCTTGCACTGAAAAATACAATTCTGTTCCGGTAGATGTTGTTAGCACTTTGATAACAACTGTGTAATAAGGATGTTAAGCACAAATGAACCATGTCACATTAAAAAGCAAAGCTTTCAACACAATTTTCGAGGGTCAAAAAAGTAATCACTTGCAACAAATTACTACTTTCAAAGACAAGATTTATCTTGTTTACCAAGGAGAAGTTAGGTAAAATGAAAACAAAATCCTGACCTCCAAGTAGCTCTATTGTTGTAATTTTTTCAGTTTTGGAGGAGGAAAACCCCTCCTCAAACCATAAAGAGAACATGCTCAATGGATAATTTTGGTAGTTTTAGCAGCTGCTCTCCTCCTGCCTTAATCCCACCTAACTTAGGAGCAATTCTCCATCCTCCAAGGTTTACTGGTGTTCCCCACTGCAGTCTCAGCTTAGATGGAAATTAGCAGACTGCTTCCACTCCAATTCCAATGTACAAGCTTTGCAAGTCCTGAAGCTATTTTCCACTTCTTAACCCTTATTTAAATATACTTAGGCATAACATTACTTAAGACTTCTAGAACTTTACATCGATGCTGTAAAATGTTCCACCCTGGCATCTTTTCAAAGGACTTGATGAGAAGCAAACCAACATAAGTTCAGAATTTTCTTTTTCAGAGCAAGAGGGAAGAAGAAATAAACTACAAATGGACCAGTCCCAAGGATCAGTAACAGCTCAGCTATTATAAAAACCAGGCATGATTTGCAGAACTACAGCTAATCTATACCAGTGTTAAATATACTCAATGATTAAGACACCCAGACCTTTTCACATGAGAGGATTATTTCTTCAGACTTTTGATTATTTCAAATCATTAGCATGTTGATTTAAGTTGTTTCTAGCAGCAAGAAACACAACCAAGTAGCTTATCTCCTCCCCAAGTCCCTGTCTATATCCAAAACTGCTTCATAACTGGAATCTATTGACCTGCCTCACGATGAAACACCAGTGAGAAGTTGCCACATCCTTTAAAAAAGATGTGGGCTGGAGCTCAGACCTTCTCAATTACTGTGTATTTAAGTAATAAATTGCATTCAATGATCACAAATGGAAATTCACTGGTATATTTATCCTTGTACAAGACTGTTAGCAGCTACTAAGTTTGTCGGGACACTGTCAAGAGTTTATTCCTCCATTGCACACATGATCAGCTTTGATGTAACAATTGTGATGGTGACAGCAGTAAGAGAAGTACTCACGTTGTTGGTTTCTTTTGTCACTGGCATTTTTCAGAGGAAGGCACACGGGACAGTCGTGCCG
Organism: Thryothorus ludovicianus; assembly: GCA_013397245.1. Classification (NCBI taxonomy): domain Eukaryota; kingdom Metazoa; phylum Chordata; class Aves; order Passeriformes; family Certhiidae; genus Thryothorus; species Thryothorus ludovicianus. Next base: position 123,481 of record VZTB01000960.1, read on the forward strand.
AGTACAATTCTTCCAGTGGGAGATGATTTGTCTCGAAGATGCACAATGAGCAACTGCAGCAAGGGAAAGCAAGAGTTAAGAGTCACTCCTTGGTTATTTAGTTTTGAATTATTTCATTTTTTAGAGTAACTCTATTCTTTCTCCTTCACAAGCAATACTAAAACCGCAAACAAGTAAATTTTTTTGTGATCCACCAGCAAATGAAGTAAACTAGTCCTAAAATTTAAGACAATTGGTGGACACTATTCCTGCTTATAAACAGAGATGAAAAGGAAGACTTCAAGGCTACACTGCTACTATCCTACTTCCAAAAGGCAAATATTGTACATATAACTAAATACAATTGAAATGTCTTGTGATCCAAGTGCAAAGGAGGGAAACTAGTACTGAAATTTAATACAAAGACATGGTGGCTATCACACTGAATACAATACAATACAGGAGATGAAGAAGATGCTTCCAAGGCTACCTTGGTACCATCTTTCTTGAGGAGGGCAAATGTTGCATTTCTAAACCGGCAGCGGCGGAGAGATGAGAGTTGGGAGCACTTTAACCACAGAGCCACGCCCACACTGCCTTGTGCCAGGCACGGGCGACCCTGCGGCCGAGAAGAGCGAGGCAGGGACAGGGAGAGCAGAGAGGGCTCACCTTGGCAGGCCTTGCCAGCCTGGCAGTGCGTCATGTGGTTGAGGACGTTCTTCATGGTGCGGCAGTGGGGCAGCGCGCAGGCGCGCACCTCGCCGTTGGCCTGCTCGCGCCGCTGACACTTGTGGGCGTGGAGCAGCAAGACCAGCTGCTGCTGGATCAGCTTGCGCTTCTCGGGGTCTGCTGTGGGCCCGGTGGCCATGGCCTGCGTCGGGACGATTCCCACTTGCTGGACTTGGGTTTGCATCTGGGACTGAGAGAAAAACGGAGAGTTCAGCGTTGTGCCCGCGAGCCGCGCGTCTGATCTGCATCATGTATGAGGGTTTGTGTCTCACAAAGCTGTTCACTGAGCTACAAGGGTTATTGCACCACTCTCTGTAGCGTTCTCAAACATCTCTAATGCTGAAACAACATCCGTGTATTGAGACGCTCCTCTGTTAAAACACTTACACAAACAAGAGTTTAAATAAATTCAAAATACTGTTTATTAGAGAGCCCATCATTCTAACAGCAATGAGCTCTTATCACACTCAGAGGTGGAATTCTTTAAGGTCTCTTCCAACCCACACCATTCTATGATTCTATAAATTCATGCATGTTTAGTATTGTATCTTCATACTACAGGTCAGATTTTCATATTATAAGTTCTATACGCATCAATCCTAGTTCCTTTTCCCTAAAAAAAGAGAAGTTCAATGGGAGAAGACAATCAAAACTCTATGACTGTCTCCATGTATTACAGCAAAAGGCAGAGCTAATTTTCCAATCCTTAGTCCTTTTTCTCTCCAAGTGATATTCCTTCCACAGAGAGAATTCCCCGGGCAAGCTCTATACAGTTTTCTCTTAGTAAGGGCCACCTAAATCTGGGTTGCATTATGGCTACTGAAGAGAACTAATTACCACAGGATGACACTGGGTTCTATCAGCTTTAAAATCCAATGTTTTACTTCCAGCATCCATTCTTTATGTGCACACTTCTCCACCAAGGCCTGAGCTCTGCCCGACAGCTGCAAACCTACAGAGATCTTCAGTCTAAGGTACAGCTCCTCGTAACAGTGCAGAAGAGAAACAGCCTCTTCAACATGTCAATTATTCAGCACACAGATTAGGCAGCTTTTCTAGCTTTCTGGACAAATGTAGAAACTTGACTTTCAAAATTCAACATATCCACAGCCTGCAATGACTCCTCTAGCAGGAACAGATATGGGACTGCAAAAGTGCTGAAATCCCTGTGATTTGCAGCCTGAATTAATCTTAAGGACAAACAAGCAACTGTCCCAAGAATCATTTTGATCATGTAATGTGAAAACAGGTTACCACAGGAAAGCTCACCAAAATCGAAACTACCTAAGGAAAACCAGCCATAAAAAACTCTTTTAAATAGAATATAGGAACATAGGTGACAGAGGAAGGATTTCAGTGCTGCCTGCAGAGCTACCAACCACAGCCTGCGTACCACATTTAAAGAAAATCAGTTTTAAGTGTCAGCATATACCATTTGTAGACCTACAAAAAGTTGCCTACACAAGTTCTTCCTACTCCAGCAGCAAGCTTTGTCCCTGCACATCATGTTTTGGAGCTTGCCTTTCTTCTGGGGAAAGAAGCACACAAGATCAAGTAGAAAACACTCTGGTATTTGATGGAGGAAGTGGGGACTCTGCCACTTGATAATGATCATGGTAAGTCTCAGACAAAGAGGAATTGCTGAATCTGTTTGTCTTGGGCTTTCAAGAGGAAGAACAATAAAATGAATAAGGGGGTGAATGAAGGAAACCCATGAACATCTGCTCCCACTGCATGCATCTGAAATTCAGTCTTCCATTTCTCCTGTGAACAACCACAGAGCAGAGAGGTTTAGCTGAAACAATTCTTGGGTCACAAATAGGAAACAATTAGTTCAGCTAATCTGCAGAAAAATACAGGGATCATGCCAAAGAAAATCTTGTTGGAAGCGATGCTTTCATCCAAGTCAAAGAATTGTTTCCCAAGCCAAGTTCTCCTTTTGTTACTACCCTTCCAGTTAGCAGGCACAACTGCAGCTGTATTAGCACAGATGCCCTGACCCAGAAGGGTTTCTTGAAGACTGAGTAATAAAAAAACAGAATTGCAGAGTATCAGGGGTTTGAAGAACAAAGCAGTCTCAGTTCAGATCAGTGTGTCTGCAGGTAGGCACAAAATCTCCTCAGAATATAAAGTTTCTTGCTGCTTCACCTGACTGACAATGTTCTTGCTGAAGCAGGAAGTTCTGGCACTTCTGGGCCCACAATTAAAAGAAATCATTCAACAGTCAGATAAATAAGGCAAAAAAGATATTGTTTCTCTTGCCACTTGCTCCACCATCAACAGAGCAAATGGATCAGGGGTTGGAAATCTGCTAAAACCTCTGACAGAGATGGGTTCACAGACAATCAGCTTTCTAGAAACTGAGTTATACACACTTCTATAGGGTAAGCAGCTATTATCCTTCAAAATTATGGAAACTCATTCACAGAGGAAGATGGTTCTGCCCTGTCCCTATCCTCAAGGCTAAAAGCTTCCTGCATATCTGGGCAGCACAGATGCACAAGTATCTCATTGTCGTGGACTTGGATGGACTCAAAGTTCCCTGGCGGTTTTACTTTCCTGAGGTGACCAGCAATTCTCAATGTTTTTATGTATTTATATTCAAAAACACTCAACATTGTCAAGATGGAACACGATGTACCTTTCTTATAAAGCAGGCAGCAATCTCAGCAGCAGTGGCAATACTACAGCAGGTAAACAACACAATACAGAACTCTGCCTCATCTCTGCTCCACAGAACATTATGGTTTTAAAATACTTTTCTTCTGTAATTTCTGCTTATTTCCATTTTTTTCCTTCTCCCTGATAGAAGAATTTGATTTGTGCTGTATGAGGACAAATCCTGCATTTAAAAAATGCCTTTTAATTCTATTAGAGAGGTTTGTAATCAACAGCAGATCTTAGTGAGGTTATTAAGAATCCACTTCCACAAATCCCACACACAGGTACATTAAGGTGAAACACTCCCAAACTTCTCCAGCTCCCTTCCAACCACAGGCTTAAAGTGTGATCCTGAGGGTCCCTTCCAGAGAAGGAATAGCAGGCACAAAGTGGATACACACATGAACTATAAATCTTAAAGAACTTCTAATTAGCAACATTTCTAACTGAATTAAGTGTTCATAGTGTGACCAACTCCATGAACGAGTACCCTAATAAGGTTCCAGTAAGATTCAAAAAAGTCCTTTCTGCCCACAGGATTTGTAGGAATGCTCTAGTAAGTGCTGAACCAGCTCTGAAGAGCCCAGGGAGCATCATTTTGTCCCGAAACTGAAGGAGAGCTGAAGCAGCAGCTATTGGGTGGCATCAAGGCCAAAGGCATTCCCCAGTGCAGCCACTCACGACCAGAGCTTCACTGGCATAGTGACACAGAACCAGTTTATACTTCTTGCAATCCACATGGATGGTGGTTTCCCTGGTTCTGCCAGTTACTCTGAACAGGCATGGAATGAGCAGCCTGGTCCTGTCCAAAGAGGAAGGATCCTTCTGACACCAGGAACACTAGGGTGTGCTTTGGCCCCAGAGGCTGGAGGCTTACACGTGCACAGATGGGCTGAGATGAGCATGACCAGCACAAGCACCTGCATTTATGCCCCAAAACCCTGCAGTGCTGCGTTTCCTCACCCAAGGAGCAGGAGGAATCAGAATCTGAGTCTGAATGGCAGGCAGAAGACTCCACAGGGGAGGAAAAGAGGCTCCCTGAAGTGGACATGGCCTCACATCCTGCTGTCTGGAGGGAGACAAGTGATGTCAGCCTATAGCACCGACCTAAGCACTGGCAGTGCTCTAGGAAATGAGGAGAGATAGGAAGATATTCAGCTCCTGAGCACAAAGCCAACATAATCACAGAACCATTTAGGTTGGAAGAGCCTTCTGAGTTCATCAAGTCCAACCTGTGCCTGATCCCCACCTTATCACCAGCTCAGAGCACTGAGTGCCACATCCAGGCTTTCCCTGAACACCTCCAGGGATGGGGACTACAACAACCACCTGGGCAGCCCCTTCTAATGCCTGGCCACCCTTTTCTGGGAAAAAATCCTTCCTGATGTCCAATCTGAACCTCCCCTGGAGCAGCTTGAGGTTGCGGTCTTAACATCAAGAATGTGTTTAGAGCTCAAGATTTATTTCAAAACTTTGGTACTGACATGGATAAAGGCCCAGTTTTCATGTCAAGAGCAAAAAGGAGTATTTTACACTTCCCACTTCCATCCCTGAGGGTGGTGAATGAACCTGCAAGCCCATGACAACCTCAAAGGTGAGAAGGCTCCTATGGCCACAGAAAGAACCTGAATAGTTGGTCAGTGAACTTAGTTTTTGATTGCTAAAGGAATTATGCTTTAAAACCAGCAAAGGTCTCAATTCTATGCCATTGAGTCTGCTACACATCAAGGCTAGATCAGCTTCTTTCTAAACTATACACTTGTGAAGTTTTATGTCCTGATCTTTCTGACTTACAGGACCAGCAAATGCCAAGAAACGTACACTGAAGTGTTTCAAAGTAGAAAAAAGGGACAGAACACAGGAAGGTGTAGACAGATTCCAGCTCTCACATATGGGAAACTACCTGAGCAAAATATTGAGGGGTTATACACCCTACATAATCCTCAGTATTTTAGTGGGGGACAAAACAGCCAGAGGAATGAGGAACATTAAAAATCCCAGATAGCAAATCCTGAATAGAAAAAAGGATAAAGCACAAATGAGAAGTTTGGAAGGGAAGGAAAGCCTTGCTGTCAGAGTGCTGGGTATGGAGCACCTCAGCTGCTGGAATAGAGTGGGATACAACAATGGATACTCAGCACCACTTATATTTGCATATGGGGGAGGGGAGAGTGGAACACGGGCCAGAGCACTGGGAAAAGATTAATTTCTCTTTGTCAGCTTTTGCCAGCCTGGCACTGTATTTACAGATGATGTAAAAGCTAAAATATTCCACCATTCAAAGCAATCCACGTCCCCAGGATGAACTCCTGCACTAAGGCAAGACAGAGATGGTCCCAACCTCTCCCAACAAAACACCATCCTTCCCCTGGCACTGAACACTATCTGTTGGATTTGTTTCCAGGTTATTAAGATCTTCTCCTTTAGACCTAAGTAGAGCCTTTTCCCAGCTGCTCACTGCTGTAAATCAGGTGGGATTTTCTTGAGGAAGGGACAGAGTGAGCTTGCCTGCGAACAAGAAACTGAATTTCAGAGTGGAGGTCAGGGCAGGCACAGGGAAGGTGAGCACAGCTGACAGCAAGCCCAGCAGAGACTGGGAGAATGCTGAAGAGAGCAGCAAGCAGATACTCAGCGTGCTGCCAGTGCAACAGCCACAGACCCTTCCACAGGGATAGAGGAGAGTGGCTGTGCTGCAAGAGAGCAAAACTCACAGCAAGGGTCAGAACACAGTCCTTCCTCCCTGGAAGGGCACAAGAGTTAAGTGATTCTTCATAAAGCCTTTTCTCTCTGATCTCTAGAATACAATACCAATTGTCTATTTTAAGTAGCTACAGTTCTACTTGCTCTAATTAAACCTGGCCTCCCAGTTTAAAAGCTTTCTTCCTCTCCCTCAGAGGTCTGCAGCAAGGCACACCTGAGCCATCCTTATCCCCCAGTCACTTTTTCCAACTTCTGATCAAAATCTGTTATTACAGATATCCATAGGACATAAAAAGAAACAAAGAAGAACACAACAGAGAGATCCTGACGCAGTTTAGCAAGAGATGAGGGGGAAAAAAAGGACAAGAGAAGATGCACTGCTCCAGTTCTAAGTCAAGAATTGAAGAAAAACAATTTCCTTCGCTTCCAAAAAGCAATATTCTCTCAACTCCATCTGCTGGTCATAGGGATAACTGTGAAACCATGATGGTGTCTGGAAGCCAAAATTCCCCCATTGTGCTCCTAAGCCATGCAGAAATACCAGATTTACTGGTATGTCCACAAAGGAACCATCCACCACCACCCTTGGAACAGGCAGCACTGCAAGGAGTGCAAAGCTTCAGCTAGCTTGATGGGAAAGCCTCACAGGGCTCCCTCCCTCAGCAGCTCCTCCCAGAGCCTGCGCACTCCAAAACCAGAGGCTGCTGGCTCCCAAAGTGGCTGCTGGCTCCCAAACTGGCTGCACAACAGGCTAAGAGCCCGAGAGCAGAGTGTGGCTTGCTTCCACAGCCCAGGGATTGTGCATGATCTCACCTCAGCACAGCATTGCCAGTCCTGCATCAGAACCATTTCTGCAGCACTGAAGTTCAGTGATGTGTCACCAAAACTTCCAACATCAGAAGCAATATTTTTCTTTTGGAAACAAGCCCTTCACTCAAGTTTTCAAGCTGCCCATTCTATAAAGGGAACTGATTCTGTAGAAGCCCCAGAAAGCAAGAGCTATTTAGGTGCTGTTTGGATCACCATTAAAACAAAACAAACAAACAAAATCAATCCATCCTGCTGGCACTGAAAATTAATACCTTAATGCTGACCTCTTAATCATTTTAATACCATAAGGTTTGTTCTTCTTTTCTAATTAAAGAGATTAATCCAAACGTGCTTCTCAGGGTGTAGCATAAGGTCATGCCTGGAACAAGGGCTGCAGCAAAGAGACCCACGTTACTGGGCAGGTGGGGGGGAAGGGAGAGTGCTGCTCTTAGGAGAGTGAATTCGGATCAAAAATCCGAATCCACAGCTGCAGCACGTTTGTCTTGGCTGCCAGGATTATGCCTGGCAGTGGGAAAAGTCCTGGTTATTGTTGGGGACACAGTAATGGTTAGAATACCGTGGGTTAAGAATCTACTCATCTTTTACTTTTGCAGCACATATAAAAGGTCTATGGCTAAAGACTGAAAGGAATATTTTGAATTATTTTGGTTTTCAGGACTTAGGGATCCTTAGACAATAGCAGCACCTTTCTGCTTCCTCTTCTCTTGTTTAAATATCCCTTGTGGTAACCACAGTGTTCAGAGCCATGCAGCAATCTGGTTTCCTGCCTCAGACAGGCCACACACCACCAGTGTTTTCATTCACATGACTTTGTCCCTCACATGGAATAGTACTTCAGGGGCCCTTTAAGATAAGGATAGTATAGAGGGCTGGTTTAGCAGAGAATGTGGTTACACTCATCCCACAAAGGACCCCGAATGGGATTTTTTTGGTTTTTTTAAATATGCAGTTGTCTTTCACTTGCTGTAGTGGATGGAGTCTGAACTGATCCTCCACAGGTTCATTTTGGATCAATGCTAACAGAACACAATACCCTCTGCCACATGACTGCTGCCTCCCTCAGGGAGCAGGACAGGCCGTGTCTCCAGGCCAAGCACATTAAATAAACCATCATCTCCAGGGACCTAAAGCATCCCAGGACACAGAAATGGCAGCAGGATTGCAGCAAGAATGCACAGCAGGATTGCTCAAACACTGCAGCTCTGCTCGGGCACCTGCCTCTGTCACGAGCTGCTTTTCACAAGAGCCATTTGGGTCACATTTTGGTTGCCCAGTGTGAGTGACAGATGTCACTGAGATGTGTCTTTCTGTAACTCGTGGAACTGCTGCAGATGTTATTTTACCCTTAGGTAATGCCTTAACATATGAAATAAGGTTTAGCAAGCCAGAGCCTACAGAACTCAAGTTCTGAGTCAGCAGATTCTGCCAGTCTTATTCTCCTTGTGCCTCTGTGCCTAAAACTGGGGCAACACATCTTTATCTCAGAGAGGTGCTGTGAAAATGAACTAATCCAAAGTATATGCCTGCTCCAATGCTGACTGCCACAGGAAAGAGCATTTGGAAATGACCAAGTGAGATATATTACACACAGCCAGCAATGCCCACAGCTACACACCGAGCTGCAAAAATAGAACTCAAAATGTTGACTGTGTGCTCTTTCCAGGGGCTCTGTTCATATTGTTCACTGAATAAAGCAAAGTCTCTGTGGAAGGAATAACATATGGCCATGGATGTGCTATTACCAAATAATTACACTGCCTTACCCACTGTTGCTAAATAAAGGTTAAATTCTAGCAAGTGTGACATTTCTTTTTAAGTTCTTGACTTTGCAATAAAAATGTTTAGTTGGAAATTCAGTTTTTGAAGTTACACCCCTCCCAGGACCACGATGCCTTTAACCCCCACGTGAGCTGAGACCTTTGGGCTCCACAGTACCAATGCCTGTTGGCTGAAATGCCCATTACTCTCTGTATTGGTGTGAGGGAAAATAAGATATATTGGATATGCAAAGCTTTTGACACCTGAGAAACAAAGACAGATGGTTCTGATTGTTCTCTCAGCTGGTATTTTTGACATTTTAAAACTGCAATTGATACTACTGGGAAAGTTTCCTTTACTTTCCTCTTTCTCTTAGGCAAGATGGGAGAAAGACAATAGATTTCTCCCACTGCCTGACAAAGCCTTGATGGCAAATGCATTTTTTATTCCACCTGAATATTGACCACTACATCCTATACTAGTAAGTGAGTATATTAAGATCTAGACTTTCCCAAACCTGACTCTTAAATGAGCACAAAATTAGGCTTCAAGATCACCTAGTCCCTGAGGTGAATACAGTATTTTGGGGAAACCTGCAGGTTCTCTGCAGCATCAGGACAGTAACTCACTTGCTTTACACCTGATCCAAATACTCAATAAACACAATTAGTCATGCAGCAAATTGTCTTTTACAAGATTCTGCATGAGTGCAAGTGGTGTTCTCAACATGGTCTTAATCCAGTCCAAAGCTCCTTTCCACAATCATAAACAGTAAATTACAGATGCTATTAAAGAAAGATTTCACAGCATAACTAGAGGAAAATTAGGAAGTGATTCTCTAAAATCAGGAGAGAAGACATTACATCCTCCTGCCTCTCATATAGAGCCAGTTAGTGATGGGCAGGTAGCAAACACAATAATGGAAGAGTAAGCATTGGTTGTGCCAAAAAATAGCTTCTTTTGATTTAAATTAAAAAATAAGCAATTTGCATCTTATGGAAGGTCTTGCAAGTTTCTATAGAAACTGCTATCATGTATAAGAATATAAAATGCAACAAGCTGGAGTTTCCATAGAAACAACACAAGCAGTTTGATTAATACGCAACATCCTGAGACAAATGGGAATATTTAATTTAACTTTGTAAAGAGAACTCTGGTAAACATCATACTATAAACTTGTAAGGTGCCCTAATAAGAACTGTTCTTGCAAGCTTGTGACATGCAAGTCATGCACAGCATAAAGTGAGAAGCATCTGGGGTGTTTACCACATCAGTTTCAAAGGATATGAAGTGCTACTTAGTTTCAGGAAGGTGGTGATGTACCCAACACATTCTAATTGACACACAGAACTTGAAAAAGACATTTTTATCTGGTTTGAAACTAAATATACCAGCCAAAATGAAAGGATGCAATGCAGTTTTTATAATTGTGATTTTTGAGAAAGTATAACCACTGCATAAAAATGTGCACAAGTTTTATATACACACTGCAGAGCGGAGGTGAGGACCCACGGGACAACTCTGATGCTGGATCACCCAAGAATTTAGAAAGCATGAGGAAGAGGTAAAGAAAGCTGGGAGCAGGTCCAACTCACCATGTTTGGCACACTGGTGACGGGAGTACTCTTGATGTCGGCAGGGAAGGGAGACAGACTGTTGGCCATGCCTGGCTTGTTCGGCAACTGAGGATTCACTCCTGCAGCTCCCATCTGCTGCCCTCCAGTTTGACTGAAAGGCTGCCCAAAGGGAGTAGTGTTACCTGTCATTCCCAGCTGGAAAAGAATGAATGAATGGAATTATTAGAATTCTCATGATTCCAAAGGGAGATTAACAAAATCCAAAACAAACGTATGTCAAATATCCATCTTTACATTCACAGACCTAATTCCAGTTTAAGTTTCTCAATATTAAATTCACAGTATTTCTCAGTATTAAATTCACAATTTCACAACTTTTACCAAGTCAAATATATCCTAAAAACATGTTTTACAAATATATACTGCTGTGTGGGGCTGAAGTCTTGCAATTCAACTTACAAAACCAAAGAAAGACACAATATCGTCCTTCCCAATCCACATTGACAGGAATTACTTTTTCCAAAACTACAGGAACTTTGGAAGACCAAACAAACTACAAATCCTGTGATAGTTTGTGCATTCTGAGCACAAAGCATGACTCTGTACACAGACAGATGGGAAGGGAGGGGAATATATAGAGGCATCGAGCAAATGGTTATCAACTTATGTTTTGGTACTTGAGGAGAAGTGTCTGAGCAAAAAGATGTCTAAAGACTGACAGCCTTGACAAATTACACCCTGAGAACCCCCCAGGACTAGAAAACAGAAACACAACTCCCCCTGAAAGACTGGAGAGAACACTGTACATGCAAAGAGCACTTGGCCTGCAGGAGTCTTCCTCCATGGTGAAATCTCCTCTACTGGAACCTCAGAATCACTGAGGCTGGAAAAGACCTCCAAGACCATCAAGTCCAACCTGGGACCTCCCACACCAGTCCAGAGCCCTGAGTGCCATGTCCAGGCTTTTCTTGGACTCTTCCAGGGGTGAGGATTCCATCACCTCCCTGGGCAGCCCTTTCCAATGCCTGATCACCCTTTCTGTGAAGAAATTCCTCCTGATGCCCAACATGAACCTCCCTCAGCCCAGCTTGAGGCCATTACCTCTTATCCTGTCCCTTATTCTGTGGGAGCAGAGCCCAACAGCCACCTGTGCCCATCCTCCTGTCAGGGAGCTGCAGAGAGTGAGAACTTCCCCCCTGAGCCTTCTCTTCTCCAGGCTCAGCCCCCTCAGTCCCTCCCATGGGACCTACTCTATAGATCACATTTGCTCACCCCCTGCCTCACACTGGGAGGATTTCTAGGTGACTTTATGACCTGGTCTTAAATATGAATCCAACAACTGAAAAAAGCTTTTATTTGGAATAGTAAATCCTATTTTCCTCTTCCTTCTACCTCTCCAGCCTTTCCTTCCTCAGCACAGTGGTGTTCTGCAGTCCTGGTCTCCTCCCTTCCCTTCCCAGGAGGGATTCAGGAGGTCTGCTCCCATAGCTGGAAGATTGGACTGTTCACATCAGCTTATCACTGCCATGGCCTCCTAATGAGGGATTATTCAGGGGTTGCTTTTTATGCTTACAGGAATTGGGCTGAGCAGTTGAGGAAGCACCAGTTATGGGCAGCAAATTACAGTGGGGCAGGGTCCAATAAACACAATTTGACTGGGCCTTGTCCTCTTTGTCCCTGTACTTTGTACCCTCTGGTTTCAGATAGCTGGCCCTGCCACTCTCCAAGCAGCTTTATGTTAGGAAATGCTCCCTTTCCCTGCATCCTGCCCAGTGACTGTTGCCAAATTTGGGCCTTTCTTCACTGTACAAGACGTTCCTATCTTTACACATTAAAAAAATCCCAAAAGCTGTTACTTTGCAATATATGAGGTTATCAAATATGTGCTGTGTCCCAGAGTAAAGCTGAATAATTCAAATAGCAAGTAAGACCAAAAATTAGCATCTGAAGTTTAGTCTCAAGACTGCCTTTAAAGAGAAGTGGTGTTAGCTACTATCACATTGCACAAATATCAAGAATTTAATTTTCTGTATTTCTGTGTTTGTTTTGCAGACTGTACGTTCAGAGAAATTAGTTTAATTATTATTTATTACACCACAGATTTTGGCAGCTTTCTCTGAAGAATTAATAGCAAAGTATTTAATAAAATTACCCACTCAACCCACTATTTCAGACAAGGTATGAGAAAGTGTCATCTGATAATGACAGCTGTTCATTAAAGCTGTAGGGGTCTATCAGATCAACAGTGAAGAAAATTTCTCAAACTAAAAGTGAGATTCTGAGAAAGCTTAGGAAACCTTTCAGAAGCCAGAAATAGGAACATTAACTCTGGGGCTGTTATTCAGTTTGCACATAATTCCCAACTACAAACTTTATTGTTGGAAGGACTTTGCCCTTCCAGTCTTCCTTGAACTTGCTTGGAAGTTTGGAGGAGTTTTTTAAAATGGAATAATACACAGACTTCTCTGGAAACCACCACTCCCCTTCCTGCAGACCTTTACAGTCACCACCAACACTGGGAGAGCTGTGGGGAGCCCAGACTGGGAGACAGGAATGCTGCTCAAACAGGAACCTCTTCCCATGGCTTCCATGGGCCTCTCCAGCCTGCAGAACTCACAGCAGAGCCCTCCGATAATTCTTCAGCTCATGATGGAGCAGACTCAGACACCAGGGAGGAGATGGAAGAGCTCAGGGCAGGCAATGAATGCCCAACACTGATGTGCCGAGCTCGGAAGCCTGGTGTTAAAAGCTTCTGGCAGAATCTTACACAGCTGAATTTTCGAAGAGCAGAAGAGAGATTATCTTTGGGCAGTGAGAATGCTGAGGAAATTTTACCTGAAATTTAAGTTTTTGCTCCAAAAGAAGCAGAGGTGTTCTATCTCATTATTAGGAAATATTAATGCTTTTTTATTAAATGAAGAATGTTTAAAAGTAGATTTTTAGGGAAAATATTAGAAACATTTTGGTCTCAAAAGATAGTTTCAAGTTTTTTAAAACACAAAATGACTAGAACATCCCCAAAGCACTGAGGCTCTGCAGTCTTAACAGATACCACCAAACGGTTGTTTAATTTTATTTTAACATTTCTTTCTCAATGGATCTTGTTATTAGACGGATCACAACTTTGTATAATGTCAAAGCAACCCTTCAAATCTTCCAAGCTGAGTGCTCATGAAGATGAGGATAATTCTTCTTACTATAGGTGGTCATTAAGTAAAAAATACTTGATTAAAATTTTAAGAAATGCTTTGCTGTTCTTTGAAATCCAGCTAGAAACAGAGTACCTTTTGAAACCTTGTATTTTGGTTAACCTGCTCTCTGCCACATTGTATTTCAGCTGTGCTTTCATAAGGGAAAGGAACCTAAAGCTAAAGTATTACACCAGTCTGTAACTTTCAAAAAACAGCATAATTTAATAACATTGTAAAACATTAGACATGCTTTTTAACCTATACTTCATTTTTGTAAATTACTGCCAATGAAACAAACTACTAAAGACTTGTTTTTTTGTTTGAAGTTCACCTTTAAAACAAAAAGTCTGAAAAGGCAGAAAAACCTTTCTCAGGTGGCAATCCCTGAAGTAAATATGGAGACGAAAATTAGAAGGGATCATCCACAAGATGAGTTTATTAAAACTGATAGATGTTTATGGTTTCATAGGGGTTTAAACTCAGTTTTTCCCGGGAAGAATTCAAATTAACAGGACTGCAATTTCCATAGAATAAGAATGCACAATACAATGTGAGACCTGCTCGAACAAACTCTTATCCATTTTTAACACTTTCCAACCCAGTCTGGAATCAACGAGGAGTTTCAGTGGCAGAACAAGCTGCTGACAAACAGCATCAAGATCCACAGAGTTCCAGAGCTGTTACTGGCACCCTGAGGAGCAGCTCAGAATCGATTCCAAACACAGCCAGGTAGGGACTCCAGCAAAGCAAACCACTGTCAGCTCCTCCCTGGTGGGAAGGCACCAAAGAGGAGGGAGGAAAGGAAGAATCAGGCAGATCCCTGTGTATCACACACTGAAAGGTGCCTGAGAGAGGAATAAACTGCAATTCCTGGTAATTATCTGAATGCTGAGCCCAGTGACTTCTGTGGAACTTTAAACCATGGCTGACTGAAACCTCTAAAAACAACTGGTAAATATATGCAGAAGATTGAGCCTACACATTGTAAAGACTTTATACTGCTTGTTTATTCTGCAAATGGAAACTGGCAGCTCCAAGCAAAGCTCAAACACCCCAACTCCTGCCTCTGCTTCCAGGTTTTTTCCAGGTAGGTAAAGGAAGGCAGATACTCAGAAGACCTTTGTTTTTATATTTCTGAAACAGAACTCTGATCCCAAAATAGGTAGCTCAGGGGAAGATTGCTAGGTAATTAAAAGTCAGCAAAGAAGAAAAACCAGCAAGAACACTGGAGTTTACAACCCGGTAAGAATGGTCATTTTCACAGGGAACTCTTGAGCTGTCACAAAGATTTGTACCTGGCTTAAAGTTTGTTAAATTTACTTTTCTAAAAGGAAGGAAAGCAAAGAACAATCCAGTTTGAGTTGTTTCTTTTTCCACCTGCATGAAGCAGACATGGATGTGCTGCTCCACCTTCCATACAGTGCATCTCCATTACACCAAAAGCTGAAAGCTTCTGACAGCCTGGGTTATGCTGTTCAATCCCATTTTGTTCTAAGATCCTGGATGTTCCCTACACGTTGCTTTTGCTTCCCTCCACCATTTCATCTCCTTTCCCTTCCTGCCACCATTTTCAGCAGCCCTGTTCCCTGCACTCCATCCCATGGTGGCTCCTTTCATCCCACCTCATCCTCTGCAATTCACATCTTACGCTTCTATTTCTGTGCTGCCATTTTGGGCAATCTTGCTTCTTCAGCCCAGCTCTTTGTGGTCACAGCTGCTTGAATTCTGATGGAGTAGAGCAGACTTTCCCAAGAAAGGTGTTGTTCTGTTCCACCAGCTGCAGTGGGGGAGATAAAGGGGTGTATCCCAAGTGCAAGTTAAGGCTGGAGGTGCCTCAAGAAGGAGCACGATTAATGCAGGACACCACCTTAAACACATTATTTCTACTCTAAAACAGTTCTCAGAAATATGATAATGACACTCTCCTTTAATGGAAAAGAGGCATTTAATTTAATAATTCTGCTATCCCAGGAAGACAAGTAGATTCTGTTCCCTCTTTTATCACTATGGCAACTCTCTAAGATACTGGAATCTATTACTGAGTGTGGATAGGAAATAGGGTATTTCACTCTATTCTCATAAGCCAAGGAATGTACAAACTTCCAAGCTGAAAAACCACCCATCACTTAAAGCCTTTGTTTGGCTGCCTTGGACTACAGGAGCCACCACACTGCAGTGCTCTGAGCAGCAGCTGTGGGAGGTGCTTCTCCTGCTCTTAGTTCTCTTCCAAGCAGAACTGCAATTCCATTTCCTCTAGTTACTCGAGTTTCATAGATTTTATAGAGGAAGCCTGTGACCAAACCTACAAACCTCACCTGAGACTGCAACTCAGAGGTGCTGTGACCCAAGTGAGAAGCTCACCAATCTAATCCTGAAGATGTCTTTTGGAGCAGACTGGATCACCACGCTGTGTTGCTCCTTCTGCTTTTAAAGCTTTCTTTTTCCCTCCTTTCTTTAGCAACACTGACACACCACAGTACTTCCTCCTTTAGCCCAGCATCGAGGAGATGGGTTATGCTCCCTCTTGTACACCAAATGTAAATAAACTCTACCCTTCCCTCCTCCTCTAAGCTTTTATCAACTGTCCCCCCCTGAGCTCCACCACCACAGCTCTCAGTCCTGCAGTCCAGGGGACTCCATCACCACATTGCTCCAGGGCTCCCAAGACATGCAACCAACACACGGGGCTGCAAACCCCACTCCCTGTTACAAGCACATCATTTCCCACTCCCTTTTTTAGCCTCCTCTCCAACTCACTGTCAGAAACCTCACAACTGCACGCAGCTATGCTCCTTGCAATTCCTTTGGGAAATTCTGCTCTCCTCTGTTGCCCCAGCCCACTTTTCACTCCAGGGTTTTCAAATTTAATAAAAGGTCTGGCAGGACAGACTGAGTTCAGTCTCAATTTTCCTGTGAGAGAGAAAGCACCTGCATTTGTAGGCATGAGCCATGGAACAGCACCCATCTCTGATAAGGCTCCTAGGTTTCTATTGTATACCACCACTATCTACCTAAAGTTAATGCCATATTTTCTTATTTTTTTTTAAATTAGCTGGTCCAGACAGATTAGTCAAAAGAAAACCCCAAAAGCTACCCAAAGCAACAAACTTATCTCCAAGTTAAATGTTGATTTTCATTAGATTTTGAAGCACAAACTCTGTACAAAAATGGAAGAAGGTTATTCTGGCCAAGTATTTAAAACCAAAACAATACCATGAGATTTGGACTGAACTGACAAGAGAAAAAGTACTGAAAGGTTGATATGAGAATCAAAGAACTCAAAGCAGCATGGGCTCAGTGGAAAATAAGCCTGGCTGAAGTAATCTGATTATGATCCAATCCTATAAACTAAAAATAGTTATTGTTAATATTCAATTCAGTATCTGCTGGGTTTTTTGACGAGAAAATAGCCTGGAAAGAAAGGAAGCAAATAAGGCAAGCTTGACCAGACTTTGAAAGGCACAAATCTGCAAAATGTTTGAAGAAGAACAAATGTGAGCTCCTAATATGCCAAGAGGAGGGATGAAAAGACAATGGAATAAGGGGAAAGTGCCATCATTATGTGTCTGGAGTGATGGGAATGCTTCTGCAACAACAACCAACATGCTGTAGTAGTTCAGGAATGACAGGTAAAAATGACAGAATCCAGGGAGGTCTCAAGTAGTGTCCAAAGGACTAATGGGCATGGCCAAAGACAGGCTAATTGCAATCTAATAGCCTAATTTATTTAGCTTACTATTTAAGCTTATTAATTTGCTTGTCTTACCAAGGTAAGGACTGAAATTATTCTAAAGTACTGATTTTGGGAATAAAAAAGGTGATAACAAATATTTTCTATTTAGCAAAGACATATCAACAGGTAGGAGCTGAAGCTCTGTAGCTTCAAAGCCAAAACTAGAAAAAAATGGAAGTGACTAAGTACCACTAATCATTAAGATTATATTAATGCTTTACTTAAACAGTGTGTGCTTCTACTCATCAACAGGAGTCAGTTCACAAAAATCCTAAGGCCTCTAATCAGAGGTATCCTGTCTTTGTACCACTGTCATTTTCATATGCTTTAGTCTTTATAAAATGGAACCTTATAATAGAAAGACAATTACAAATTCTCTTCTGCTTGTCCAGAAACAACACAGAAAAATGAGAAGAAAAAATTATCTCTGGAAGCAAAAATAATCTGAGACCTTGACTAGAGTCCATTAACCAAACCCAGGGACCAAAGTCCAGGAAGGCAGAGGTGCGAAGCCAAAAAATAAATCAAACTATTGCACCCTCCTCTGCACCCCAGAACTGGGTTACTGAGCACGGCTGAGTGCAGCTCCAGGTGATGGCTCTTGTAAAGACATGAGATCAGAGACAGGATGGACTGCAGC
The DNA here is from genome assembly GCA_013397245.1 of Thryothorus ludovicianus. NCBI lineage: Eukaryota > Metazoa > Chordata > Aves > Passeriformes > Certhiidae > Thryothorus > Thryothorus ludovicianus. The sequence goes on from VZTB01000960.1 coordinate 141,280, forward strand.
ACAGAATTCCATCCACTCACTCAATCCTGCAGCAATTAAATCGCCTCTTCAGACTGACATTGACTGCAGGATCACAAACCAGTTATGTTGTTAGCTGGGCATCCTAGGGAAACTGCACATCTCCTCCCCTTCCCTCGGGTCAATTTTTCTAAGGTCACTTTGGAAATCATCGGTCAATTTGACCCATTTTTCTTAATGGCCTCACAGATAATTAAGTTCTGAAGATTGCTGAACAGAGATGGACAGGTAGATTATGACACAGTCCTGGTGCTGGCCAGGACAGGTTTATTTTTTGCAGTAGCTGGGAGAGGGCATGTTCAGGACACAGAGGTTATTCTTCACCACCTCCCATCACTGCTGAGGGCAGGGGAAAGGGACTCTCTTCCAGGGAGAAGGGGCGTTCTGAGCATTTTGCACGTGAATCATTCACCTCTCAGTTTGTTTCCTTATCTCATTGCTGTTTCTGCTCTTATCTCAACCCATGATCTTTGCCTTTTGTGCCTCTCTCCTCTGTCGACCACTGCAGGGGGAGGGGGTCAGGGAGAGTCTCAGTGCCATCACTAAATTGGGGAATACCATTCTTAAACCACAACAGCCTTATCTGGCTCCAAGGGCTCACCCAGCATGAGGCTCCAGAGGCTGAGATAACAACAGATCTGCCGAAGTGGGTTAGAAACAAATTTATCCGAGCATTTGCTGTATTGGGTAGGGAGCTGCTGATCACAGTGCTGCTCTGTCTGTTCATGTGGGTGTGGGACTTAACCTGTTAATCCTTAAGTGCCCATCACAGTGCTCCTTTCCAGAGCAGGGAGAGGAGCAGGATGGCTTTGTTGCTGTACTGTGGGATATCAGTTTATGACATGATAACATCGAGAGCAGTGAGGTATCTTGGCATGGGCGTTTAGCGCTGCTCTCCTGCCCTTACCTTGGCACTGCCTTTGGGAATCCATTAATAATCGCACACAGTCTGGGGGGGAACAGGAGAGAATGATGTTCCCCGGCTTTCCACCCTCATTTCCTCCTTCAGGCCTGTTAAAACAGTTTTTGAGGCCTTTTCATCTCCCTCGGATGTTAAGTACGTAATCCACGTGGTGGAAGTTTGCACAGGCCAATTCACCGTCAATGATGTTAATGAAATGAGAACAGGACTTCAGGTGACTCCTTAACTCTGGCAATATGAAGATCATCTTTTTTCCTCCCTACCAACCTGTGGAAAGACTGACCAAGATTGTGGACAGATCAGATTCAGCTAACTAGAAAGTAGAAGTCCCATGTGGACACCAGTACAGACCAGAACCTCTGCTGCTGGGAGCAAGATGGCCCCAGCTTGAGAGAGGACACACCACAAGGAAACCTCTGGTTTAGCCTGCACGGTCACAGAGAGAACATGAAGAAGTGGGATGAAAATCCCAGCTCTGCCCTGGCAGCACGAGCACCAGAGTTGAGAGGAAGAACAACCACCACAGGAAACTCTTCGAGGATAAATGCCCCTCTGGTTTCCTGTGGGCACATCCTCAGACAGAATGAAGGGCTGATGTTATTTCACATCCTCTTGAAGAGACCTCTGGTTCACATTTGCAAGAGAGAAACAAGTATCATGATCAGAACTAGAGGGGCCCTGCCCAAGAACACAAGGCTTTAGCTGACACCTGCACACAGCGTCCCCTGATGCCATTGAGATGTGCAGGGGCAGAATCCATCTCTATTTCTGAGGTGGCAGGGGGATCCCAACAGCTGATTGTACTGAAAGCTGAAGTGAGCCTGGCTGGGAATAAATGGCAAAACATGCCATTGTGATCGACCCAGAGGCCCCAGGCATCCTTGGTATGGATCACCTCAGGAGAGGGTATTTCAAGATCCCAAAAGGGAATCATTGGGCTTTTAGAAGAGCTACTATGGAGACAGAGAATTTGACAGCTGATTTCCTCATCTGGTCTCTCAGAGGACCCTTCTGTTGTAAGACTGATGAGGGATGAAGAACAAGTACTGATAACTACCACAACAGTGCCCTGTGGGCAACATGCCACCAGCCAGCCCTGCCATCCCTGGGATGGGCCATGGATTGAAGAGCTGGGAGTGCTCAGCAAGACCTGCTCAGCCTTTAACAGCCCTACAGGACCAGTGTGTCAGTCCAAAGGTAAGGGCAGACACACAGTAGACTACGGGGGCCTGAATGAAGTCACATCATTACTGAGAGCTGCTGTGCTGGGTGTGCCCCAGGGGTAGAGACACAGCTCCACTACTTGGACTGACCCAGACTGCACTGGGAAAGGGTGAGGCTCCAGAACATTTCCAGCACATTGATAACATCATTGTATGGGAGAAGAGTGCAGAGGAAGTTTTTGATATAGGGAAGAAGATAATCCAAATCCTCTAGAAGGCCCATTTTGCCATAAAGCAAAGTGGGGTGAAAGGGCATCACTGTAGGTTTTTGGAGGATGCACATCCCAGAGTATGGTCAGATTGTCAGCTCTCTCTATCTTATGATGTGAAAGAGAAACTATTTCAAGTGGGGGCCTGAACAACAAGAAACTTTGAACAGATCAAACAAGAGGTTGTCCTGGGCCAGTCAGGACAGGACAGGATGTCAAAAACGTGATCTACAGCCCAGGAGAATGGTCCTTCCTGGCCTGTCTGGTAAAAAGTACCTGGGGAGACTTGAGGATGGTCCCATGGGTTCTAGAATCAGGGTTACAGAGGATCTAAGGCCTGTTACACCTAAACTAAAAAAGAGGCCCTGGCAGCCTATGAAGAGGTTCAAGCTGCTTCCAAAGTGACTAGCACTGAAGTACAGTTTCTCCTGGAACCCTGACTACCAGTGCTGGATGTTCAAAGGGAAAGTGCCTTTCACACAGCATGCCACGTGAGCTCCAGATGCAGCTTGCAACTAGCCAACAGCACTCTAGCCCTCCTGCCCTGGAAGACATCTAGGACTGATAGAACCCACAGCCATGGACTAAATGAACTCAACAGACATCCTGGAGGGATGGCCATTGACTGCAGAAATTATACTGTGCTATGGGAGATGTATATATATGCATATATACATATGTGTGTGTGTAAATACAAATACAAAAGCATGTACCTAGCTGGAAGGTGTAGGAATCGGACATGGCATAGAATAAGGGGTAATGTCCTGGTTCCAACCAGGATAGTTAATTTTTTGCAGTAGCCAGGGCAGGGCCAGGATACTGAGGTTATTCTGTACCACCTCATGCCATTGCAAAAAAAAAGGAGTCTCTCCTGGGGAGAAGGAGTTCCTCCTGGTCGAGTAAGCCAGCAGGAGGGAGTGGGGGGTAATGCTGTTCTGAGCATTTCGCATGTGAATCACTTGGCTCTCTCATATACTTTCGTTATTAATATTGTTGCTGCTCCTGTTTCTTATCTCATTGCTGTTTCCAGTAAATTGTTCTTATCTCTGCCTTTTCTGCCTCCAATTCTCCTCTCCACCCCACTGCAGGAAAAGGGGGACTGAGTGAGTGGCAATGTGGTCAGGAGAATCGCAGTGAGAGCACTAAATTAAGGAATATCACCCCTAAACCACAACAGACTCACAGACTGACATCTCCATGAAGGAAGGCACAGAGGCCTCTGCCATCACCCACTGCACCTAGCAGCAGGCACCACCCAGGGCTCCTGAGAGCCTGACCACCACTGCCAGCATTGCCCTGTCAGCACCCCAGAGATTACCTGAGGACACGGGAGGGAGCTGAAAGCTCGACAGGAAACAGTTCAGAAGGCCCCTGTGGTGGGGGTGCTGTAAAGAACTGCAGGTTCAACAGTGCCAGTGTGAGGACACAGCCAACCTACTGAGTGTGCTACTCTGATCTTGTTCTGACAACAGAAAAACAGGAGGTCAGAACCACCTTCTTTACTCCTCACCAAACTCTTCCCACATCTCTGAACCCAACAAAATAACTGTAGGAGGAAGTCACAAAGTCAGCCTTTTAGTGACCCACCACTATCCCTGTATTATTCTGGACTCAGTCTATGGTACAAAAGCTAAAAACTAATTTAAATCCCAGATCAATAATTTAAATTATTTCAGAGAACGGAACATGCCTGTCATAGTTAAAGATGAGAGAGAGCAGAGGCATCCTAGATCTGATCTGTTTTGATGAGAAGCCAGATCTTCACAAACTAACAGCAGTGTTGAAGAGTTGCATACGTGAGAGCTTGGCTGTTCAACAGTGCAAATTGCTCTAGTAAAACACATCTGCCACTCACTACTGCTTTCTTCTAAATCCCTGGATTTGCAAGGAAGGATGTTCTCCCCACTTCCTCCTGCTGTATCATTGACACAACTGCGTGTGATACAAAATGCTAAAGGCTGAGGAGACAGTAACTATTTCCACCCTGCAAGAGCTGTAAACTCTGAGGCCATTTTCTGAATGTCTGAGCTGCATCTTGAGGGTTCCACTTCATCAATAGCCTCAGGCTGAGAGCAACTGTCCACAAACACTCCAACCCCTACAGAGCCACAGCAACTCAACAGCTCTCGTGCTTCACCCAAAATCCAGTTACAGCACTGAGATGTTAGGGACACTTTTCTTCTCTCTCTCACTCTTGTTTTTATTTCAGAAAATAGAGCAAGCTGGTACAAAATGGGAATTCTGCATTTCCCACTACAAGCTACACATCCAAGCAGTATCCTTTGGGTTCAGCATGAAGAGAATGACTGGGTACAGACCCAGTGCCCTGCTCCTGCCTCCAGGCAGTCGCTGTCCAAGCCAAGACAGGGATGACTCAGAATTTCTGGACATGCCATCCCAAGCACCCTTTACTTCCTTCTTTTATGGGCCTCACCAAAATCAGCCACTTCATACTCCATTATTAGATTAAGCCTTTAAATCCCTTGCCATCAAATTACCACACCTACCTCAAATCTGGGCTTTCAACACACAAGTTGGTTACAACACTCAGCATTTTGCTCCCTTTCTCCATTCACTGAAATGTTTTTACAAGCAGCACATCACCTTGCTTAAATAGTTTCAACTTTCTTCCTCTGGATCTTTATTCTCTCTCTCAAGACAAGGAAATCAAACAGTTGGGTGTCTCAGACGCTCAGAAGTTACAAACTGAAGTCTACAAAGTACTGTGAATGAAGGAGTAAATCTGCTAGGTAATGGAAGACCTAAGAAATTCAGACTGACAGGCAATTCAGCTGCTTTTAATGCTGTTAGTGACAGTGAAAGAGGACAGGACTGCTTTCATAATGCTGACTTCTGCTTCCCAGAGAGGTAACACACAGAGACAGGGACCTGTGCCTTGCCATCTGCACACTTCACCAGTGGATCTCAGGTGAGAGATCTCACATGAGCTCCAGAGCTGCTATGATCTGGCATCAACCCTCGGGAATTAATCCCTCCTGAGCCCCTGTGTGCTGCTGCCAGAGCTCCCAGCAGGGCTTTGCTCACAGACTCGGTACCAAAGAGCAGCTTTCCAGCAGGGACAGGCTGAGGACTTTGCTCTTTGGACCTTTATCTCCCTCTGGAATGAGGCCCAAACCTCCAGCACGAAGCAAGGTCCACCTCAATGATTACAGCTCCCAGAGAAGCACAAAAGACAGGTCCATCAGGAATTCATGTTCATTGTGAAGGGGAAAGACAGGCTTTCTTTACTACACTGGCATCATCTTGCATCTGTTTACTGACAAAAAAAAACCTAAGTCTCGACTAATTGCTATTTCATCCTATGTAATGTGTTCCAAAAGAAAGTCACCATGGTACTTGGAATGTATATGCCAGAGGGACAGATGGAGAGGCAAGGAAAAGATTAATCATTTTATGGCAGAAAGCCAGTGGTGTTACCAAAAACATATAAAAAAATAAAGTTAATTCAGTCTCAGCACAAGAATGGTGGCAAGTGATGTTATCTGGGCTGAGGTGAGAGCGCTCACCTAAACCAACCTGCAGATTTGGCAGTTTGACAAAACATTCAGTTAAAAATACTCACTTTTAAGTCAGCAACAAGAAAGCCTTACAATGTAATATTTCAAGAATCAGTTTTGAGAATTAAATCATGAGCTGGCTACCACTGCTCAGAGGAAGCCAAGCTCCAAGTCTCCCATCACTTTAAGCTAATTGCTATAACCAAGGCCTACCACAACAGATTCATGAAGCAATTACTGTCTTGTTCTTCAGCAGTAAATTAACTCAAATTAAAATACTCAAATGTCCAGGAATAACTGTAATTTACTTCATCCTTTATTACTAAAATTTGGTAAAACTAGAAATAAAATTTTAAAAATCCCATTAAAAAGAAGCCAGGTGTTTTATTACCACTTATAATAAGATGTGAAATTCTCTCCCAAGCATTTCACAGATGCCAAAGAACTTCAGAAGTCCAAGGCCTTTTAAAAAAAAATGAACCCATGTTTCCCCATAATTACTGAAATACAAAAGACAAAATTTCATGGGAAAATCTTTACAAATGACTGGATATACAGAGAACAGATTCTTAATACATTTTAGCATAAATCAACTTTTCCCAGGAAAAGAAAATCAAATGATCATATGCTTACACTGTATACATGCCTGAAGAAAGAAAAGGTCTCCAAAATTCTGCACAAGCCTGAGTACAAACAAAATGAAATTACTACAATTTCTGCACTCAGCATCACTGTTGTACTTATGAATCAAAATAAAGCTTAGAAGGTTTACTTTGTAATGAGTGTCACCTCTGCAAACAACTTCAAAGCTTTAATGGATAATTAGTCACAATTGATCAATGTCTTCCAATTGCTTCAAGAGCTTTTATAAGTGCCAAGCAGAGCAAGTGGCTTTCTTCAGATAAACAAGAATTATTCCTCAGTATATAAGAACAGAAACTTAATCAGAACCACAAAATTAACTGTAGATGTTTCAAAGGTTTGTTTCATCAAGAAAATCTAGTTTGGACGTGAAGAATAATTCAACTTTAAAAGAATTTTGAAATACTTAAAAAGAGAATTTTAAAAGGCTGAAATTCAGTGAAGATACGTCTCAACAGATACACAATTGTATATTCACAGGTCAGAATTTTTATGAGTTAATTCCACAAGAAGCTCCAGTGTGCACTAAAACACATTTATGGTCACACCAAAACAGAGTTTTCCACCATAGGCTCCCAAATGAGTATTCCTGTCCTCCCCCAGTTCCTGCACTTCATCATCATTAAGCGAGGTCACAAAAAGTTTAGGAAGTAGTGACAGGCCAGGGGCAATGTCTTCAAACTGAAAGAGGGAAAATTTACATTAGATACGAGAAAGAAACTTCCCTGGGAGGGTGGGGAGGCCCTGGCACAGGGTGCCCAGAGCAGCTGTGGCTGCCCCTGGATCCCTGGAAGTGTCCAAGGCCAGGCTGGACAGGGCTTGGAGCAGCCTGGGACAGTGGAAGGTGTCCCTGCCCATGGCAGGGGTGGGACAAGATGAGCCTTAAGCTCCCTTCCAACCCAAACGATTCCATGATTCTGTGATTCTATAAATGCAGATTTTCATACCAATTCAACCTAAAGTCTGCTCTCCTTCCTTTATTTCCTGTACTGTGGATATTGGGCTTTCAGACTGTACCCACCAGGCCCCAGAAGAATTGCCAGCTGTGTCTGCCAGCACCTCAGCAGCTCAGAAGTGCCTATAGCTGGCTGGAGACAGCCAAGGAAAGGGAGAGCACGTCATGCTCCAAAAATTTAGTATTATAAGGAATAAGCTGTTTTGGTAAGAGAAAACAGTAGCACTATTTAAGAGGTTCTTTCTCCATTTATCTCCCCGAAATTGGCCAAGGATACATTATCATTCAGCCCATGGAATGTGATATTCCACAGAGGTGGCAGAAAAGGCAACAGTAGCTCTGAGAGGGAACAGCAACAGGAAAAGTATCTCCAAAATATAATTAAGAGATATTATGTATCCTTCCTTTATAGTGAATACTCTCCTTGACAAACATGAATCCTAAAGGAAAAGGGGAAACACTGAAGGGAGAGGCTGTGACTCTAAAAGTAACTATTCTTTTTTAATGCACCAGGGAGAAAAAACAAATCACATTAAATACAGATTATATTAAATACATTTAAAAAACCCAAAAATCAGTATTGCTTACTCCAAAAAAGTACTTAGCACAAATATCACAGCCTGACATTAACTACAGAGAAATGTAACTATAAATAATTTACAGTGTTAAAATAATTTTTAAATAACTTTAAGAGCCAAATATATTTGTTTTGAAACACCACAGTGACTTCAAACACTATTGTGACTTTGTGTCCTTCTACAAAACATGCTCTCCTTGAAGATTTAACAATATCCATGAACCTATTGACACAATTCTGCCCAGGCTTTTAAACAAGGCAAGATCTGATGGTTGTCCTTAAACAGGATTAAAATTGAACAGTTTAACAACCCAGGCCTGTATACACATTCCTCCCTGACAGCAGCTGCACAGAGGATGATCCAGAAATGCTTTTTAACCCAAGATGCCTCATATCAAACTACGGGAGCCACCACTGTTTGTTCCAAGAGAGAAATCTCATCTTCAACTGGTGGTGTTCCAACACTTGTCCATTACCAGGGTACAAAGATCCTCCCGTCCTAAAGGCAGTTATTTAATTAAGTCAATTTGCCAAAAGCTTCAAAGGGCATTTGTTTTGTTTCCAAAACTCCCCTGACAAGCAGAGCAGCCATGCCAGGACAGCATTGTGCTGCAGTCACTCAGAGAACACAAATCCTTTCGATCCAAAACAGCAGCAGAGTGCTAAAAAAAAAATCTATTTACACTCCCTCCAAAAAAAATCTATTTCATTTCTTTTGGCAAGGATGGTCCCATATTTAACATGTTGTATTTTCATTATGATTCATTCTAAAACAAAGGCACTGTTGAACCCTTTACAGGGCACAGGACACTTATTTCCCAAACCTAAATAGGATTTGTACATAGATACCAAAGAACACATCCATCACTTTGGGATTTGAGCATCTTTAGAACATGTAAGCACAGACATTTCCAGGTGCTACTTACAGGTAGTTTTTGCAGCACCAGGAGTTCAAAAATAATCTCAAATATTTATTCATCCAAATCTCAATTCTGTAAAGTATTCCTGGCCTTAGAATTAAAGCCATTGCTCAGATTACAAACAAACAGTTAAAACACAAGCAAGCTTAGTGTGCCACTTCACAGTCACAGTAATTTCTGGAGTAAATAAAAATACTCTTTTCTGCAATAGCAAGAAGGAGGAGGATAAGGAGGAGAAATGAGCATGTACTATTTACAGCCCATGGACACAGTTACAGCAAACTCATGTCACACACAAATGGACTTCAGCTTCCAAACAAAACCCAACAGGTATTTCCTCCAAATATTCACAAGAAGAAAGGAAAATGCCATCCTCATATTCTGCCATTCCTTGTACTCAGCCCTGTAAACCAGCAAACGTGCCAGTAAGAATTCAAAATTATTTTTTGACATAGGGAGGGAAAATGTGTACTGAAACACCTTTCCTAGCTTAAATCAAGGTGAAGAATAATCTGCCCACTACAAAGTAGGTCTTAGCACACCTTGTGTAGCCTCTTGTATTGAAATTTTAACCCCCTATGGAAATTAATTTCAAAATTCCAAAGTACAATTTTCCAACATAATCTTATTTTTTGCCTGATGGCAGCAGAGCCCTGTTTTCTTTCAATGAAGTATTTTCCACTTGTAGAAGCTGCAAAAGGAGAATCATCTCCTCTCACTGTTTCCACCTCTGATCCCTTTCTCAGGAAGGCTGAGAGTTTATCAAACCTCATGTAATCTTCCAAGTCTCCTGCAATGCCTTTTTTCTAAAGAAACAGACCACCAGCTTTTAGTTTCCAGACCATAACACTGCCTACTTTGACATATTTCAGCATGTCCTTCCAACCACAGGATTCCCAATATAATCATAGCTCACTGTCAAGCATAAATATTATCTTTTAAGTAAGGGCAAGATTTGAGACCTGCTAAAAGGTCTTTTCATCAGAAAGGCTCCTGTGAAATCATATCTACATGCATGATTAGAGTCTATTAAGAAAATTACTGTGACAAAGCCATTTCCTTCTGACTGAAGGAACCAGGCATTGCTTAACTTCTACACACCAACGTTTCAGTTGGCAGGCTTTCCTCCCTCCCATCTGAGTCATTTTTTACCCAGGCATTAAAAACCCCAAACTACAAACAGCAGCAGGAAGATATGTGAAAACAGTCTGAAAACTAGAAAGATGTCATCTTAGTTACATCTATCAGTAAGGACCTGGGAGTTTCTGTCATTTTGACTAACCTGAAACAACACTCTAAATCTTGCTTTTAATCAACGGCTTCCAAAGGAACTGGTGGATCTTTTAGTTTCTCCCAAAACGTTCTTTCAGATAAACTTCCTAGAAATTAACCCCACTTCAACAACAAAAACTGAAGAATTACAAGACTCTAACCAATATAACTGATGGTTAGTGACAAAAACCTTAATGTTTGTGGCATGTTATCACAGTAGAAGATAATGGCACAATTCTGCTGTGAAGAGATCCCATAACACTTAATTTTTGTCAGCTGGCTGATAAGCCAGTGCAAGTGCACGGAGAGGCTTTTGGGTGTGAAGCAGGAGCAGAGGAAACTGAGCAGTGGCTTGTCCCCACCAAGGCTGAGTGCTCTGCTTCTTGCAACCCTGGAGCCAAACTGAACCTTGATACCTGCATGAGCCCCAGCCAAGTGACTATCACTGCAAAGATCTTCAATGACATTGCACAACTGCAAACAAGACTTAACTCATGTACTAGAAACAGGAAACAACTCGATTTCAGGTGCCAGGAGTAACAGTTGTGGGAAGTGAGCTTTTTAAGTCACTAAATCTCTTTGACGTATCAGCAAACTCATCTGTCGAGCACCACTTTCCATGGTCACATTTCAAAACAAAACTGCCTTGGAGACTTTCATTTTACTACGAGTCAGTGAGTTTTGCTATTATTATTGCAGAGTGTTTCTCTATTTATAGCTTTCTTCTGTTGTATTACTACAAAAACACATATGTCTCTCCTCAGTAAAAATGCTGCTTTGGTGCTCCTTGTTCATCAGAGAATGGAGCAGCTACGACCGAGTCTGTACTGCTATTAAGAGTCCCCTGGAACTGGGAACCAGCACTGTTTGGAATATGATTTGGACAGGCTACTGGTGTTTGCCAGAGGCATGGTCTGCTAGGAGACAGGCAGCTTGGCAGCCGAGCACGGACAACTCCGTGGATGAGAAGCAAATTAACTGCAAGTCATGATAAAACAATTCAGGCAGAATTCAGACAGATTGAGAGCCACCACAGAAACAAACAGCACCAGCAGTTTACTAAAACACACAGAGCTGTAAAGGAATGAGAACATCTTCAGCTGACTTAATTCACAATCAGCAAGCGTATCTAAATCTGGTACTCAGCAAGAGCAACTGGGGGATCTGTTTAAATAAATAGTTGGCTTCATTTTTTCTCATCACAAATTTTCCTTACCACAGTTTCCTCACAACACCGAGACAAGTAACGTAACCATGTACACCATGTAAGCTTTGCTCTTTAACACAGTTCATTATTGTATTTCATTTACTTAAGATTAATTTCCAACATCAAAACACCACTCAGTGAACAGCACAGGCAGCAAAACTGTGAATGTGCTTGTCCAAGGCACATGTATTAGACAGACACTCTGCCTGGAAACAACAACAAGAGAATTCACTTCTTTTATAGCTCAACATTAAAAAGCCCTGAGACAACGAGTTATTCTCTTGGTAGAAATTAAAAATGGTTTTACTGTTTTCTGAACTCTCACTTCTGGTAAGAGTTCCTCCTCCTCTTTAATCAGACTCTACTCTCACTGAAGCATACACTGCCATGTGGCTATTCCAACTGAAATAAAGTTGAAAACATGCACTGTCCAAACAAATTAGGCCAATACCATTTAGAGGAAAAAACTGTTCTGCACTCATAGGCAAAAATCCAGCAGACCAGATCTAGTTTTGCACAGTTAGTGATTGTTTTGAGTCTGTTGAGGTTTTGATGGCAATCCCACTGCTGGTACCAACTTCCAGTGGGGCTTAAATACATACATAAGGTAAGGAAAACTCATGGCTTGCAAAAAGCACTTGGAATTCTGTATCTAAATTCCCTGCTACCTCCTGGAATACTACACTGGAAGATCTGCCAGTCAGATGAGCTCCTCCATCAGTTTCTCCCAGCACACAAGGTTTATTTCATATCAATGTAAGTATTTTCCTTCAAAATTTTCAAACCAGGTAGAATGAAGTTACTCAAAATCTTCTATCTTCAAAAAAGGCATCCCAAAAACCCCCCAAACAATGCTAATGTTGTAAACCTCATAAGGAGGTATGAAAATAAACAATCATTTTTTTCTCATCTCTTTATAGATTCAATCTGACCAAACAATTTAATCTTTTTCTGAGGCATACAGAGCCCAATAATGTTTGATTAAATTGTGTTTGCCTTTCAGAAGGAAAGTTGAATTTGGGGTAGGTTTAATTGTTCTATAAAGAAAATTATTTTGAAAGAGCCTCCAACAAGTTGTATCTTCACTGCAGCTTAACTGCAATAACTTCTGCAGATCATCAGGCATGCGTAACTCCAGATTTTTTTCCTTAATTTCTGCTGCTGGGTACCAGAATATCCTTGTTGGAGTGACCGGTCTCTGAAGTTACTGAAGTGATTCCTTTTACAGAATTGTATGAGGAGGCATCATAGCTTGGAAACACATGGAAAAGAAAACACTCAGGAGTCCTCTCAACTGAGTGGGACTTCACCACTTCTAAAGGGAAAGAGCAGAAGCACCAGTTAGGGGAATCACTGCCCACAACTCCTAACACGGGGCAAAACGGAAGCATGAGAACCATACAAAATAAATGGGAACTTCCCAACATTTTCTTCTAACTTTCCACAGGCTTTGACAGCTGTACTAGGGCACAGGGAATGCATCTCAGCAAGAGACTCTCCAACAACTCATCGAAAGAAACACAACTTCAAGCCCTTGCCAGCCACAGCTACAGGAAGGTTTCACCTCCTTCACCTGGAAAAGAAAAGCTCCCACAGCAACAGGAGAGTGTTAGGCACGAGCACGTCTCCAATGGAATGCTCATCCCTATGGAAGCACTGACACCTGCTGAGCTTTCCTACTGCTTATCACATCCAACAACCTTAAAAAACACTTCTAGCAAGATGTTCTAGACGGTCTGAACACATTTTCAGGACTTAATGGATGCAACAAAAAATACAGTACAACACAAAAGGGCAATTCATTACTGCTGGAAGTGACTGTGACAAGATGATCTGCTCCTCTACTCCCCTCAAGTAATAATTGTTCAAAGACAAATCCTTTCCTCTTTAAAGTTGATTTCCTAAGGAACTTCAACCCAATCTCCTTATAGCGTCCTCCAAGAAAACAGGGCCACGATGCTACAGCTGCAAGCAAAATTGTTTCAGGAAAGGAGACAGGCAGAGGGAGCAGAGATATACACAGTAGCATGGAAGAGAAAGTTCCTCAAATGTTTCCAGGTTTTCTCAGCAAGTCAAAATCACCAATCTTTGGAAGTATCATGTGAAATCTATGAAAGCTTTGGTCACATCTCCATAGATTGAGGGAGTAGTTTACTTAAATTTTCCCCTGCCAATGGAAGAATAATTGTCTTGATATCAGCAACTTCTTGCCCTCTGACACTGGGAATTAGTTATTTTCCACTTCTCTTTGAATAGGTTATGTTTATCCCCACCTTTGGCTCATGCAAGCACCCTGCTCAGTTCTGCCTTGAAACAGACCAAAATGAACAATTATGGCTGATAATGAACCAGATGAAATGAATCCTTGCAATTGCTGAGATTAGGAGAAGGGATCAGATTCTGGATATTTTTCCTTCTTTTTCTCTTAATAGAAAGAATGCTTATATAAACAAACCACAAGAAACAAAACCAGAAAAAGGAATGGATTGATTAGTCACAGTACAAAAGGATTAGAACCAACCACCACAGAAGCAAGGTCCTGCCCAACAAAACTGGTCCCAAACCATAAAGGGTCATGAGTTCCCCACATTGCATATAAACAAATTGAATTGAGAAAAATGGGCTACTGAGCTGTACTTGAATAAGGTTAGTCAGAGATGCACATCACTTATTTTTAATGTAATTAGAAGATCTTGCTTTAAAAAGTTTTTAGGTATTTTTTCTGCATCTGTATTTCACAGCTCTTTCTCTTAGGATATTGCTACAATGATCACCTAGAGAATTTCCTTCCAGCCTTGATACAGTTCTTCAAGCAGGATGGCAGATACATTTTAAGCTGTTGAGTCAAGTTGGGCACATTCATTATTAGGTAGATAGTTGCCTCACCACTTTTATTACAGCTCTTTAAATCTTTTAAGCTGTGCATATTAAGTGGTAAACACCAGGGAATCAGCAGGTGAAAAAACAAACTAACCCACATTTTCCTTCAGCAGAAAATTCAGTTTCAGAAGAACAGACAAACTCACTGAAGTGTTTCTTTACTTTTCTTAAAAGCTTTCCTGAAGCATCAGTAAGAAAAAGCTAACACACAATCATGGCTGATAATCCTGTAACTGGGGGATGAGGAGAGGCTGGTAGAGGATACCAATCCTCAAATGCCAACTAAAGAAAATGGCAAAAATAGAGAACGCTGCTGCTTGGCACAAGAAAACTCAGGGAGCAAGTATTTGTTACAAAATGGAAACACAAAATCTTTGTGTAAAATATTGAGCTCACCTGGTCTCTTTACTAAGTGAAAAATAAGTTGTATATAAAGCAAAACTTTTTTAAAGAAACAATGTTTTTAAGCTTCATCTTATTCAACAAGAAATGGAGCCCTGGAAAACACCAGTTTTCCTGTTTTACTTGGCCAAATTTTTAAAATTATTTTAAGTGCGCCTCCAAAGAGGCACCATTTATGCTCTGTCATGAAACAGACCTTTCACTACTCTGTAAATGGAGGCAATCTGGGTCCCTTTCTCAAGCTAGTGAATCCATTTGCAGCTGACAACAGGCTAAGCCTGAAGTCCTTGAAACCTGGAGTTTGTCTGAGATCTGGCCTGTTCTTTACTAGAGATGGGTTTGTTTAAAATAAATCAAGACCTCACAGGACCTCCCCCACCAGGCTCACATGGATTCCATCAGCAAGTCCTTTGCTTTGGGGTAATTTGGCTTCAGTTGGTTCACGCAGAAAAATCAGTAGTATCACATAAAACTGAGTAGTGACTAGGAAAAACCTACTCCCAAGAACTTAGGTATCTGTACCTTCACAGAAATAAGATAAATGGAATTCCTCACTCTTCCCACAAATTTCAAAGGAAAACAAAAGAAAGATAAGCTGACTCTCTTTCAGTACAGACCAATCAGCTTCCACACATCTACAGCCTCCAAAACAGTTATGTCAACTTTCAGATGCTCTGACCTTCACTCTTAACACAAGCATCTCTTCCTTAAGCAGAAGCATCTCTTCACTGCAGAGAGAATGCTTTTTATGGTTTTTATTTTTTAAAAAAATTAAAATTAACTACACAGTACTCCACAGTGATGTGAGCACCTCTTCAGAGTACAGGATGCACATTTTCATGTCAGACAATGCAATTTTTTCCACAATTACTAACACATTAATGAATTAACATTTACATGTTAATAAACTACAGTGACAACAGCTACTGATGCACGAACAGATAAAAGATGATATAGAAATTTGACCTTTTTCTACATATCAGAACATGGTGGGTTTGTCATCAAAATTTCATGAAGGAACTGTACCAAAACAACCCAGACACAAGATAAGGCACAGAGCAGGAGGAGCAGCAGTCAAAATACTGCTCTAAGCTCACACCTGGAAAACAAAGAACTAAAAAGCAGTAACTACATCAAACAGGCAGTGTCCTGGGACAGAGGCACATATTTCCAGGTATATATTCCCTGCCCTGATCCGCAATGGCCACCAAATTAGGCTCGTGCCCTTCCCTTTTCTCAGTTTGCATTAGCTTGGATTGCTATGTGAAATTTGATGTTTCCAGATCAGTTCCTCCATACTTAAAAACCATTCGCTGCACGGCTGCTGACAGTGGTCCTTGACAAGAGGAGCAATTGCTACACCTCTCCCTTCAATCTCCAAGCGTTCACATTGCTTTAGAAGATGGCGTTGTCTGGCAGCTAAATTGAGATCCTGCACACGAGAAATCATCTGCTTCCTTTCTGCTGGATTATGCTACTCTTTTCTAATTCACCCTGCTAAGATACTCTCCAACTTTTAGCTTCGAGGATGTCTTTTTCAACAAGTGCTTTCATTTTTGACTACGTAAGAAGTACTGCTTCAATTATCTCCTTTGTACAATATCACTGGTGACTGAAAGGTGTAACTACAGACTCAAGAAACCACATCCTTAAGTTCTGTCCCAGGAAAGGATCTACTGTGTTTCCTAAACACCTGTATGGAGAAAAACCAGTGCAATGAATAGAATACAGTAAATGGCATGTACATACTTTAGTAATTGCTCCTGTCTGTGCTGTGTTCAGCCCGGTGTGTCCAGCCATCTGTGGAGATACTTGGGTTAAAGTCTCTGCCAGCACACTGCCTGCATTCCCCTGCATGGCAGGGGCAGAATATTGCATTCCTGCTCCCCTTCCTCTTCCAGCTGCCCCAAGAGATCCATTCATTACCTGCCCTTGTCCTTGCTGAGGTTGATTCATTAAATTGTGACCAGAATTACTGTTGAGAAGGCTCTGGTGTGTCTGACTGAAATTAGTATTCATACATATCCCAGGTCCAGTCTGTGATGTTGCAGGGCTGCTCGTCACCATTCCCACTTGTTTTTGTGCTTGAGAGTTCAGAGTTTGGGATGCAGGTGTGGTAGGTCCAGAGGTGCTGGCTGCTTGCTTGGCCAGGCCTGGAGCAGAGGAGTCTCCTGGGTTCAGGGGGCTCTTGCCCATGGCGCCCAGATTCCCGATGCTCGCGCTGTTCGGCTGCCCTTGCACCTGACCACCCACTCCCTGCTGCACGGGGCTGCTCGAGTTCACATTGCCAATTCCTGGGTTTAAGGAAGGGCCGCTGCTTCCCCTCAAAAGTTCAGAAAGTTGTTTGTGTTTGGAAGCCGCATCTGGAACGAGGTTCCCGCTGCTGTTTAAAAGGCCCAACTCGCCATTGGGGATCAGCTCATCAGGAAGATCATTTTCCAAGTCAAACAAAGATCCGAAATCTACAAGTTAAAACAGAAACACGGGTGAGAAAACATGACAAACAAGTAGCTAAAATATTTGTCTTTGCTACTTTGTACCAGTGTTAACAATGACAGGCATTCAGGATGCCTTTACCCAAGACTGAGAAGTGAAGGTGCCTGAGACACGACCTCCATCCAGAGCCTTTCACTGCACACACTGTGCACACACAACCATACAGGGTACAGCACTGGTCAATAAACAGGTTTTCTGGCAAAAATTTTGACAAAACAAAGCTTAAGAAAACTAAGCTGGCATGAATGTAATAATCTAAGCTAACGCTTAAATCTCCCTTGTTTTGGCTAAAAGATTAAGGCAGAAAAAACAACAGATTTTTTTCCGATTGTTTTACTCTCCCAAAAGAGCAATTACATCACCTTTTCCAACCTCCCCTGTAATCCCCAGCCACCACATTTCATCCAGCAATTCTACCTCAACCCTGTCATTTATGTGTGCACATGGTCAAAGAACATCTTCCAGCAGTGCTTCAAAATTTCAAAGAACAACTTCCCCAGCAGTTTGATCCCAGCCTCACATATAAAGACATTTAAGATCAGTTTCTAGTCCCTGATTTGTACCATGATCTGCTACCTCAGAAGATCCCAAAAGGCATTCAGCATTTTCCCCTTGTAATGCCTCCTGAATCGAGTCACTGCTCGATTCCTGAACAACTCAAATAATTCAAATTACTCTGTAAGTGCCCAACCCTCATTTATCATGCCCAATATTGACAGAGGTAATCTACACACTCTCCAGATGAGCAAAATAAATCAATCAAATCTTCATTAAGCCACTTGAAGGAACAGCTCTGCCTGGCTGCAACATTCAGACTAATAAAAAAGTGGTGGGGCATTTTTTTTTTTTTCCTTTAAAAGACCAACTCAGGTTCACTGAAATATTTTATTGCACATCATAAGCAGCATCTGTTTAACAGTTATTTTAGTATGTAACTAAAAACCAGAATTTTACTTCACTGTATATAGGTACCTCCAAGTGAAAGAATACATATCTGAAGACATAAGGACAGACACATATTTATAAACACCGAAGCAGACCAGCCTCAATACTCCAGAGTAGCTGTTCAAACATGCAACACACCTTGGAAGAGTTTTTCAGTCCAAGGATGGGAACTGAAACAATCACTTCTCACCGTAACATGAATGTGTAAAAACTTTATTTTGCCCCCCAAGCCAGCCCTGACAAACCCCAATCCTTCACACTGAGCAATAAACCACATTTTTTCCAGGTTAGAGCAAAGAAGAGCTCTTTAGTAAAGGACATTCCAAAATCTTCATTGTTTTAAAGTTTAATTCGCTCTTCAACCACAAAAAGACCCAGACTGCAAAAATGATGTAAGATGGTACATTGAAAAGAAACAACAAACCTCAAGCAACACATAAACTGTATCACAAAGCACAGATGCATCACCAAGCCATCTTATCTCTTTAATATCATGTATTTCATCTGCATGTGCATTTCCCATTCAACCTAACTGAAGAAAAATTAATAAAAATGGTCAGACTTGCAATGTCTAGTTCATTACACACACACACAGGCACAGTAAACAAAGACAAAAACATTAAATTCTGGCTGTTTTCAGGTGCTCAAAGCACTACATCCTTTAGGGACCCACACCCTGCCACCATCACCTACTGGAGTCAATAATCCCTCCATGATTGCATGATGTGGGCTGTGACAAATACACTCAAAATAGAGCCCCTGCTCCCCTCCAAGCAGGCAAGGAACAAGCCAGCATTTCATTTAGCAAGAATAATTGAAGTATTTTTAATTTCTCTTACTTGCTGCCTTTCCTTTCAGGTCTCTAGTTTATCTTTCCTGCTTGTCTTCTAGAAAAAATTCTGGTGTACCTTCCACTCCATGATCGCTACATCTCTCCTCTTTCCCACACAACTATTGACACTGACCATGCTGCAGTCTGCCACTTCCTATCCATTCTGGTTCTACTTTCCCTCTTCCAAGATTTCCCTATTTCAGCCTGGAGTGCTGGGAGGCTTAGGGAGGCTCTGCCACTGGTGGTGGCTGCAGTTGGAGCCTGACCAAAGCCATCTGCCCGTGCATCACTGAGGGTGGGACTGGGGCAAGGGCTGAGGCTTTGCCTTTGTCCAACTGCTTTGCCTGCTCCAGCCCTCCCCAAACTCAAGGTTTACAGTGCTCGTTCACACAGCTCCTGTAAATCCCAATAAAAGGTGATCTTCCAAGCTTTTGCACCAAAATTGTAATATTTCATGGACAAAAGATGTGTGGGTGAGGAGACGAGGGCAAAGAAGAAGAGACAAAATGTGAAGGAGGAAGACGTTGCTGTGGCTTAAAGAGTAGTTTTTTTTCCAGCTGTATTTCAAAATGAGATGCTGGAGTATAAATGCTCAATTTGTTTTTTTGCTTGGCTGGCTGGACTCTCTCAGTCTTGCCAGAGCCAAGAACTGGAAATGTTTTTGCACTTTACAAAAAAAGAGTGAAGAAAGCATTTGGGAATACTGCCACTTAAAACCTGAAATAATCTACCACTCCTAAGCTCCTGTAAGAAGGCTGTACATTAAGGTTAGACGTGGAAAATGTACAGCTCTGCCAGCAGGAAAATAAAAAGCAGGTAAACAACTTAACACAATGGTCCTGTAAAAATTCACCAAGAATTCAATTGTTCATGCAGTGATTAATCATCTTCTTTTATATTTCATCAGAGTCATGCACATTAAAAACAGCAACACAAGGCACATTTTACAACGGTTATAAAATACAACAGAAAACAAAAATCTACTTGAGCATGTCTGCAACAAATCCATAAAGATAAGAGATTGTCTTGGCAGTTATAAAAAGAATAAATGTATTTACACACATATAAAAATCTGCCATAATAAGAACATGGCCCATTTCTACTGACAGAGAAATGAAAAGCAACTGCAGTCCCTCCATCCTCACAAGAAGAACAGAGTTGATCCCATTCTCAATGCTTCAACTGTTTCTCAAAGGCAGCAACCAAGGGGCTAAAAACTGAGGGACACCTTTGCCTTTACAAGCAGGTACCAGAGGCAATAGTCAGGGAACACCTTTGCTGAGAGATCCCACTGAGCTTTAACCTGCTCCATTCCTCAAACCTGCCACGCACCCAGCACACAACAGAGCAGGAAAAGGGGTCTGGATTTTAAAGGCAAACAGATTCCCTAAAGCCATGAGGCACATACCTCTAATTCAGTGCTCAGGAAGCAGCAGAGCTGACTAATTCACCTCGTCGTGTCTTGTCTCTAACATGGCACTTGTGATCCTAAATCTCATACCTTTCATTACCTCTGTCACATAAACCCAAATGTCCTCTTAACAGCAGAGCACCAAAAAACCAGATTATGTTTTCTGCTAGGCATGGAAAAGCACTAGGCAAGTACCACACCCCCACTCTTTGCAAAGGGCTCCTTTTCCAATTCGAGCATTCCGCATTCTTCGAGCAGCTATTTTCACACATAGAAGATAACCACACTTGAGACACTTTCTCTCCTAATTTCAGTCTTATGAACTTAAATATCACAGTTTTCTGCCTTCCTGGACAACACTTTCAGAAACCAGAATTAAAAAAAAAAAGATGTTGTGTTTCCTTCTAGGCCTTCTCAGAAGAAAAAAACTGTGCTGCATTCTGAAGGCAGAACATTCTCATCTGTACAACTGCTTGTGACTGTTACCGAGAGACTTTCCTAATATGCATATTCAATCAATTAACTTGTTTCAATGTCACCACTTTTTCCCCTTTAGCTCAGCCTGGAAAGGTGACAAACATCCTAAGGTGTTTCATTATGCGACTTATTATCTCAAATGTATCTCACAGTGAGAAGGAGGAGAAGTATCAAATTCAGTTTCATTTTTTACAGCATAATCTTTGCTTGAGACGTGACTGGGAGTTTTCCTGTCACAAACTGAAGTCCAGCACACAAGCAGTATTTTCACCGTGCCTCTCTTTCATGCCAACATAGCTATTACATTTCAGTGAGCCCAAATTTGTTTTGTAAGGCTTCTTTCAATCACGCCAGACCCCAGCAGACAAAGCCTCAACAGTTCAGAGCTCCAGCCATTCCCTAAAATTCACTGTCAGGTAGCTCTCCTCAATAGCCACACTGTCAGCAATCACCTCGTCCATTCCAACTTCCTTTTGGTGTTTGAGGATTCTGTAAATTTATTGTTTCACAAAAGACAATTATTGCATTTAATGTTTTAGAACAATTAAACAACGTGTTCATGGAAAATCTAAAATTTCCAGTAAGGAAACTTTAGATTTGTGTCTTTCCCTAACAAGACACAGAAAGCTTGGGAACTGACATCCATCTGACCTTGATGTTCAGCAGAGCAGCATCTCTTCTTCCAAACACCATGTTTAACAACCAGGTTGACAATTATGGCAATGATGGACCTGGCTGGGGTTAAGGAGAACCTGATGGCTGGGTGGAGAGTGGTAAGAAGGAATGGGAGATGCAACATCAAGGATCTGGATGAGTCTCAACAATTTATAGCTTGAGTAATACGAGATTTGAATATTTAACTAAATTTCTACCTGTCTGATAATTTAAACTACTTGCACTTGGGATGAGAATACAGTCTGGGTCGCTCGTTCCTAAGTCACTGGACTGGTCAAAACTCAAATATGTTGGTATGAAGCTCATCTTCTGGAATCCTTGGGACTTATGTCTAGAAAATTCACTGTAACCATCATCATGGCTCTCTGGCTGACAGGTCCACAGTCACTCAGGTTGGAAAGGACATCAGGTCTGTCTGCAGCCCAGCCCTCCACCTCCTCTCAAAGCACACGTGCTCCAGCCCCCAGTCTCCTGAGCAACCCTTCACTGAACTCATTTCAGCTCCTCCATGACCTTCCCAGTACAGATAGGAGGCTAAAGAATCTGTAGCTGACTGTATTGCCTTTTAACCCTTTTTGAAAATGGGGTTAACACTTGCCTTCTCTTGCACTCCTGTGGCTGGGATTTTAGAGACAGATCTTAATTATCTCCCCCAATCCATTTTAGTAAGACTTCAGCAATTAAGTGACTTTTCAAAACAGAAGCTTGCTACACAAATAAATCATGAAACTAATGAAAAAAAACCCAGCAGTTTTCTTCTAACCTCTGCTGCAATCCTACCTGTATTCCTGACACCAGCTCCACCAGCATACACAGGAGCCAGGATGGGGAAAATGCACATATCCACAGCCTTTATACCACCACTAAGGTGTGATAACAATTACCACCTGATACAGGAAAAGCCACCTTTTCTGACCCTGTCCTCCTCCTCACCTCCATGAAACAAGAGTAGTTTAAACTGAGATCCTTGCTTGGTCACACCAGGTTTAGTCCCCAGCCTCTTTCATGTTTTGTATCACGATGTCATAACCTCAAGATTCTCTCTTCTACATTTGTCCAAGTTGTCTCCACCATCTCTCTTTTGCTGTGCTCATAGTGACAACACAACGTTATAAATCTAGAAAAACCTGAGATACTGGTTTATTTCAGAAATAATTGGTGGGTTTAGGGATTTTTCTACCCTTTCATAAAAATAAATCACAGATTACTTGAATGCTTCCCTATCACTTACAAAGCAGTATAGGAGAGCACATTAAATGGCCCCTGCACTTGGCACTAAGGTTTATATAAAGAAGAAAATATTAAAAACGTCCAGCTAAGAAGCTGGTCTCCAATCTCTCCCCAGAGGCCAGAGGGGAATAAAGCCAAGGCAACCCCAAAATGCATGGCAGAAGCAGCCCAGCACGAGTGCTCACTCTGGTCTGCTCTCAGAAGCACCAGATGGCGAATGATGGATTGCCTTTGCCTTCCTCTCCAAAGCCATTCTTCCTCTTAACTGTTTCTCAAAGTATCTTCACTATTTTGACACAGTTGCCATGTCTTCTCTTGTGAATAAGTGTAAATCCCACCCAGTGGATACAACAGTATCCACAAGACACACATGGCTACTGTCCCAGTGCACATGGCTACCAGGCTAACCCTCTTACAGACCAGAAGGCTTCAGTAAATTTATTTACCATAAGAAGAGAAACCCAGACAGAAGGAAGAGGAGGCAATCTGTGGTGGACTGGAGACACCACACTGGGAACATCAGCTTCTCATTCACAAGATCATTCTGATGAAGATTAGATACTTTAAGGTTCTTGGAGCATATTAACATTAATAGAAGTGAGACTGCCTTCTCATCCTATCACAAACACACACATCGTGCCTCTTGCCCAAATTTAACAGCTGACAGAACATTTAAGTTCAAAATGACCCTTTTAAAAGGAATCATCTGAGAGTCTGGTAATTAATAGTGGGCACTTGCTTAAGTCAGCATGAAATGCACAGTCTGTACCAAGCCAGTGTCTGCTCGTGCCTGCCTTGAGTTGTGTCCCACAGCTTCCCTTACGGCTGGGCCACCCTCACTGCCCAGCTGGAAAGAGAACCAGCATGTAACACACAAGGACACGAATTATCTTGACAAACAAACTTTAGCTGTGACATTCCTGGCCAGAGACTTCTTAGCAAATATATTGCCAACACAGGTGGTTCAGGTTTTGAAGTGTTCATCTCCTTATGCTCCCCACAAGGACTGACAGTGTCAGTGGTGAGAACTCCAGCTCAGTTCTGGCTCAGGAGCTCCATTCAGATACACGAGTCCTTCTAAGAAAATTCCCACCTTATCACAGCTTCTCCAACAGAACCACAGAACAGGTCTATTCTGGGAAAAGTGAAACACATAAATACATACTTGAAGTAGTATTATGAAACAAAGAAAAAAACTCAGCAACATTACTATGAAACAGACAAGTCTGGGGTCTCCTCTGTGATGTATAATAGCTGCAGAAAGTACATATTACATTCTTTTTAATGTCACTTTTTCCACCCTATTTCTGATACCAAATTTAAGGGAACTGTCTTCTGCTTGGCTACTCAAATTCAGCTGTGCAAGGACATACAGCCCAAAACAAACCAAATATATATGAGGAAGCAACAGCAGACGGGCACTTAAAACTAATGATTTTTGTATATTTATGTCTAAAAAAGTTTCCAGCCATAACTGACAATACAAAAGAACCCAACTCTTTCATTAATCTTTTACCTTAAAGCACTAATTTCAGTGAGATGAGGCTGTTTTGAACCATTCTCATTAATACTTTCCCTTATGGACTTTATGGACTTAGGAAAAAACTTCACAGCTATTCCAAACCAGATGCATACTCAGCCCTTACTCAACTCAAGCCACTTGGTAATTTCCCCGTCTCTTTTCTCCATGAGATGATGCTACACCAGAGATGACAGAGCAGTGATGTCATCAGCAACACCCACTAACCCAGCTACTGAAGTGGTGGCAAAGCTGGTCACAGCAAGGTGACACACACGGACAGGGGCTGCAGTCTGATGTCCCATTTTGATTCTCACTCTGCAGCAGGTCTCCAGCTCAGATTCCTGCCTCTGCTGTGTCCAACTGCAGCAGGAAAATGACGTGTGCTCCTGAGACTGGGAGGAACAGTCACCCAGGGAAGAAAGACTCCTTTTCCCAATGCTGTCTTCCCAAGGAAGCTTTCACAGCACTAAAGGCGACCATCAGGGAAGCAGGGGATTATTTTACAGACTTACAGATGTATAAATAAAAATACATCCACAAACAAATTGTAAACCAAAGATACTGTATTTATCCAGTGTCATAAACAAGATCCTTATTTCTCAATGGTGGCAAATAAAGCAGGAAAAGAAGAGTATGTTAAGAGATTTAGATTACCAGTTATAATTATCACTGCTGATAGAAGCTGCAGTTTTCTTTTAAGTCACACTTATGATTCTGCAAAATACTTATCAGTATTTATTGAAGCATCTTTATTAAAGAGTTTTCCAAATAAACAATTTAGGTTCTCTCTGTATCTTAGACATCTGAGAAGACAGATGGAAAACATAACATATGTTAAAAGGAAGACTTACAAAGCAAAAATTCTGGAAAGTGTAAACCCAATTAGGGTGGAAGCGCCAGATTTCTAAGTTATCCCTCATGTTTTTTCACTCTGTAAGAACAAACCCCAGAATTTTTCAAATTGGGTTTTTCAACTACCCCCTCCACCCTGATTTCACATTAACCTGCAGAATTTTGTTAATAGGATGAGGGGTTTTTTTTCATGTTCTTCTCTCTTAGCAGGTAGCAAAGGTAAAATATCCAATAAACACTACAAATATGTGGAGGGTTTTAATGTGAAGCTGCAGGTACAATAAAAAAGCACAGCGTGTTGCTGTGGAAATAATTAATGGCACTGGACAATGACTCCAAGGAATGTCCAGCCAAAATAGAAAGTGAATAATCTGCAGCAGAAAACTGGGAATCATTTCACAAGCTACCAAGAGATCTCTGGAGTACAGCAAAGACAGCCTCTATTCCTGCCTGCTGCTGGCAGGCTTCTCCAGCAGCTCTATGCCACAGCACAAGACAGCATTTTCCTGGTTAACTTTAAGTCATTGGAGGGGGAATAAACTTGAAGTCCCCAGTACATGTGAAATTACCAAAGTATGAATTTTAAAAAATGAAGGAACGGGAAAAATGGCAGGACTGTGGACTGTCAAATATGATCAGGCTAGCAGATCATCTGCTCAACTTTTCATCCCACAGAGACACGAGTGTCAAACTCTTTGGAAAAACCTGTAAAATCTCACAAACATTGAGAGAGTACACAATACCCTGCTATCAGCAATGCCTCAGGAACTGGTAAGAATTAGCTGTGCTAGACTCTATAAATGAGCCCATTTCTAATCTCACAAATCTCATGTCCCAGATCACAAACGCTGGCATCAAGTTATGCAGGTCAGTCACTTCAGGTGAAAAAAACCAAAACCGTTTGTATCAAACTTCTAACTCAAAGTAAACATCTTGCTTGGCATTATCCTCTCCCATCCACCACCCCCATGGCTCCATGAGTCTTAAACAATATAACCATGAAGTATTTCACAAGAAACAATATAGCCATGAAATATCCCACCTCATTTTTCCCATCCCAATAGTTAGGGCACAAGTACCACAAAACAAACAACAAAAATAAACAAACAACCAAACAAACAAAAAGTACCTTTACGTGGAATAATTACAACTATGCACACTCCTTCTCCTACAGCTGTTCAGAAAACGAATTTCTTCCCTAAATTTTCTGCCTATAAATGAGAGTGTGTTCAGTTAACGAAATTATCCTTTTCCTTGTTCCAGGGAGAAAATAAGGAAGAAGTGTGTGTAACTGTGATCCTTACTGCCACAGCATACACATGACACTCAGGTTTTGCAGGTATCACACAAAACAAGAGCAGACCGATTACAAAGGCTTTCAGCCACGCAGGAATGAACCCTTTAAAACATCCATGCTAATGCTTCCACGTGCCCAAACAAAATCTGGGTTTAGATCACGGAGACGTCACTCCATCTGAAGTCTCTGCTAAGATGTGAACACAAGCTTAGAAAACCTTCTGTCTTTCCTCACATTACTTTGCTTTTGTCCACCTCTTTTCAAACGAAAATCTAAATCCACTGCAATACACCTATCTGGTTTTTGGCAGGAGAGCGGGATCAAATCGGGCTGCGCATCAACGTGAACTCCCTTCTGCAAGTTCTGTGGCTGGCTGGGAGTCAGCCAGAGATCTACTTATCTCAGCACGTAGGGAGGCACGTGCAACAGGGCCAGCCTTCCCCCAGTGTAAAATCCGGGCCCTGGATGCCAGCACATGAGCCGGGAAGAAAACAGGAGTTATCGGGGAGCTTGGCCCGCAGCTTTTGCGGCAGCAGCCACACAGCTTAATCTCCGCAGGATTGGAAGGTACGGAGGAAAAAAGAATTAAAAATCAACAAAACCCCCTACACAAGGAAGTGTGAAGTGAAAATCCAGCTCTAATGGACTTTAGAAGCTGCTCATCTCACCACCTTCCCAGCTTCACCTACTTTAGGAATTTGTTAACTCCTGATGCCGTCAGGGACACCCTCTGCTCTGGCCCAGATTATGCCGTGTTGTTTCTGGAACTGGTGCAGCACCACAGCAGCAGAAGCTGCAGGGAACACAATGAACGCAGACAGAAGCATGACTTTAGTGAAACCCAGACCCTCACCGAGCTATCTGCAGAAGGGACCACAGTCCACGGAGCCCTGAACACCTCCAGCTGTGCTGCTGCTCCATTCAGGCACGTTTCTCCCGACCAGCCCGAGATCAGCTCAAGAACGCCGCCAAGTCTCTGTACATTCTGCTGAAGGACCAATGCCAGCAATGCACAAAACAATCACAACGTTCAGCATTGAAATATCACGCTGCCATAAGCAAAGTTACTGTAATTCTACTTTTTGTAGGAGTCCTTTGCTTATTCTGCGGTGCTGGATGACAACATCTCACAACAGCCACAGAGAAGACAAATGTTTAGGTATGAAAACGCCTGTGTATCCAATAAAGCAGTAATTAGACAAAAGCACTACTCCTACCTGGCTAGACAAGGAAAAATCTTTCCCACGGACACTTTACCACAGGAGTCAGCTTATTCAATACGGCACAGCAATGGCAAGTGAAGTTAACAGCCAGAAGTCTTAATCTTCCTTACTGATACAAAGAACAGCAGGGCAAAACGGGGACTATCATGAAACTTAACGATGGTCACAGCACCCATTTCTGTTATCCTTTCATCTCTGCGCCCTTCTGCACGATCAGACACTGGATTTAGCTGCTCAGGTTTAACAGAAAAGGCCATATTTTCAGAAGGTAAGCAGACCAATTTCAACGGCACAAACTTTGCCCTGGTAAGCTGAGGAGCTATTTTTATCAGAAAGATTAAAGGCAGCTAAAACTTACCCTGACAAAAGGAGTTGCTTAACATCACCGCATCAAAGCATCAAGAGAAATACAAACAAGGTGAGCAGTTGCTTTCTGCCCAGTGTTCAGGCCTGCCATCAGAGCCTCGGGTGTGAGCATTGGCAGGCTTGAGCCGAACTGCTCAGCCGGGCCCAACACGGTGGCTGTGAAAGCACATCCCCCTCTCCACTGTGTGGCTACCACTGCAATCACAATTCTGTTCAACAGAACGGAACTCACTGCTCATCAGGGCAAAAGCCTCAGACCCATCTCCCCAGGCTCCCCCGATCACAGAACTTTTCCATCTAAGCCCCAGCACCAGGAAGCAGCCTGGTTTAGTTCCAGGAGCAGGCATTTGACAGCAATCGCTAGTCAAACTATTTTGTCGCCTGCCACAATGCATAGAAAACTTCAGCAATCCTTCAACAAGCAGCATTAACTGCTGGCAATAAACCTAGAAGAGCTTTTCCTAAAAACAACCCTCTCTTTTAATGTACAAACATTACCCACACCCTTGGCAGAGAGGTACTTTTGCCTATGGATCACCAGGACGATGACAGAACTCCATGGACACACTTGTCCAGAAAACAACTTGGGGTTTGTCATCCCAGTGCCCCCAGGCCCCCTGAGCCCTGCAAAACTTTCTGCAGATGCTGAAGTTCACACATCCAGCACCACACAGAGCTCCCCGAGACAAACAAGAACTTGCTGAACAGGACGTAATTAAGACTGAAGCATTCCAGAACAGCCCAAGTGAACTTCAAAAAAGAAAGAAGAAAGAAAAAAGCAAACCAAGACACTGGCTACCAGGAGAGTCTAAAATGTCTCGCTAAAGAACTGTAAACTGTATTTGTGCTGAGTTACAAAGAGTATTTCACAGCAACTTGTGTATCAGCCTTCCATATATTCCAGCGCTTCCACACAAGGCAGCTCAAGCACAAGACCTCACCTAGATATTCCCTGAGAAATCTTATTCGATACTGTTTCTTTCTCGCTTGTTTCACTTATCTACAGGCTGAGGAGAAAAGGTTTACACAAAAAACCCCTAAAGGACAGAAGCATCTGTAAACTGTTGCCAAATGCAGATTGAGCAAGACGAAAAAACCCACATTTATCAGCTCAATTATAGTAATATTTTTTTTTCAGTTTATGAAAACACAGCAGGCATAGCACGATTAACTTATCACTACCCCTTCCACAAGATTCATTAATCTCTGAAAGCAGAAATTCAAGTCTAACAGACTTTGTGTTCTTCTGAAACCACTTTTTCAGGGATTGAAACAGTCGGAACACCGGGAGAGGCCGGTCGAGGCACACATGCTCTTGCGCACACACATGTGTATTTACAACGGGCACACGCTGGCTGGAAACGAGACATTTTGATGCGTTTTATTATCTACAAACCCATCACAATTGAAGAAAAAGGTATGCCCGAGACAGTACACGACACCGACAAGCTGCAGTGACTGCCGGGCTGCCGGGCATTTCAGCATACGAGCAACCCCACAACTTCAATTATTACCTGCAAATCGTTTGGGGTCTAAAGGAAAAATGCTTGGAACAGTTTAAGCCAAATACCTTAAAACATCGGTCACAGGTTGGAAGGCAAAAGAAAAGCGTTAAGAATTAACTGGAGGGTAGAACTAGATAGCCTTTAAGGTCCTTTCCAACCCAAATCATTCTATGACTATGAAGCTATTAAGGAGTTTTTATTCCGTAGTGTGTCACACGTAGGGGCACATTGAAAAAACCTGTATAGGGCTATTAGTGGGTAATCTGTGGGGTTTAAGGAGTAGACAGAAACCTCAACTACCCTTCCAAGAAGGCACCTTCAGCTTTAAGCTGAAGGACGGTAGACTTAGATTCGGTATCGGGAGAAATTCCTTCCTTTGACGGTAGTGAGGCCCTGGCACAGGCTGCGAGAGAAGCTGTGGCTGCCCCGACCCTGGAAGTGTCCAAGGCCAGCCTGGACGGAACTTGGAGCAACCTGGGATAGTGGAAGGTGTTTCCCATGGCAGGAGATGGAAGAAGACGGGCTTTAAGGCTCCTTCCAACCCGAACCATTCTATGATTTTACAATAAGTACAATCACGGTCGGTGCTTCCCATGCCTGGCCCTTCTCCTTCCCTACACGCACCCTACTCACCTGCGCACCCCCATCACCCAAATCGAGGCACTAAAAGCGAAGATGATGGAGGAAAAGAAGGGAAACCCAACTAAAAAACGTCTCTTTCCAACCGCTATTTAAAGCCGGGACGGTACTTGGCGTACGGGTCCCGCCCGGTAACTTCGACTGCAGGAGGCCCAACCCACCCCCGCCAGGAACCGCGGCAGGGCGGGCGCTCCCCCAAGGCCCCCCCGGCGGGGCGGTAGGGGCGGAGGGGCGTGG